>CM024718.1:9266238-9362436 GCA_014182545.1 Eucalyptus globulus
GAACTCCTTGCCTATAAATAGGTCGGCACCACCTTGATATTGCTAGTATAAACACCTAGAGGGGGGGTGAATAGGCGCACAAACAATTTGTCCCAAATACGGAAGCAATTCTTAACAAATTGAAATACGATCGAGGTAGAGAGAGAAATTTGAACACGGATTTATAGTGGTTCGGCTTTATTCCAAGCCTACGTCCACTCTTCCGCACCGACAGCCCACCGGCTGGATTTCACTATGATCAAAAGAGAAGTTACAGCACAGACTTTGCCTTGATTCCACAAAGTAGATGTTCTACCACACCTCCTCAAGGTCTCTTACAAATATAGACTCTCTTTGTATACAAGTATTCGCTAAAAGGATTTATCTAAACAAATAGAGCTTCGTACTTTGGAATTCTTCTATCGCGCACACCTCGAACAACTAAGAACGTCTTCCTTATATACTCCTTTATGCCATCATACCCGTTGGCACTTACCAAAGGAATTCCTCCAATCTACCCGTTGGATGGAATCAATTAGGAAGATTGTTTGAGCTATTAAAGGAACGTGTTGATAGCCCATCAATCCCGTTTCGCCCATACAATCGATCTCGGTTTCCATAAGTAGAACCTTCCAATAATATTTAGACAATCATCGAATCTTCAGTCATTGAATCAAACTTGATCAATCAAAGGATTCTCGATACGTCTTCTCCAGCCACGAGATCTTCTCCTGATGATAAGGTTAAATCCTGAACAAAACATCCGAGTTCGATAACCTTTCTTCAACGGATTAGAGATCGTCAATGAGGATGACTTTGAGTCTTAGTCGGCTGTCCGGAAGTCTTCAAACTTTTAACTAACAGTCCTGCAGACCTTCAGACTAGATCGATGGAAACGTTTTGTCAACTTCAAAACACTTTCACTGAGATTTCTCCAACAATCTCCCCTTTTTGATGGTGACAAAAACTTCATCAGATTTGGATAACTTTGACCTGCAAAACATTTCTCAAACACATATGCATATCTTATAGAAATAAATGGCTAATAGAATAACACTAGAATCTGCAACCACAGAAAATAGGTTAGTCCAAAAGTATATGATTAAGCCATTCATAAGATATCAATATTGATTAATAGAAGCAGTCAAGTCAAGTCCAAGTCTAGGCAGTTCTTATCCAGACACAAAACAAAGTCAAACAGGTTCAAACCATAAACCTCAAAACAATCCAACAAACAAAAAGTTTAATGAATGAAAAGTTTTTGAAATCAAATCTTTGCATCTCTCCCCCTTTTTGTCATCATTAAAAAGGATGAGATGAAGTTAAGATTGCTTGGGAACGCGGACAAGTTGGAAATCTTCCATAGACTGAACGATGCCTTCCAGCCTTTTAAAGTCTTCCTTCAGCTGTACAACCTCCTCACTCTTGGCATTGGCCTGATTCTGAATAGAGAGGGCTTGCATCTTATCATTCAATGAACAGGAAGAAGCTTGACTTTCATTCTTCAAGCTTTGAACTTCGCATCCCAAGGCATAAATCTGACCTTTCATCTCCAAGAGAATATCCATGATTCTCGAAAATCTGCTCCATTATCACCCGAGTACTTGCTTCGCTCGATCTAATGGAGTAAAAGCATTTTATGGTGGATCAGCATAATCTCGCAGGTTTGGCGATGAAGCTTCATGACCTTCTTCTAGGAAATTGAGATGCATAAACATCTTCTAGGATCCGCAGCGAGCGACAACTCCTTCACTTGCATCAGATATGAAGACGTCACTCCTTTCCCCGATCTCCCCCTGTTTCCATGCCTACGGTGTGGAGAAGAGATTTCCTCAGTTCTCCTTCTTCTCTTCTTTCTTCTTCAGTCTTTCTTTCCTTCTCCTTCTTGCTTCTCTTTCTTCTTCTTCCTTCTCATCCTTTCTCTTTTTCTTCTTCTTCCTTCTCCTCTCGCTTTCTTTCGTTTTTGTTCCGATTCTTTTCAGGAATCAGAGGACTTAAGTTCTTCAAAGCCATTGCAGAGATGGTGATGTCTTCATCATCATCTTCATCCTCAACGAGGAGAGCTCTTCTTCTCTTTGATGGAGCAGCCATGGGCTCCTTCCCTTTTCTCTTAGCAAACAGAAGAGAATTGATGAGATTTGGCAGAGTCTTCTCCTTGAATTTCTCCAATTCCTTGCTCAGCCCTTCAGACACATTTTGGTCACCATTTTCAGTCCTACCACCATATGATCGCATGATCGAACACAAAAGATTTGTGGAGGCTGAATATTCAGATGTCCGAATAACTTCGTAACAAGGCTTAGGTAAGGAGTTGACCTCTCGTCCTTCATCACTGCTCTATACATGTGAAACATAATAGTATGAGGGAGAGAAAAACTTCTTTCCACAAAGGATGGCATACATCAACTTTGCCTCGAGCTTGAAACATCGCTTTGAAGTTGATTTCGGCCGAAGGCAATTAATCACAATCTTGTGAAGCAAGATGTTGAATGCATTCATCCTTGAGTAGGTGATCTTCTCATCCGTTCTCCCCGTCCTTCACCGCCAAGTGTGGCCCGAGCAATGGAAACTTTGATTGGTTGATATCTCGCCTCTCTCAACTTCTAACACATCTCGCAAAGATATTCATATCCACAACATAGTCTTGTTCTTTAACGCTGAAGGAGAATCTATTCGCATCTAAAAAGCTAAGATTTGAATAGAAATATGCAGTCAATTCAGCATAAGCCTCGCTGAGTCGAGCGTAACTTTTCAAGTTGAAGATAACTGAACTTTTCCCTCAAGTTCACTTTCACAAAGATCCAGAAAATCAAAGTCCACACTCCTAGGGTTTATTACCCCACGCTTCAGCAATTTCGAGTACGCATCCTTTTTTTGTTCCTTTGATCTGAACAAATCTCCCTTTTTCCTTGAATTTCAGCCGCAATACCCATTTTCGGTTGAAATAAACTGAATAGATTGTCATCGTCATTCCCATCTACAGATTCGGTCCCTTGCCACGAGGATCACTTGGGATATTCGCAAGAGTTTCCTCACCACCCCTTTACGAGCGATTCCCAAACTTTCCATTTTTCGCAGAAAGATATATTCGTTCCTATATCCTTTTTCTTTAACAAAATCATCAACATAGTTCAAAGGAGTACGAATTCCTTTTAAGGCACGATATAGCTTGTAAATAAAAACGGGCTTTTGAACTCTTACGGGGTCTGCATCCTCGACGATTTCTTCCTGATGCTGATGAACAACGCCTTGAGAACTAGATGGTGGAGAATGACGCTGCTAGAATGTTGTGGGCTCGGTTTGCTAATCCGGAGTAACTTCATCTTCGCAAGATCGAAGTGCGTAGGCCCTCACTCATTCTCTCTCGTGGTCCCCGCTTTGCGATTCTTGAGGACTTTCGCGAAGATGACATCTTTCTCGGTGTTTGGAAGATTCCTTGCTTGACTTTCCTTAAAAGATGACAACTTTTTGAAGATTGAGCGAAGAAGACAAACGGGAATGGAGGATCGATGCTTTCTAGGGTTTTTGAGAGAAAAGTGAATAGAAAAGTGAAGAGAAATCGATGCTGCTCGTTCGTTAAAAAGAAGGGTAAACGAACCGTCACAAAGGAAATAAAAATATGCCTTTTCAAAATAACTATCTTTATCCGCAAAAATAGCTTTTTCAAAAATAACTTCCCTTTTGAAAATGAATCGATGCAATTTTTACGTTAATTAAATATAGCAACAATTTAAACAAGTCTGATGATCGTACCTTTTCAAGATAAGATTGAGAGAGAAAGACTTACAATGAAAGGTCGAGCCAAGATCGTAGATAAAGTCTTGTAAGCCCGAGTCCGAAAGTCTTTAGACTTTGATATCCTCATACCTCAAAATGTTGAGTCTCGGTCCGTATAGACTCAAATTGATTTTTCTCCAAAGGCTTTGTGAGTATATCAGCCATTGATTCTTTGAGTCAACAAATTGAATTGAAACATCTCCATTTTGAACATGATCTCTAATAAAGTGATGTCGAATCTCTATATGCTTTGCTCTTGAGTGGAGAATTGGATTTTTGGTGAGGTTGATAGCGCTGGTGTTGTCGCAATTAATCTCCGTGCATGAGTCTTCAATTTCAAAATCTCTTAGCTGTTGTTTTATCCATAGAATTTGCGAACAGCAGCTTCCAAGAGCTACATACTCTGCTTCGTTGTTGAAAGAGACACAAGTACTTTGTTTCCTTGAAAACCAAGACACCGTTATGCTTCCAAGCAACCGGCAAGTTCCCCGAAGTGCTCTTTCTATCAACTCGCAACCGGCCAGATCTGCGTCTCGAATATCCTGAAGATTAAAGTCTCCCTTCTTAGGATACCAAAGACCGATGCTTGATGATGAAGCGATGTATTTAATGATGCGTTTCGCAGCACTGAGATGAGATTCTCTAGGATCTGATTGAAACCTAGCACAGATGCAAACACTCAACAAAATATCAGGTCTAGAGGCGTAAGATAAAGAAGTGATCCAATAATGCTCATGTACAGCTTTTGATCAACTTTCTTCCCTTCTTCATCTTTGTCTATCTTTAAAGAACTTGACATTGGTATGTCGGTCTTTTTGCACTTTTCCAAATCCAAACCTTTTGACAAGATCATTAACATATTTTTCTTGATAAATAAAAGTTCATTCCTTCAATTGTTTTACTTGAAGACCAAGAAAGAATGTTAATTCTCCCATCATACTCATTTCAAACTCATCCTGCATAGACTTTGAAAATTTCTTGCACAGACTTTCATTAGAGGATCCAAAAATAATATCATCCACATATATTTGAACAAGTAAGAAACTTTTGTTTTCCTTCTTGATAAATAAAGTCGTATCTACTTTACCTTTGACAAAACCATTTTGTATTAGGAACTTACTTAATCTGTCGTACCAAGCCCGAGGTGCTTGCTTTAAACCATACAAAGCCTTTTTCAGTCTAAAGACTAAGTCTGGCTTCTTTGGGTCTTCAAACCCTGGTGGTTGTTCCACATAAACTTCCTCATGGATAAATCCATTTAGGAAGGCGCTTTTGACGTCCATTTGGAATAACCTGAAATTCTTATAACAAGCAAACGCAAGTAATAGTCGAATAGCTTCTAACCTTGCCACCGGAGCGTAAGTCTCATCATAGTCTATTCCTTCTTCTTGCGTATATCCCTTGGCCACGAGTCTTGCTTTATTTCGTACGACTTTTCCTTTCTCGTTCATCTTGTTTCTGAACACCCATTTAGCTCCAATAACAGTTTTACCTTTTGTTTGGATGTCAATTCCCGACATCATTTATGCTGAACTGTCTCGAGCTCTTCTTGCATAGCTTCAATCCAGCTTTCATCGATAAAGCTTCTTCTATGCTCTTTGGTTCAATTTCAAAAACGAGTGCCACAAAGACTAGACTCTTCTCGCCTTTTGGATCTGTGCGAATTCCTTCATTAATTTCGCCGATTATAAGATCTTTGGGATGACTGGACTTATGCTTCCAGTTACTTGTTGATTTGTCTGGTTGATGATCTCTTTCTTTGTTTGGATCTTCACGAACATCCTGATGCTGGTTTTCCAGAGTCTGAGATGCTTCTTGAGTTGTAGACTTTGGAGGGTTCTGGGAGTAGGTTCAAACTCTTCTTGATGAGTCTCGACTTGATTCATCTTGCGTTGAGTCTTGAAATTTGACATTCATTGACTCCTCCACAGACTGACTCTTCTTGTTATAGACTCTGTAGGCTTTGCTTGATGTAGAATATCCAAGGAAGATACCTTCATCTGATCTTTCTTCAAACTTACCAACTCGATCTTTTGCATTTTTCAATATAAAACATTTACAACCAAATACATGAAAGTATGAAACAATAGGCTTCTTTCTTTGAATAACTCATAAGGGGTTTTCTTCAAGAATAGATCTTAAGAAGACTCTATTGATGATATAGCATGCTGTTGAAACAGCTTCAGCCCAAAATCGAGAAGAAATTTTACTTTCAATTAAAAGAGTTCTAGCCATTTCTTGAAGAGATCTGTTCTTTCTTTCCACAACTCCATTTTGCTAAGGAGTATATGGAGAGGAGAACACATGCTTAAAGCCAGATTCATCACAGAATTTTGTAAAATCTTGATTTTCAAATTCACCTCCATGATCTGTTCTTATACTAGAGATAACACATCCTTTTTCATTTTGAACCTTTTTAGCAAATTTTTCAAAATACGAAAAGGTTTCGACTTACTTGAAAGGAAATATACCCAAGTAAACGGGAGTAATCATCAACAATTACTAGGCAATACTTCTTACCCCCAATACTTTGAGTTCTGGTTGGTCCGAAGAGATCCATATGCAGCAACTGTAGTACATGATTAGTAGAGACATAATTTATTGGCTTAAAAGAATTTCTTACATGCTTTCCCAGAATACATGGAGTGCATGAATCAGTCTTTTGGTATGGCAATTTGGGTAGACCTCGAACAAGCTGCTTTGATGAGATTTTGGCTAATTGCTTCATGTTGACATGACCAAGCTTTTTGTGCCATAAGCTTGCTTCGTCTTGAATTGAGATAAGGCATTGCGATTCATTTGGTTTCACATCCAAGATAGATATTTCCATGTCTTCGACCCATGAAAGACTCGAGTAGAGTCTTTACCGATTCCGAACATGTTCCTTCTTGAAAGAAGATCTTGAAACCAGTATCACACAATTGACTAATGCTAAGAAGATTGTAATTGAGTCCTTCCACTAAGGAAACATTACTTATTGTGAGAGTACCAATTTTCACGGTTCCAAATCCCACAATACTTCCTTTGTTGTTTCCTCCAAATGAAACTTTTCCACCATTTACTTGAGCAAGCTTTATAAAACAATTTGAGTCTCCTGTCATGTGTCTTGAGCATCCGCTGTCAAGATACCACTTTACCTGTTTCTTGACGGAGACCTCAAATTCACTGTCTGAGTCTGATCCTGAGTCTGATCCAGAGTCTGAGTCTGATTGTGCCATCAGACATAGATTGGCATATTCATTATCACTTTCTTCACACTCGCATCACCCGTGTTTCAGCTTTGAGAGCTTTTCGAAATTTTTCAGCTTTTCCTTTCTTCTTCTTCAAGAGGACAATTGGGTCCGATGTGTCCCTTTTTCTTGCATTCAAAATGCAGACTACATCTTTATTTGGTTCCTCATCATCAATGCACTTGGTCTGCTGTCTTTGAAAGCTTTGTTTCTTTGAGTTGAACCTTCTTCCTTTTCTATTTAGTTTTCTGAATCTTCTTATCATGAGAGCAAGCTCCTCATCGTCCATATCATCTTCGTAATCTGTATCATCGAGAATCATCATTTGATTTTAATGCAATGGATTTCTTACCTTTTGGATCTTCATCTTCATTGATCCTTTCCACTTCATAGGACTGAAGAGTTCCAATCAACTCATCAACAGATAGTGGCATGATTCTCTGCGTCTCTCTTATCGAAGTCTTTATGTGATTCCAATCCCTGGAGAGTCCACGCAGTAGCTTGTTTACCTTCATGGGATCAGAAGTTGGTTGACCTTGATTTTCAAGACCATTCACAATATCTGTAAAACGACTAAACATGTCAGATATTGATTCTCCTGGTTTCATTCTAAAGGCTTCGTATTGACCAAGAAGAATGTTGATTCTTGTTTCCTTCACTCGATCTGTTCCTTCATAGGTGATATGCACCTGTCCCAAACTTCTTTTGCTGTACCACAAGAAGATATTCTATTATATTCAGTTGGTGATAAAGCACAATATAAGGAGTAAATTGCTTTTGCATCGAGTGTTTGTCTCTTGATTATTTCTTCCCCGAGACATTCCGCTGGTTTCTTCAGTTTCTTTTCTCTTTCGTAGACTGATGCAAAGTGGTAGGAGTAATTCCTTTTTCTACAACGTCCCATTCCGAGGGATCCTTTGATCGTAGGAAAGCTTTCATCTTGTTCTTCCAGATGTTGTAATCCTTTCCATCAAAGTAGGGTGGTCTGGTATTGCTTTGCCCTTCCATCAGCCCCCGGTGCTAGCATACTAGCCATGGATCTTTTACTATGAAGTAAAACACTTCAAATAAAGTAAGTACACGGGCTCGATACCAATTGATATTGCTAGTATAAACACCTAGAGGGGGTGAATATGCGCACAAACAATTTGTCCCAAATACGGAAGCAATTCTTAACAAATTGAAATACGATCGAGGTAGAGAGAGATAAGAAAAATTGAACACAGGATTTATAGTGGTTCGGCTTATTCCAAGCCTACGTCCACTCTTTCCGCACCGACAGCCCACCGGCTGGATTTCACTATGATCAAAAGAGAAGTTACAGCACAGCTTTGCCTTGATTCCACAAAGTGTAGATGTTCTACCACACCTCCTCAAGGTCTCTCACAAATATAGACTCTCTTTTTGTATACAAGTATTCGCTAAAGGATTTATCTAAACAAATAGGAGCTTCGACTTTGGAATTCATCTATCGCGCACACCTCAACAACTAAGAACGTCTTCCTTATATACTCCTTTATGCCATCATACCCGTTGGCACTTACCAAAGGAATTCCTCCAATCTACCCGTTGACGGAATCAATTAGGAAGATTGTTCGAGCTATTAAAGGAACGTGTTGATAGCCCATCAATCATGTTCGCCCATACAATCGGATCTTGGTTTCCATAAGTAGAACCTTCCAATAATATTTAGATAATCATCGAATCTTCAGTCATTGAATCAAACTTGATCAATCAAAGGATTCTTATACGTCTTCTCCAACCCACGAGATCTTCTCCAGATGATAAGGTTAAATCCTGAACAAAACATCCAGTTCGGATAACCTTTCTTCAACGGATTAGAGACTTGTCAATGAGGATAGACTTTGAGTCTTGAGTCGGCTGTCCTTTAAGTCTTCGACTAGAAACATTTTGTCAACTTCAAAACACTTTCACTGAGATTTCTCCAATACACCTCTATTGAAAGACTAGACGGATGGAAAACGTCTTTGTCAACTTCAAAACACTTTCACCGAGATTTCTCCAACACTGCTCACCACTCGACGAAGACGTCCCCACAGCCGCCTTGCCGTGCCCTCGTTGTGAACAAGTAAAGGCCGTGCTCACTCGCATTGTCGTTGTCACATTTCCCCCCTTTCGAACCGTGCTGCTGCTGACCACACCAGCACAACCCCATGGTCGCTCATCCTTGCCATCCTCGTAAGCGGTTTGTAGCCGCTGTCATCGCCATCGTCATCTAGCCCGCCGTCGCCACCGTCGCCACCGTTGTCGCCATCCACCTAGTGATGCCTCAGTTCCCCCCTTCACCAGCGCCGCGAGTGAGCGAAGGAGAGAGGAGGCCGGGAACCGGGTCGATTCGGGGGCCCGTCTGACCTGGTTTCTTTGTTTCCAGGTAGAGTTTTGCGAGTTAGGGCGGTTGGAAGTTGGGTCGCCGAGTCGGGCGTATGACCCGGCGCCCTAGGGTTTCGCAGGGCTGGTTTTGGAACTCGGGCCGGGTATCCTTTTTTAATTCAAATAGGCCGAACTCCGATGTGTAGGCTGAGGTTTTTGAAGAAAAATAAAAACAAAAAAATTTGGGCCGGGCTTGTGTTGTAGGCCTGTCTGCATATTGGGCGGGTGGCCCAGGTCGAATCCAACCCTGGATCTAACCCGGGTCATTAAATATATTATATTATATTATATTAATATAATAATATTTTAATAAAAAAATTTAAAAAATAAAAAAAAATAATTTATTTTCCATAAAATAAAAAAATCAAAAAAAAAAAAAATTCTTATTTCCCAAAAAAGGCCAAAAAGCCAAAAAAAAAAAAAAAAAAAAGATTTATATTTTCCAAAAAAATACCAAACTTCCAAAAAAAAATGCTTTTTATGTCAAAAAAATGAGAAAAATACCCAAAAATGTTTTTCCTCCACAAAATGCATGTAAAATTCCTCAAACATCCAAAAGCCTTAGGATTTAAACAAGATTAGCTACCGAAAGGGCATTAGTGATTAACTAGTGTAATCAAGTCCCCGATCCAAATTTCTTTGGTTGCACAGGAGCGAAATGCATTTCTCCCGATATTCCGCTTGCTTTCTAATCTTACCCACCCCAAACCGATTAGTGGTGACTCCTTTTAAAATTAACTTACAGGTTAAAAAACTTGGACCATTAAAGTCGCGAATTGGTGGACTTGGGAGAGTCCGGGCTAAAATAGACATAGCCAAACCACTAGCCTCCGCAAGGCGCCCGCCTCGATCGGGTGCCGAAAAAAAAAAAAAAAGGTCGCGACAAGGATGGGCATGAGGTACACTAGGAGTTCGAAAATTACACGAAACTCCCCAAAGATGGACAGCAAGCATTAAGGTTTGCTTGGAGTCCAAAAATTACACGAAAGGGACTAACGATCAACCCGACACGTCTCCAGACCATGGAGACTTGCGAGGGTTGGCTTTGGAGCTCGCCTTATGGACCAAACAAGACCTCATGGACAGCGACATGTGACCATGTAACACCTCATAAATGAGCAAAAAATCACCCCCGAACGTCTAGAAATCGAAGTAAACTAGCTACGCTGCATGCATACACCAACATACAGGCAAATGTGATGTAAATGCTATCAAAATGAGATCCAAAACCATAATAAGTAAGAACAAAATGACGCTTGACAGAATTTAAATACGAGCAAATGAGATGGATTTAAACACAAAATTGGACATAAATAGCACGAAATACAAAATGGAGCTGTCGTATGCTATCCTTAAAGATAAATACTCGCTAAATGAGCTGAAATGATATAAGGGAACATGAAGATTCAACAAAGATGATGAGGAACTCATGGCTTTGCACTGGGATATATTAGGATTAAAAATACCGACAGGCATTAACCTTGAGACAAACCGAAATGTAGTTTTTTTTTTTTTTTTAACCAACATAAAATGAAAAAAGACTAATTCTACCAAAGATAATATTGCTCCTTGACGTTAAAACACATAACATCTTATCAAAAAGGAGCTTATTACTTTGTAAGACCATGACATTTTGCTCATATTCGAATTTGAACTCCGAAGCTTAACCTCTAATGAGGATGAATCGAGGAAATAAAGATTGATACAAAATAAGTACATCGATCTTACCATTAATACTTCTGCCAAGACGAGCTACTTCGAATCACAATAGCAGATTAGAAATATGCAGAGTAGAAAATTGTGGAATTTCTATTATTGGATGTATCATAATGAAGTATGCAGCCTGTTTATAAGTTTTATGAAATACCTATCTATGATAATATATCAGATTTGCATAATCAAATAAAGATATGGAGAAGCTCTTAGATATATGTATCATTATAAGAGATGGAAAATCAAGGAAAAAGTATCGCCTAGCCTACACAAATGTGGCTGGAGAGAGAGAGAGAGAGAGAGAAGAAGGAGGGGGGCAATGTGCATACTAAATAATATGGGATCGAGTTTTGGGTTAGGGGGGCCAATTTATGTCATAAATTAGATCCCTAATATTGATAAAATGCAATAGAAACCCATATATGAAAATTTAGGTGTCAACGATACACTTTTCACTTATTTTTGAGTCATACTTGTAGAAATTCAACCTAGACATCTAATCACAAATTTATGAAAAGCTCAATAATCATTTATTTTGTAGTTGCTTAGTCTGTTACAAACTATGTTGGTCTTGTATAATTGATAATGAACAATTCCAACTTGAGTCATTACTCTCTTGTAGATACGAACTTTCACATGGATAAACCGCAAGCGATCTTGAGGGTGATGGAAAAATGGGTTTAGGAGGAATTTGCAAGGCCTCAACACTTCCTTTTAGCATCTCCACAACTTAGCTCATACATGGTCGAGCTCTTGGATCGATTTGAATGCACCATAGGCCTATTATAATCATCTTCTTCATGATTGCTTCATCCTCCCCATTTGTGATCCCAAGCAATCCAAGCTCTTCTTGAAGCTCTAGGCATCGGTGGACCCAATGAGGGAAGTATGCTTCACTCGTTCGATCTATTGTGACTTCAATATTTTTTCTCTTACCGACCATCTCTAGAACCATCATACCATAGCTATAGACATCTGATTTGTGAGAAACCCCTCCAATGTTCCTTATGACCAGCTCTGGAGCAATGTATCCAACAGTGCCCCTAGCACCAAGCAATGACACGATGCTCTCTTCTCTTGGGCATATTTTGACAAGACCAAAGTCAGAAATCTTGGGACAATAGTTTGTGTCAAGGAGAATGTTATGAGGCTTTATGTCGAAGTGCAAGATCCTCGTTTTGCATCCTCTATGCAAGTACTCTAGCCCATGAGCTATGCCGAGCGAAATTTGGTACAATGTGTCCCAACTCAATTGTTGATCTAGCTCCAAAGTGTTACTCTTGTTGAATATGAACTTCTCGAGTGATCCATTGGGCATGAACTCATAAATCAAAGCTTTCTTGCTTCCTTCAAAACAGAACCCCAAGAGAGTGACAACATTGACATGAGAAGTCTTGCTTATGCTTGCAACTTCATTGAAAAATTCTTCTGCATCGCCTTTTAGCTTCTTTAGTAACTTCACTGCCACAAGTTGACCGTCTTGAAGCTTGCCTTTGTACACGGAGCCATAGCCTCCCTGGCCTAATTTTTCTTTAAAAGAGTTAGTCATCCTCTTGATGTCCTTATAGGTGTATCTTCTGGAAGAGATGAGTCCCTTAATTTTCATTTCGCCATCGAGATATTTGCTCCTCTGCTTCTTCAAAGCTTGCATTAAGATAAGGGTGACCACAATTCCAGCTCCTAATGCAGCCATTCCTAAGAAAAAGAAGTATGTTTTTGAACAGCAGTCTCACTTGATCACTTTATCAAGGCTTCAAAGATTATATTGGAAACATTGGTCCCATTGAGCAATGAGGGAAGCATACTATCAAAAATCAAAACAAATTGCAGAGGATAGTGTAGAGAAGTGGAAGAGAGAGTCTTGAATTAATTACCTATTCCAACTTTGAGACCAATCTTTTTATTTCCTGGGACTGTCGTCATCAAAGTGAAAAATGTGTCAACGAAATGCAAACAGATGATTTCAGAGTGTCTAAGATATCTACAAATCAGGGTACATCATGAGGTTATAGCACATTCCATTTCAAGAAAGAAAAGACATCACGGTAGAGTGAAAAGATTACAACCTCCCCAGTTTGGCTCTATCCTCCTCTTGAACATTTTTCGTGGATCAATTAGTGACATCTTTCCAGAGAAATTGGAAACACATGCACATGGATCTGTGGCTGATTGACAAACGAAGATAGACACTAGCTAAAATCCTTAGTTCTACAGCTATCAGGCGATGCGCAGGAAGATAAAAAACAAAATTAATTTCTAGCTGCTATAGAAGTGGCAAGTGCTCTGCAATATGATGATCATCAAAGGCGAAGACAGATATATAGGGCTTGCATGGTTGTACTCTTTTTTTTTTCTGTTTAAGAACATATTTTCTGTTTTTTTTTTTTGTTCCGAACAAAAAAGAACAGAAATCCGTTTGTTTGCATTTTTGTTCAAAATCTGTTTTTTTGTTCTTGGAACAAAATTGGAACTGAAATTTAAGGAAAAAAGTTTTTTTTGTTCCAGAAACACTTTTGAAGAACAAATTTTCTCTATCCTTTCTTTTTTTCTTCTCTTTTTTTTCTTCTTCTTTTCTTCTTCTTTTTTCTTTGGCCGGTCGCCAGCCTCGGCCATGGCTGGTGATGGGTTGTCAAGGGCCGGTGATGATCTAGGCAAGGCAGAGGCGAAGACACCGATATATATACATTCTGTGGCACTAATTGAATAGACTAGTGGAAACAAAAAAAGAATATAAATTTACCAAACGTTCTATTCATTTTTTATTCTTGGAATAAGACTAAATATCTTTCTATTGAATAGAAATAGTTCCCCGGAACAATTTTTTAACAGAAACACAAACAAACGCACCCATACATTTTGTGGCACTAATTGAATAGGTGGTATGTTCTAGACTAAGTAATATTGATATTGACACGCAATATGCAACAGAACATGAAATAATATGCTGACATGTCATTTTTAAAAAAATAGAGAATTTCGACGCATTTGGACATATTTTATATTAAATGTATATTTTTATACATTTTGACGATTATTTTAGTGAAATTAATTTGATTCAAATTCACAAATAAAAAAATAAAAAAAAGTATAGAATGAATTTACAATAAAATATTAATCCACAATTTGTTAATATAATTCATTGTTTCAATATGAGAAATTCATCTATATTCCATTCCAATATTCCTTAAAACTTGGAAAAAATTCACATTCCACTATTAAATATAACATTTAACAGTAAGTCCAAAAAAATCCACATTTCACTATCATAAGATTGGATTTCCTTTCTCCTTATCTTTTATTTTATTTTTTTATATTTTTATATATTTACATTTTGACCCCTAATTTATTAAAATTTTTAAAATTGACCTCGTGCATGTCGAACCACGTGTCGAGATTCCAGAATCATGTGTCATTGGCTTGTTGGGAGAGTTAACCGTGTGTAGGATGTCCAACACCCATTGACTGAGTGTCGGACACATGTCGAGGTGTTCGAGATGAACACGGAAGCTCCTGAAGAGTGTCCATGCTTCCTAGGTTCTAGACATGTCTCAACTCTTTTGGCTTCTAAGCGGACCTATAGACTTGATTAGAAGTCTTTCCACAGATAAAACAAGTGCGCAGCTCATGTTCAGGCGATGATTTTCAAGTGTCTTGAATCGGAAAGACCCAAGTGATAACTCGTAAACTAGGTTCCAATGAGATCTCTTTTTTTTTTTTCTTTTCCGGTCGGACAGATAAGATCTCTTGGGACTCAAGAGACCGGAGAGTTTTTGTTTGCAGTGGTAATCGAGTCCATGGTCTAAGCTTAGGCGAAGAAATTGGAAAAGCATACGGACATTATTCACAGCAGGAAGAAATGATAGATCAATTGAAAATCAGGAAAAACAGTGTTAGTACTCAAATGATCAGATTTTTGTAAAGATTTAATTAAGTGCACGGTTCACGTCTATCAATAACGTATTTCAACTTCACAAATGATCAGATTTTATCACCACTTACGGAGACGGAGTGTTTCTCTTTATTTGGTTGTGTTCATGATAAGAGCCCAAGAAGAAACCAGGAGTTTTAGCCCAACATTTGCACGATTTTACAGTAAAGTTGGAGCATCTTCACTAAATATATTTAAACCATTTGATCATGTGGGTCGCAGAGACCGACCTAAAGATCTAACAATAATCACAGTAGTTGCAGTCAGTTCAATAGGAACTTTTTCTTAGAGCTAGTGAAATCGGCATCAACATAAAGAGGAATGC
This sequence comes from Eucalyptus globulus, assembly GCA_014182545.1. Lineage (NCBI taxonomy): Eukaryota > Viridiplantae > Streptophyta > Magnoliopsida > Myrtales > Myrtaceae > Eucalyptus > Eucalyptus globulus. Next base: position 9,281,582 of record CM024718.1, read on the forward strand.
TAACAGCAGAATAGCAGAAGCTGACGACAGAAATGTAATCCATTTCCTGCAATTCTTCCTTGGGGAAAAAAAGCAAAAAAATGGTGGGTGGAGTAGCCAGCGCAGTCCCCTGGATATGTAAAAACCTGTCAGCTCGATGCGGGCATTAGTGGAACTGAGATTGAAAGGCGTCCTTTTGAGGCTGATATTCCGCGGTGGAGCAACACAGAATTCATGGTACACGGGCATTAACGAGAAGGATCAAATTGTTCGCATAGAAGATATCCTTGACAATGAACTGCCTGTCCGAGAAAGTCAGGATTCTGAGGCATGCAGACCTCGTATTGTGCATCATCGAGCGAGCCAGATAGACTAAGTCGGTGAAGATGATGATAAGAACGAATTGGTGACAATTAGCTACACACATGAAGTTTTGGTGATTCATTTGGACCGGAAGGAGGCAGAGGATTTCAGAGGATAGGAGAAAGAGGTAGCAGAGAGTGTGGAAAGCATTTTCGGAAAACAAATGGCGTTCGTTCGAATTGGTCCTAACTCCTATCACGGTCATGTGCTAGTTCTTCAACTTCGAAGCATATACCAAGTGAGGCAGCGAAAACAAGTCAAACGGACCTCTAAGTTACAATTAGGAACAAACCTCCCGTTATACAAACTTTCGCAACTAGTCAGCGAAAACAAGTCTCTCTCATGAAGACTTGATAGCCAAACAGTTGCTAACTTGACATTTTTTCTTGCTTGGCGCCCCAAAAAGAGAAGTCATGGAAAGGTCATTCTTCTCGCGTGATATTCTTAGATGGAGGAAGACAAAACAAGTATGGCACCATAGAATTTCCAACAAAAGAAACAAGTGGATCACATTCGTGCGAATCGATTTTTCTCTCGACAAATTCTCAGGGTCCATTAGCCATATGATCTTAGAGGTACTTGTGGAACGGCTTGAAGTAGCCGGAAGCTGGTACAGGGAAGTGAATATGGAGAGAGATGAAGAAGAGCAAGGAAAGAGAGGAACACAACATGGTAAGATCCACCTGGAGGGAGATGGTGTTGGAGCATAAAAAGGAGGGGACGGTACATATAGAGGAAGAGGATGCAGAGGATAAAGAATAATGCTGCTTTTGGGAACGGCTTGACCCCAGTGCACTAACGAGAATCACTTGATTTGGCCTCCCGAAGACAAAGACTTTGGCGCAGGGAGACAAAAGCTGAGAAGAAAAGGAGAACATGGCACATGGAAACAAAGCCAAGTAGCTTGAGCCGCTGGCTAATTGCGAACTTGACTTGAGGAGGACTTGGAATAGTTTTCCCCCATTTCCCAATTCCTACACGCAGGCGCAGCCCCAACTAATCAACGAGCTTTGCCAATCTCGTAGACAATTCAATCGAGGACAATTCAATAAGGACCTCAAGAACATAGTTAGCAGCGTTCTAGACAGACGCAGGCCATCGCCTAGACTAAAAAACAGAAGGGGATTGGACCCTCAAAACTGAGGCGGCTAAGCTGTTATGTGGATGATTTTCTCTTAAGCTTTGCGTAGTCATCTTTTTTGAACTGATTTGATTGATGATATCTACGCATCATCAGCCCAAAGAAGCAATCTGGTTAACATCAGTCGATCCCAAAGGCCCATGATTCCTCGGCCGAGCTGAATTGGGCCCATCTCTCGTGATTTACGATGATGATGACCCACATTAAATAGGAAGCAACAGGCTTGCCATCTTTTTCATGGCAGAAATTGCTTAGGTCCATAAATAGCTTAGGCCTTAAGCATTGAAAATAAGACTTCTGCTATTGGTACTCAAAGATAGGGAATTCGTCCTCATTGCACTCTCCCCAGAAAGGATAAGTTATATTTGCGATGGTTCCGCAATTAAAAGAGCTGTGGCAATCGGTATAGTGGACATTGTCGTCTCCCTTGCATAAAAGAACTTGTAGAACAATGAGGCCGACAAGGACAAAGACTAGGATGGAGTGTGAAGTGGAGGAGAGAAGGAGAGGGGCTGCGTCACCCATTTGAATAAGTTCATGTTCTCACGGGTGGAGAATAAATTGTGGAACGAGGGTTTAGAGATCATAGGGGCAAGTTGAGGATGGAGAAATTCTTTTTGTATTCACTTTCTTTGGACTGAAGTATGAAAGAGATGGATGTTGTTAATTCTTCCTCAGTATAATAGAGAAAACTATTTTGACCATCGACTTTGAACAAGACCAGTTTCAGTCTTCTGGTATTTCGTGGAGGAGGGAAATCAAAGGGATGGCTATCAAGCATGGAAATTGGGTCTGGGGGTGGAAGTGATGAGGAAGACAGAGGAAACAAGCGAAGCAATTTCCTCCGGAGTTCTTCCTATGTAGTTGAAATTGTAAAGTGAAACCTTTTTTAAGGTTCTCACTGTGGAAAAAGTCTAGCCCATTTGAGGGGTCAAGAGTTGATGTTGTGGAAAGTAAAGAACAACTCAAACCTAAATTTAGGTTGATTGACTTATCGACTAACGCGTTCTGCTTTGAATTACTGATCCATGATGTGAAATTTTACAATAAACTCCGAGCATCTTCGCTCACTGTATTTAAACCGTAGGATCTTGCGGATCATAGATACCGACAAAATGATCGAGCATTCAAGGCAAGGAAGGTTGCAGAGGATGGAACGATAAAGTTTTTAAAACTTGGAGTGTAAATTGTAACACGATTGTGTATGCCATAGCGTGGATGACCGCACTTCGTTTGAGGGAAGGGTATTCAGAGCAAAATGAGATTGTGAAGCTTTAGGGGCATGGGCGGATCATTTTCCAATGAACAATCGAAGGGAAGAATAACCCAACAATCCTTCTCATTGAACAAGTTCAGCTATTTGAAAACCACATATTGGGTGAGAGTAGGCATACATACCTGAAGGGACGATTGTTGGTGCTGGCGGAGGGACGCTTGCCGGTATTGGCGATTTATGGCAGATTGTCGTAGAGGCTCCATTGGGACAAAAACAATTGAATTCGTGCCTTGACCAGTCATACCCACATCTTCCCCCTGATTTAGTGCAATTTTCGCACAGAGATGTGTTGGCAATCCAAGTAATCTCAAAGCCATTTTTCAGGATGTCTCTAACAGTAGCACGACTAATGTTAGTGCTCTTGCTGCCCTCCAATATTGGTATAAATGGGACGAAGACACTGAAGTTGCATAGCTCGTGTAGTTTGCTTGCGGGTCCACTTTGAAAGCAAAGTAGCCATCTCCAGACGCAGGACAAGAGAACCGATCAGGTTGAGGGGTTGACGGTGAGTTGCAATTGTAGAATAAGGTAGAATTTTGGTAATTGGAAGTGTAGTTGAAGAGACTGTAGTTTAAAGTGGTGTTGACATGTGTTCCAAGACATATATCTTTCAATAAATCCATCCTCGCAACCTTAAGGATCTGCTCGCTCCTATCCATGTGGATCACCTGATACTCCAGGGACTCCATGGACAGATGGGTCAGGTTACCTCCATCACAGTCAAGCTCGTAGCCTGGATACCCACAGTAACTCGGTCGCTCATTATGCCTGAAAGGATAGCTAATTTTTTTATATCCGCAAACAAACGGAGCGCACTCTTGGAATGGCAGGAATTTGGCGGAAGTTGGCACCGGGAAGTGAATATGGAGGGAGAAGATGAAGAGCAAGGACATAGATGAACACGACATGGTAAGGTCCATTCGGAGGGAGAAGGTGTTGGAGCAAAACAAGGAGAAGGGTAAATGTAACTGAAGAGGATGCAGAGGATAAGAACAATGCTGCTTTGAGAATGATTTGAACCCAATGCACCAATGAGAGCCACTTGATTTGGCCTCCCGGAAGACCAAGACTTTGGCGCATTGAGACAAAGGCTGAGAAGAAAATAAGAAGAACAAGGCGCGTGGAAACAAAGCCAAGTAGCTTGAGCTGCTGGCTAGCTGTAGACTTGACTTAAGGACGACTTGGACTATTATTACCCATTTTACAATTCGTACACGCGGCCTTCAACTAGTGAACGAGCTTGGCCAATCTCCTTGACAATTCAATCAAGGACACTTCAATAAGGACCTCGAGAACATAGCTAGCTGCATTCTAGCAAACGCAGGGCCATTGTCTAGACTAGAAAACAGAAGGGAATCGGAGCTTCCGAATTGAGGCGGCTAAACCGTCATCAGGACGAAATTTTATTAAGCTTTGCCTATTCATCTTTTTTTTCTTCGGGAGGAAAATGAATTGATTTGAAAAGAAACCACCACTATGGTTCTATCCAGGTTGCAATCAATGGACAGAACCACTTTCCAAATTGCGCCACAAAAATAAAAATAAAAATTGTGGCTTCCATTCGTTACATGCAAGTCCTTATACTTAATCAATCTCAAGAGAAAATTTACTTTAAATCAGAGTGTTAAAGTATCCCACATCATTTATCTACAAAAATTTGTATTCTATTTATAAACATATGGTCTTCATCCACATATTATTTTGAGTTTTTTAATTAGACATTGAGCATGACATCGGAGTCAGATTTCCGTTCAATTTATTTCCCGTATATTGTTCCTTGTTAATCAAATTCCTTGCGCCGTTCCTAATCTAATTTATATGGGAGAGGGTGTTAAAGTACTTTTTCATTTTCTTTATATACATGTTATTTCTCCCAATTTATTAATTTAAATTTTTATACTAAACTTTCTAACAGGGGGATACACGCGCACAAGTGACTACCATTCTAAATTTGAAAAGGGATAAATTGACCAGCCAAATATGTACTTTTCTAATTCTTAAAGCTGCCGAAACTTCAAAATATGCAGAATAAGTAACGAGCGTTGAAAAAGCAAGCATGGCAAGTGGACCATTTCCCAAGAAAGACAGAAAATAAACAGGCACGAACCTCGTTCCTACCTTTGCAAGACGAGCCGGTGTGAATTGTCTCGTCGTCGCAGAAGCACAGCAACTCCTCATTCTGGTTGAACGCGCATCGCCCGCCGGAGTGCTCGCACTTGCCGCACTCCTTTGCCACCTTCCAGTCCAGCACAATCCCTTCCCTGATCGCCCCAGCGAACTCCTCCGCCGCCGTGACCTCCGTCCGCTTCACCACTGCCACCACCTCCTCCTCGCAGCTCCCCGCCTTATCGAAACCGGCCGCCTCCTCCTGGCTCATGTCCACAAACACATACGACTGGTTATCACCAGATCGCAAGCAATCGTTGGCCCCTTCGGCGGGGAGGGGCGACCCTAGAGGAGCGCTGCAGTTGAAGAAGAAGGTCAGATTGACGATGGAGTTGTAACCGAGGGGGAGCGAGTCGATCGTGAGGTTGAGGTGGGCCCTGGGGCATTCCTGGCGGGCGACGGGAATATCGACGAGAGTTAGGGTTGCTCCGTTGTAGTTGATATCGGTGACGAAGTAGGCGTCGTCCTGAAGGAGGAGGATTGGGTGAGGGGAGCCATACGGGCAATCGAGGCCGAGGCCTGGGTATCCGCAGTGCACGGGGGCATCGCTTTCGTTCCAGAATGGATATCGGATGGAGACGTTGCCGCATGGGAACGAGGATGCAACGGGGTCGCAAATGGTCGAGAAAGTGGAGTGGACGCCATGGAAGCTCGCGGAGGAGAAGAAGAAGAAGAGAAGGAGGGAGAGAATGCAGAGTAGGTGGTGGCTTGGCATTTTCTTTGTCCTTCTCTTGGTGAGGAACAAGATGATCGTCTGGCAATTTAGAATGGACCGCCTATTTAATAAAAGTGGTCAAAGTCTTGCATTGGGACTAAAGGTTACACATTTTTTTTTTTTTTTTTGGGTCAATGGCTACACAAATTTGACTTTGATTTTTTCTTTTTTCTTTTTTCTTTTTGCGTGCAACGTTCAAGTAATCCTACGTGGAAAACAATTTCTAACACATTGATAACGATTTAATACGGTCATAAGTCATTAGTAGAAAAATAATGTATAATTACACCATTGTGTAGAGTTTTATGTGTTGGTCTTTAGACGCACTTTGTCCGCAATCTCATGGTTGGCTTATTCAATTAAGTAAGAAGTTGGAGACTTCACTGGACCATAATTTTTTTTATTTATTATTTTTTCTAATATCAAATTTTCTTCAAAAGAAAGGCATGATTTAGAGCTTAATAGAGCTTTTTTTTTTAAAAGCAATTAGAGCTTGATTGCACTTTTTATAAATATATTTAGGGGACTTTAATTTAGTGTAATTATTCATGATTAAATTTTATGAAATTACAGTCTTTAACAATTAAAGTAGCGGTCGTCGGCATTTTCTACGTTGAGAAATCTTGAAGAAGTTGATGGATCTTGCAATTCAAATCTAATGCGGAGAGGAAGAAATTACCAGAGAAACTTATGGATTTTGAAATTCAAACTCAACATGTCATATTCTCTTTAAGGTTGTAGTCTTTAGTAAGTTCATGACTTGATGGAGTTTGATTCAACAGCTTGTGTCATATATGTGACCACATCGACATTAAGCCACAAATGATCTTAAATCATTGCAAGTAAAATTTGATATGCAACGGGGACTATAATCGTTGTAATGCTCTAGTTGCATTAAAATAGATGAAGGGCCCGTGAACTTCACATTCATTTTGGATATTAAAGCTAGAAAATCAAATATAGGTGTGAACTTGGCGTAGATTCTTTCACTTTTGTCCCTTTCGTTGAGATAGTTTCCAGGAAACATGACATTTGGAGATAGTCGTCAAGTCATAGTTTCCAGGAAACATGACATTTGGAGATAGTCGTTAAGTCCAACTTTAAACAATTAATTACGCCTCAAAATGCCAATGCACAATTGCCCTTCTATTTAGAGGTGAATCTCTTTGGTGGGTTTCTCAAGTAAAGAAAAATTACCCAATTAATCTCCAAATTATTGTACGAAAGCAAATTAATCTTAAAATTTCCAATTTTACCAATTTAGTCATAAACTTCTGCACGCAACTCCAATGTAGTATTTCCGGTTAATTTATACTAGAAATTATTGACGTGATAGCCCATTTATCACCATCCGTCTTATGTGGCACCTTGCCATGTCAACGATTTCAGGTGAAAATCGATCGAAAAGACTTTATTGGAATTTCCCATGAAGATATAAAATTAGAAAGTTTAGAACTGAATTGACATTTACACAATAAATTTATGATTGATTAGGTTGTTCTCCCTCTTGAGGAATTATGTCTCTAGGAGATACAAAATTCCACATCATGCTGATGAATTAGAGAAAACACAGCAAATAATCAAAGCATTATATTGTTGTGTATCAAGACATAATCAACAATCGGAATAAATCACGTCCGAGGGACATTGCAATATGTGAATTTCAGTGGTTATTATAGACATTTAAGATGTGCAACACTTTCCTTCTTTCTCAATTTGGTAAGCCAGGCGAAATTTCTTTCCATGACTCTTAAGAGAATGTTCAATTCATCAAAACTAGAAGAAGTGGCCAAACATATTTCTCATAAAAAAAATATTAACAATAGCAAAAGAGATGATCACATCATCTCAACAGGGTCTGGGTTCATGCGGGTTGGGATTGGCAAGGTCATGTGACCCTTGGTGTCACCTTGCTTGAGATCGCAAGACCTTGGCATCGTCTCATCTAGCCTTTAAGACAGTTCGTTCCTCACCGATGATTGATCTGTTTCCAAGAAGGAGATAATGAGCAGTAGCTGTGTTCTCTATTTCACCTGTTTATTTATTTTTTATTTTATTTTTCAACTTAAAAAATATTTTGCAAAAATACACCAAAATTCACTTAATTTAACGGAATTTGCTTTAAGTAAATGCACCTTGAATCAAAGATTTTCAAGAAATTATTTTGCATGTTTGAGCAGTCCTATGTGTATAAAAAGTTCCAATATAGTAATAACGACATACTATAATCATAGGTCGCTAATGCAAAAATAGCATATAAATATGCGAGCATATAGAATTCTATGTCAGTCTCTACGTCGGTCTCTACAAATTATCATCAGCCGTTCACTAGAATTTGACTCATATGTTGTTTGATCCATCTATTGGGTTAGTGTTCCTCACAAATTGGATCCTGCAACGAAATATCTTTCATTGAAAGTAGTTTTTATTAGAGGAGAGAGGTATTGTGGCAACTTCAGATAGAAAATATCATTAGTCAACAAGAAAAACCCGAAGTTTACTTCAAATATATGTACAAAAATCTGCTGAAATTTAATCAACAATAAATCTTGAGAATGCAAAGATGCTACAATAGAATTTAACTGATGACGTGACAATTGGGATAGACATACACACCGAAATTTAATTGACGATGTGGATTTGGAAACTACATCTAAGAAATACGCTGAAGTTTAATTGACGATGTGAGTCTAGAAAATAAAACTACAACGCAGAAAAGTAAAGATAACTAAAGAATAGTAGATTTATTCATTTGTGTGTTGGGGGGCCTTCACATACGAACAATGGTATGTATAGTGGTTGTGCCATAACCATCTCTAACTAGTTCTCCTACAGTTATAGCCATGTTCCCTCGTCTTTGAAAATCTCGGGCTCATTCTCTCGTGATGCCGTGATTTAGTCTTCAAGTGATTAATCCCTTAAAATTGCATTTTGGTCACACCACGACTTCTTGAACCCTATTGCCTCACTCATCAATTATTTCAAGCTCATAACAGCTTTTTGACATCCTCTAGGTATCCAACTTACTTTTGATACCTCAAATTGGTAATCCGTAGTTCCTTTTAATCAATACCCTTATCGACTATCACCTATTCATTTGTCATCATACATCGACAACTGATAAGTAATCGCTCATATCATTTGAAATAATTATTTGATGAAAATAATTTTATTATCGATAATAAATTATGTCTAAATACTTTTATAGACAATATAAATATTTTTTATTTATTTATTTTTACAACAATATAAGTAATTATTTTTATAAAATGTATTTCAATTTATTCATTTTTTGTGAAATAAACCAAAGCTTTTAAAGTCTAATCAATGGTTTAAAGTTCGACTATTATATCACTCTCTGCAATGTCATGTTTCGTGGAAAATGTCTCGATGGAAAGACAAAAGTGAGAGAGTCAATGCTCCTTTCGTGCTTGCTTCGTTGGCGTCCACATGCAAACCGGAAAGGCAGCCAAAAAGGAGAAACAAAGGAAGACCAGAAAAGTACACTTTAATTGTTCAGCGTTTACGCTGATTTGAAGGAGTAAAAAATCGAAGTTTTTTTTTTTTTTTTTCCAACCAGGTTGAGTTACTAGGCCGACGCCTGGTGAGGTCGCCCTGAGGCTGATACTCACCTAGGCGAGGGTGACCTCTGGCAAGGACTCCCCTAGCTAGATTTGGCAAGGCTGGCCCTCGCTCAAGCCAGGGTGGCCTCACCCGATGTTGCCATCGCCCGGCCAACGCCTAGCGAGGCTACCCTAGCATAGGTGTAGATCAACCTCGCCTAGTCGGCCTCGCTCAGGCAACCCTTGCCGAGCCACGCTTGGGCAAGGGCTTCCCTCGCCGAGGCTCACCCTTGCCTAATCGGGCCTCGCTTGTGGTGGGCGAGGCTAGCTAGCTGGCTGTGGTTGGTGGTTGGCCAGCCATTGGAAAAGGCCAAGAAGAAAGCCAAAAAGAAAAGAAAAGAAAATTCAAAAAATATTAAAATATTATTAAAATTGTCCACGTCAGCGCCGGCGGTCCTATGTGGCACCGTTGGCATCCATGTCCGTATTTTCTTGCCAAAATTGTATGAATGGACTCAATTGGTAAGAAGTGAAAATGTTTAGGATTGAATTGGCAAAAGTACAATAAGTTTAAGATTTTTTGGACAATTTTTCCAAACCGAGTTGATTCTAACATTGGAATGGAAAGGAAACGACCAGGCTTGTCCTGGCTTTGACCTCAAAGGGTTCGATTTGATGTCAACACTAAAAGGAGACAACCATGCTCATTCTCAAGATCACTAATTTAGCATAGATAATAAGGAATTGCTAAAAAATTGATCACACTTAATCACGAAGGAAGTTGGTGCGTTTACAATTGTAACATTTGTTGCCTAGCTAGTTCTTAATCCATAATAAAATCTTTAAATGAAACGACAAATCTCTCAACTATACTTGTTAAATGAATTGGGCCTATCTGATTCAAGAGTTAATGTGAATTGGATTTGCATGCCTGCATTATTCGAGCAGCCAATGTTGATGTATCAATGACCCACACGGAAAATTTGCCCTGAAAAGTCTTGAGGAACAAACCATGAAACTTCCTAGTCAACGGGACCTCTAAATTACAATTAGGTTGGAGGATCCGCCAACGTGTTGAAATTGATGATCTTCCACGTTCCATGAAACTTCCGAGTTAGAGGAACCTCTAAATTACTCTTAGGAACAAACCTCCCGTTATACAATTCCTACTAAGCAGTGCAAATCAATTGTAGAATTTTTCTTTTTCTTTTCTTCCAATATACAAAACTTTAGTGCTAACAAAAATCAATTGTTTAAATTATATTACACATTTAAATTGAAATTCTTGTCCCGTGTCGGAGTTCCCACTTCCTTTAATGTGATTTATAACCAAATGTAGTCATGGGTTTAGTAAACACCAGCGGCAAGTTTCTTGAATCACAGTGTTTATTAGTTTTTTATGTGGTAACAAAAATTTTTGTTGTGTAATTTTAATACATTCTCTTTTATACTTTTAGTCTTCGATAAGATAATAACTCGATGTCAATGCAGAAACTCACAAATCCCACAAAGTTGCATGGAATGTAGTATGCTCACCAAAAAAGGAGGGAGGTCTAGGCCTGCTCGATCTGAAACTTTGGAATAAAGTATTGATGGCATGCTTTAAAGCCTCATCAATCTTCCATCCTCATCCCTGTGGAGTACTTAGGTTCAAATATTAAATGCATAGGTACTCCCATTATGCAACTCAACATAAAGGGCAATATGGCTTGAAATTGACGATGCATTCTCAAGCTAAGACATGCTCTAATGCCTATTATCTCTAGCGAAACATACTGTTGCAAAGAGGTATACAAGGAATTTAGACAAGAGGACCGGCCGTGGACTGGTATCAATTAATTTGGACTAGCGGTATCAGCAAGCATAATTTTATCGGTTGGCTTGTTTGCAAAGATAGACTACTGACATCAATAGCCATATCATGGTTGGTTGTCTTTAGTAGATACTAAATGTAACTTTTGCATGACTGGTACGGAAGATAGAAACCACTTATTTTTTGAGTGCACCTGTACAAGTAGTGTATGGCATAGTATTTTGGCATAAAATGGAATTTGGCGTTATGTAGGAGGTTGGAACTTAGAACTTTAATAGATGATCGAGGCCACTAAGGGAAAAAACTTGGAGGCGAGATTCCTCAAGTTGTCTTTCTTAGCGACAATCTATTGCATTTGGATGGAACGTAGCCGCAAACGATTTCAAAACATGTCGACTGAACCTCATCTTTTGTTAGCTAGGATTCGAAAGATTGTAAGAGATAGGGCGTCGCTTTACCAAAAGTGTAGGACTTCCCAGACAAATGTTTTATTGGCTACTATATGGAGGCTTCCTTCCTCCATCTTCTTGCATAATTAGTTTTTGTGGAATGCTAGGGGATCCCCCTAAGTTTTTGTACCTCATCTAATTAATGATATTCACATATTTACACCAAAAAAGATAATAACTCGATGGATTGAGTTGATATCTTGTATCATATATGTGGCTATAGTGAGAGTAAGGGATTAATCATATTAAATCTTGGACGAATAAAACTTCATGTGCAATTGAGTACTACAATATCAAGGATTTTTCATTTTCTAGAATTCTCGAATATAATACAATAATATTGAAAAACTATTACAGAGCAAAGGTCCAATCGTCATGCCAAACACATAGAACACTATAGATGGAGAGCATTAATACCACAGCATATGAAAGTATGGAAGCTTGAAATCCATCATCGTCACACCATGCATCAATGCAATTAACAGCCATGATATAATAGAGGATGTTAGTATTCTTGTATATGGTAGCTAGCCTATGTGAATATTTAGATGATCAGGTGACGTTAGGTAAATTAAAGTCGGTCCATTAAATTAATTACTAAGTGATGTCCCAATCTACATAAGTAATTTTTTTAGTCATCTAGCATACTTAGCGTTATTTTTCGACCTATTTCTTTCCCTTTCAACTTTGTATATGTAATATGCACCGAATGGGAAAAAATGTCTGGCGGTGAAGGAATGTCTTGGTCTTGGTCATCGCAGACAACCGTGTTTCCCAGGTCGTCTACCAGCTTCAAAGTTGAAAGCCGAATCTTACATGTTCGGAAATTGCTTCAGCGCTAAAGTCCACTTCAACATTTTTCACGTTGGAGTCAAAGTGGAATAGGACTTTGACCGTAAAAAGAAAACAATAAAGAAAAGGAATAGTGCGGACTTGTTGATTGGGTCAGAGAAAAAAAAGAAACAAACAGGAAATGAACTCTTTGTTTGAGTCGACAAAAGTTCAGACGGATGGCCAATGCATTCACTTTCGTTTGAGGAGGTAAGTTTTGAGGTAGCGAAATTTTTGTGATTAAATTTTATAGAATACAGTGTCTACAGAAAGTTGCAGGAATTGGCATTTTTTAGGTTCTCTCTTACGCTTTTATAACCAGTAATTATATAACTCGGTGGCTCGTATTATATATGTGGCTACGATTAAGAGATTAACGATCTCAAATCATTGCGAACAAAATTTAATACGTAATCAAGAGCTATAAGGTTGTAGTATTTTCATTTTCTAAATTCTCGATTACAATACTTTACAGAATAATAATCCTGGGAAACTGATAGAGAAAAAATGTCTAAACATCATACCAAATACATATATACATATGATATACATGAAAGCATTGAATTTCGAAATTTGGACTGCCGGCACTGTGCATTGACGCAATAAATTATGTCTACAATTTAAGTCATGTACGAAATCTGATCCATTTGGCGGATTTATTGATATTTTTTCAAAATCTAAATGCGCATTTTTTTTAATCCGAATCATATCTGGTTCTTTGGACTTGAGCAGGTCCTTAAACTGCTCATGGAAGGTAAAGGTGGGAGAACCGCCCTAGGGTGAGAGACCCCGTACTTGCCTTCCCCAGCCTCCCAGTTGGCTGGAAAATATCAACTGGGAATTAGGGGGGCTAATGGTGATGAAGGTAAACATCATGTTTGGAGCAATCTAGGCTACGACTGGGCTGGCATCGGGTAACTAAACCCTGTCCCTCGCTCGGCGTGAATGAGTGAGGGTGAAATGCCCTCTGCTGGCTGAACATGCCTATGGCACTTCTTGTATTTTCATTATATTACGTACATGATGAGAAGGCGCTTCTTTTGAATATATGCAAAAGGAAGGGCTCAAATATATTTTCTAAAAGAAGTCGTGGACGTCTCTGCTAAATGGCACTTGAAGTATATGCGGGTCCAGGTCAGAAGTAGTAGATATGTTGATCCCTATAAATACTCTATTACAAACTATGTTAGTCTGATGTAATTGATATTGAATTGTCCCAAGTCGAGTCATTTCTCTCTGGCATAGACGAACTTTCACATTGACAAGCCTCAGGTGATCTTGAGAGTGATGACAAGGATGGTTTAGGAGGAATTTGTAAGGTCTCAACACTACTTTTTAGCATCTCCACAACTCTGGTCATCGATGGTCGAGCTCTCGGATCGATCTGAATGCACCATAAGCCTATTACAATCATCTTCTTTGCAATTCCTTTGTCCTCCTCATTTGTGATCCCATGTAGGCCAAGCTTTTCTCATAGCTCCAAGCGTCGGCGGACCCAATGAGGAAAGTATATTTCACTTGTATGATCTACCGTGACTTCAATGTTTTTCCTCTTGCTGACCATCTCTAGAAATATCATGCCATAACTATAGACATCCGATTTGTGAGAAACCCCTCCGATGTTCCTTATGATTAGCTCCGGAGCAATATATCCGGCGGTGCCTCGGGCACCAAGCAATGACATGATGCTCTCTTCTCTTGGCATATTTTGGAAAGACCAAAGTCGGAAATCTTGGGACGATAGTTTCATGTTCAGGCAAGAATTTTGAAGCTTCTTGAATCGTGTACACCCAATTGATGACTAGCTAACTATTGCAGAAAGATACAAACATAGAAAGATAGAAATATCAAAATATGAGGTTCCCATAAGATGTCTTGGGACCCAACAGATCGGAGAGTTTTGTTTGCAGCGGTAAGCGAGTCCACAGTCTAAGCTAGGGCGAAGAAATTGGAAAAGCTTGAGGACATTATCCACGGCACGTATAAAGAGTAATTAAATAACAGTGAAAACATTTTCAGTATTTATTTCTCCACTATCATCATGAACAAAATTTTCATTGATTGTGCAAAGATAGAATTAAGTGCGCAGTTCACCTCTATCAATAATATATTTCAACTATCGAAGCGATCAGATTTTAGCACCATTTGTGGAGACGTAGTTTTCCTTTTCATTTGGTTGTGTTCATAATAAAAGCCCAAGAAGAAACCAGTAGTTTTAGCCCAACCCTTGCAGAATTTTACAGTGAAGTTGAAGCATCTTCACTCCATTTATTTATACCTTTTGATGTTATGGGTAGCAGATGCCGACCTAAAGATCTAACTGTTAATTACAGTCCAGTTCAATAGGAACCCCTTCTTCAAGCTAGCGATTCAAGCTAGTGAAATCGGCATTTACAGAAACAGGAGTGCTAACTGTGGAATAGCAGGAGCGGACGACAGAATAGCAATCCATTTCTTGCAATGCTTCCTTGGGAAAAAAGAAAAGAAAAAGAAAAGCAAAAGAATGGCGCATGGAGTTGCCAACTCAGTCCACTGGACTTGTAAAAACATGTTGGCTACGAGGTGCAACTATAGTAAAAGAACAGATCAGCATTAGTGGAACTGAGATTGAAAGTCGTCCTCTCGAGGTTGATATTATGGGGCCGGAGCATCACAGGATTCCTGCTACACAGGGGCATTAGCCAGGAGGAACCAATTGTTTGCATAAAAGATATGCTTGATAGTGAATTCCCTGTCCGAGAAAGTCAGGACAGGATATATCTCCTTGCAGGTAATTTTGAAATTCAGATAGCCCCAATAGGACTCTTGTTCACCATAAATCCTAAAAGGGTAGCTAATGTTCAGCCCATATCTACAATTCCGAGGCATGCAAGCCTCGTATTGTGCATCATCCGATAGAGCCACATAGACTAAGTTGGTGAAGATGATGATGATGACTGATTGGTGACAATTAGCTACTCACATGAAGTTTCGTGATTCATCTGGACTGGAAGGAGGCAGAGTATTGCAGAGGACAGAAGAAATAGGTAGGAGAGAGCGTGGAAAGCATTTGCAAAAAAATCAAATGGAGTCGATCTGAGTTGGTCCTGACTCCTATCACTGTTGTGTCTCGTGTGCAGGCTGCCTTGTTTGGCCCTTCTCTCCTCTGCTGTGGCTGTTGTTTTAGCCTTTTTCTTTGCTGCTATTCTTTCTTTCCCTGTTCTGCATCTTTACCCCCGGTACCCTTCCACTCGTTTGACTACCTTGTCTTATGAGTTTAAGCTTTTTGGTTCCGGGGTCCTTAGCTATACAATTGTATAGCCTCTTGGTTCAAAAGTCAATATAATACTTACCTTTTACCAAAAAAAAAAAAAAAAAACTCAAATCACTGTTGTGTGCTAGTTCTTCAACTTCAAAGCCAATATCAAGTGAGGCAAAAAGTGGCCTGAAGCGTGCATATGTATCGAATTGAAGCATATATGGCCATGCTTGGATCCACACTCATTATAGTGCTTATACTAATAATAAATAAGGTCATGTCACAATGAAAACCTATAGCATGATGGAGTTAATTATATTACAATTCAAATATATGAATGTTACATATTTCAACTCAACACTTCATCAGATTTTAGCACCACTATTCACGGAAGCTATCTTTCTTTCTTTTTTTGTTTGATCCTGTGCACAAGAAAATCCCACAAAGAAAAGCAAGTTGTTTTGGTCCAACATTTGAAAATTTTTACTATGAATATGGTGTAGCTTCAGCCTCACTCAATACATTTTAACTATTGGATCTTGTGGGATGCAGATACCAACCTCCGCACATAGAAATGAAAGATCAAGCAAAATAGTAGATTTGAAAACTTAGTCGAGAAGAAAAAACCGAAAAAACTCCCCAATGCTCTCAACATGATAGAAGGTTTGAGAATGAGGACCGTCTGGGCAAAAAGCAAACAAAATTATTGTTCTCGAACCTGCACCGTCCCTCACTTCCCTCGCAGTTGCTGCAATTAATTGCAGTCCAGTTCAAAAGGAACCCCATCTCCGTAATCTCACTGTAATTCATAGTCCTTAAGCTAGCGATATTTGGATTGACGTCAATAGGTAGTAGCAGGAGCTGACCGCAGAATACAAATCTATTTCCTGCGATCCTTCCTTGAGAAAAAAAAGCAAAATAGTGGTGGGTGGAGTTGCTAGCACAGTCCACGGGATATGTAAAACCTATGGGTTGCTAGGTGCAATTGTAGTTGAAGAATAAATCGGCATTTGCGGAACTAAGATTGAAAGACGTCCTTTCAATGCTGATATTACGCAGCAGAGCACCACAGGAGTCCAGGTACACGAGGGCATTAACCAGAAGGAACAAATGGTTCGCATAGAAGATATCCTCAATCATGAACTCACTGTCCGAGAAAGTAGGCTAGGGTATGTATCCTTGAGGTAATCTGGAAATTCGGATAGCCACAATAGGACTCCTGCTCGCCGAAAATCCAAAAAGGGTAGCTGATGTTTGTGCCATATCCGCAATTCAGAGGCACGCAGGCCTCGTACTGTGTATCCTCTGCTACAGCCAAATAGACTAATCCGGCGAAGACGACAACGAGGACTAAGCGGCGACAACTAGCTCCGCAGATGAAGCTTTGGAGATTCATTTGGGACTGGAAGAAGGAGGCAGAGCAGGATGGGTGAGAATTCAAATGGAGTTGGTTTAAATTGGCCCTAGCTCAAATGGCAAGCGAAGTGAGGCAGAAAGTGGTCCTATGCGTGCATTATTCAAGCACCCAATGTAAATGCATCATTGTCTGCATCGGAAAATCTGCCCCGGAAAATCTTGAGGAACAAACCATGAAACTTCAGTCAAAAGGACCTCTTAATTACAGTTAGGCCGGAGGGCCCGCCAAGGTGTTGAAATGTTGACATTGATGATGATCTGCCTAACCATTAGAAACAAACCATGAAACTTCCGAGCAAAATCTCACGTTTTACAAATCCTGGGAAAGTTATCAATTGAGTTTTAAATTTAATATATGAGTGTCAATTCAGTCCTAAATTTTCAAATTCATTAATATACTCTTTAATCTTTGCTAGAAATTCCAATACACTTTTTCCGAAAAATTGCGATCGAAAATTGCTGATATGGCGATCCTTAAGTTGTCAATGTCAACTTGCCACTTAAGATGATCGGCGATAATTGTACGTCATGCCAACAATTTCTTGTATCAATTGATCAAAATGATTATATTGAAATTTCACGTAAATATTTACCATTATATTGACAAAATTGAAAAACTTACAACTAAATTGATATTCGTACAATAAGTTTATGACCAATTCGGTAATTATCTTTTTATATAGCATATTTCCTGGGGGTTTTTTCTAATGATATATACTGCTAAGAATAATATTAATACATATATAATGGGGAGATTTTCGTCCAAAACTAATTCATAAAAGATCGAGTATTTGAGTTATCAAATGCTGTTCGTCTTGTAAATAGAATCGAGCCCCTGATAATTTTGTCTATCATGGACGGAATTAATCACCGATCTGATGAGAACGAGTCATACCGTGGCGTTGGTCCGCGGTGACGTCAAGCACGAAGAATTCATATTTATCTGCAAGAGGTGGGGACTCTCGTCCACTTTCGACTTCATTCATATGACTTACTGCGCTACGCGGGAAACATGTTTGCCTGGGAAGGAATATCTCAGTCTTGTACATAATTATTCAATAAAACAACCGCGTTTCCCTTCTGGCGCACAGATTATATTAAGGTAGTTGAAAGTGGAGAAAGGCAGGGTATAGTCACCCAAAAAAGGGAAAAAAAATGACCCCTAAGAAGCATCAACACTTTTCAAAAGCGTTCGTGTTGTGTCGGACATTCTGATACGTATTCAACATTCTTGGATACTCTCTGACACTCGATTAATATGTGTTGGAAAATTCGATAACTAATCAATTTTTCCGACACTCCAGTAAGAATCTTGATATGTAAGTTTCTAACACGTGATTTCAATACACGGATCAATTTTAAAAAAAAATTCAATAAATGAGAGGTTAATATATATATATATATATATATATATATATATATATATATAATAAATGGAAAAAAAGAAAACCTAATCCTCTCATCTTTTGACTTTTACTTCTTGTGTTATATAATTTATCCCCAAGTTTTTTTTTTTCTCCTCTTCCGACATGCCTACTCTTTTAACATGTCCAACACACGAATCTAGAATGTGCATTGCTTGTTTTTTTCTCCAAGTTTTATAAATTATTGGAATGGAGTTGAATTTTTCAAATTGAAACAATTAATGATATTAATAAATTATGGATTAATGTTTTTATTGTAAATTCATTCCAGGCTTTTATTTGTTTGTTTGTTTATGAATTTGAATCAAATTAATTTGATTGGAATAATAATAATAATAATAATAATAATATATATTTAGTATACAATGTGTTTCAATGTATCAGACTTCTCTATTTTTAAGAAACGGCATGTTGGTGTGTCGTGGCATGTCGTGTCACGCATTGTGCATCAATGTCGGTATTATTTAGAGTGATCCATGTGAAAGAAGAATGTCAAGTACAACACAATCATTGTGCCTATGGAAGGGCCATATCCCGTCGCGACAAATCGGAAGTTGGGGAGAAGAGGAGCGGTGGGGTGCAGCAACTGGATTCAGGAAAACGTTATCGCTCAAAACTGGACATCTCTATAACGTTTCAGCTTGTTAAATTGAAACTTTCAAGTATATGACAATTGAAATCTTGATGCACATCCATCAAAAAGTCGTATCTTGTGGTGTTTTCTAGGTAAACTAAATTGCACTCTTAGACCATAGATAAGGCCTACCTCATAGGTGACAAAAACATACATAAATGCACGCCCGGTGTTTGGGTAGCATTATATGGCAATCGAAACCTTGAAGCATATACACAAAAAGTTTTGTCTTTAGAGTCTTGATTTCCAAGGGAAGCGTTGAATGGGATTAACTTGGACTCTTAATTTGTTGAAAAATCTTGTGAAGGTGTGTGATTGAGTTTTGAGCTGGAACAAGATTATGATCCCGTTTAGAAAGCCCTATAGGAATTAAGATGCGTTTGAAATGTACCCTTTTCTCTCAAATTGTTGAGGATGCAATCGACATGTACCTTCTTGATCTCGACTTGCTTATTTCCAAAAAAAATAATTATTTTTCTGAAATACACACTACGTTATTATAATTTCTATCATATTTATTTACACACAAAAAAAGAGAAAAAGAATTAGATAATTTGGTTTCAGATTGTTGGTTATTTTCCCGAGACAAGTTTGGAAGCCAACTTAAAAGATTGTCTTGGGTTAAGGACGGGCACGAGGTAAATTAGGGAACAATCGAGTACCGGCAACGATTAGCACGAAATCCCCGAAGATGGACAGCAAGAATTAAGGTTTGCTTGTAGTCCGAAAATTACACGAAAGGGACTAACGATTAACCCGACACGACCCCAGACCATGGAGATTTGCGAGGATTGGCTTTGGAGCTTGCCTTATGGGCCAAACAAGACCTCATGGACAGCGACATGTGACCATGTAACACCTCATAAACAAGCAAAAAATCACGCCCGAAAGTCTAGAAATTGAAGTAAACTAGCTACTGTGCATGCATACACCAACATACAGGCAAATGTGATATAAATGCTATCAAAATGAGATCTAAAACCATAATAAGTAAGAAAAAAATGATGCTTGACAGAATTTAAATACGAGCAAATGAGATGGATTTAAACACAAAATTGGACATAAATAGCACGAAATAAAAAATGGAGCTGTCGCTATCCTTAAAGATAAATAATCGCTAAATGAGCTGAAATGACATGAGGGAACATGAAGATTCAACAAAGATGATGAGGAACTCATGGCTTTGCAATGGTATACATGAGGATT
Source organism: Eucalyptus globulus (assembly GCA_014182545.1). NCBI lineage: Eukaryota > Viridiplantae > Streptophyta > Magnoliopsida > Myrtales > Myrtaceae > Eucalyptus > Eucalyptus globulus. The sequence goes on from CM024718.1 coordinate 9,301,796, forward strand.
TAAAATACCGACAGCCATTAACCTTGATACAAACCGAAATGTAGTTTTTTTTTTTTTTTTAACCAACATAAAATTATAAAAGATTGATTCTACCAAAGATATTGCTGCTTGACGTTAAAACACATACATCTTATCAAAAAGGAGCTTATTACTTTGTAAGACTGTGACATTTTGCTCATATTCGAATGTGAACTCCGAAGTTTAATCTCTAATGAGGATGAATTGAGGAAATAAAGATTGATACAAAATAAGTACATCGATCTTACCATTAATACTTCCGCCAAGACGAGCTCCTTTGAATCACAATAGCAGATTAGAAATGAGTAGAAAATTGTGGAATTTCTATTATTTGATGAATCATAATGAAGTATGGAGTTTGTTGATAGGTTTTATGAGATAACTACGTAAGATAATATATCAGATTTACATAATCAAATAAAGAAAGTCAAAGAATGTAAGTTGATCCTTGTCGGCAAACTTCTTGCAAACACATCTGTTAATTTTCCAGCCATTCAGCACACGATGAAAAAAGCTTGGCGTTTAGATCGTGTTGATATTACTCAAAGAGAAGAAGGACTTTATGTGTTCAAATTTAATTTGGAGGAGGAAAAACAACGTGTTCTAGACAATGGACCCTAGTTATTCTCTAGCAATTTGATTATACTCAAACCCTGGGTTCCTAACACGCCCCTGCACTGCTAGAGCTTTATTACTTGTGCTTTTTGGTTGCAAGTATTAGGCCTACCTTTAGAACGATGTACGGAGCAGTTCTTAAGTAAGGTAGTAAGGGATGTTGGCAAGCTTTTGGAAGTCAAAATAGAGGCGAAAGAAGGATCGACTTTCAGAGCAGGGAGAGTTAGAGTTGAACTTAATCTTAAAGAACCTCTTAAACCGGGTAAACTCATATGTGTGAAAGGGAAAAATCTTTGGCTTGATTTCTGTTATGAGTGGTTGCCACATTATTGCTACTCCTGTGGTGTTTTAGGCCACTGTGGATCCTATTATCAAGATATTCCATATGATGAGGCCAAAATTGAAGGGCGGGACAAGATGTACTATGGACAATGGTTACGAGCTGAGGTCAGGGAACACGGCCCTTTCTGGCAGGCATTTTATGAATTTAACACTACTCAAGAAGAATCTGAAGAAATTATACCTGAAACACCTCAACCTGGGTTGCTGCTACTCCCCGCTGCACCTCATGAGATACACACACAACCAGCCTCTATGGATAATCAGACTGTACAACATCTCCATACCTCAACCATAAACTTAATGCCCAATTACCCTCTGGTTGACACTTCACAGGGCATTACTACGGACAAGATGGACTTGGTTGCTTCCCCTATACAAGCAAATAAGACAGAGGTCAAAGTATTTCAACCTGAAGCTTCATCATCCAAAAAATTCAAAAACCCTCGTTTATAGGCTAAGACTACTCCTTTAAAGAAAGCAAAGAGATGTCCTATTCTGCTAGATATACTTGATGAAAGCACATTGATGGAGACTCCCGTACTCTAGGCTGAAAGGGCTAATGAGGGGGCTATGGTGGCTTGCCCGAACAAGCCACCAATTGACAAACGAAGATCCTAAGCTGGAATTGTTAGGGACTAGGCAATCCCCTGACAGTTCGAGCTCTCAAGGCCATAGTGGCTCAAGATAGGCCTGATATAATATTTTTGATGGAGACTTGGAATCAGGAACCGGTTATTAAGCAAATCCAACGAAGACTGAATTATAACGAGAGTTTTGTGATGAATCCTCAGGGTTTGGCTGGAGGGATGGTTCTTTATTGGATTGACCAGATTTCACTTATTGTTAAGGCTCATACTTCCCATTTCATTGACACTATTTTTTCTGAAAATAGTGGCGTTACTTCTATGTGCCTTACTGTTTTGCATGCTCCGGTTGTTTATCAACATAGACAACTATTCTAGGCAGAATTGAGGCAACTTAGCCAATTAAACACTCAACCTTGGGTGTGTTTAGGAGACTTTAACGAAGTTTTATATCACTGGGAGAAAGTAAGCAAGAGACTAGCTGAGCTTTATAGACTGTAATCCTTTCGGGATTTACTACATGATTGTACTTTAATGGACCTAGAGACTAAGGGTTGTGCCTATACTTGGGTCAATAACAGAAGCGGGCAGGAGATGGTAAAAGAGAGACTGGACCGAGCTTTGTGCACTATTGAATGGCGTTTAACCTATCCAGAAGCTGAAGTTGTGGCTTTACCTGCTATAAGATCGGATCATAGTATTACTAATATCAAAATAGGTAGGGGAAAGAAAGTTTTTACCTTTGAATCCTTTTGGCTTGAACATGAAGAATGCCGGCAGGTGGTAGGGGATTCTTTGTCGGCATTATCACTCCATAGCTCCTCAATTTCCCAGAAGATTCGGGCAACAACTAGAGCGCTGGCCAAGTGGAGTAAATCCACCTTCACAGAGGGTCATCGTCAAATAAATCTTCTACAGCAGCAACTTCAACAATTCACAAATCAACCTGCTTGTAATTATGATTAACATCAGGTAATATCTTTGAAAGCACAAATTCAGCAAAGCTGGTTACAGGAAGAACAATATTGAGGGATGCGTTCTAGGATTAAATGGATGTGATGGGGGGACAAAAACACCAAATTCTTTTATGCTACCACAGTACAAAGAAGAACAAGAAATAGAATCAGTATCTTGAAGAATGACAATGAAGAGTGGATCAGAGAACCAGATCAGCCGCAACATATGACTCTTTCTTTCTTTAAAAAGCTTTACACTTTGTGTGGTCAGAGAGCCTTTGAACCTATTATAATGCAATGTCCTCAGGTTGTCACAGAAACCATGAACACGTGCCTAATAGCTGAACTTACTCGAGAGGAAGTCAAGAATGCAACATTTCAATTAGGAGCCACAAAAGCCCTAGGACTTGATGGTTTAAATGGATTGTTCTATCACAGTTATTGGGATATTATTCAGGAAGATGTTTTTCAAACAGTCAAAAAAAATTTCATCATAGAAAGAATGCCAGCTGATATTAACAGAACAGCCATATCTCTAATCCCTAAGATCCCAAAGCCCGAAAGGTTAGATCAATTTCGCCCTATCAGCTTATGTAATTTTATCTATAAGATTATTTCAAAAGTGTTGGCAAATCGTCTGAAGCCTTGGTTGCTAGATTTGATCTCTAAAGAACAAAGTGCCTTTGTATCGGGCAGACAAATACAAGACAATGTCCTGATAGTTCAAGAGGTACTTCATCAGTTAAAGGTTTGAAAAAGAAAGAAACGGTTTCAAGGGATACTTAAATTGGATATGTAGAAAGCATATGATAGGGTGGAGTGAGACTTTTTACAAGCTTATCTTTGTCAAATGGGATTTAATGATTGTTGGGTAAATTGGCTGATGTAGTGTGTTACTACAACTTCTCTAAGTGTAAAGTTCAATGGCGAAACTCTTACCTATTTTCAACCATCAAGGGGACTCAGGCAAGGTGACCCCCTTTCTCCTTACTTGTTTATACTTCTGGCTAACTTGCTCTCCAACCTCATCCAGCAAGCTGTTGACATAGGTAATCTACGAGGTATCAAGCTTAATAGATGGTGTCCAACTTTATCCCATTTATTCTTTGCCGATGATGCTATCTTTTTCATTGATGGAACAATCCAAGAATGTCAAAATCTAGCAAGTCTTCTAAATCAGTATTGCCTAGCCACATGTCAAGAAATCAATAGGAACAAATCAAGTTTGTTTCTTAGCAAATACTGCCCTCACCTCCTTAAGACAAACTTGGCTAGAGAATTAAGGGTACCACTATTGGATAAAACTGGCAAATATTTAGGCATACCATCTTATTGGGGGTCATCCAAAAAGGATATGTTTGACTAGATTTTAGGATGAGTAAATGCTAAGTTGGAGGGGTGGAAAGAAAATCTAATTTCTAAAGGCGGGAAATAAATTCTGTTGAAATCAGTGGTTCAGGCTTTACCTCAGTATGCTATGATGATATTTAAAGTTCCAGTTTCTATCTGTAAATCCGTTGAGAAAAAAATAGATCGGTTTTGGTGGCAAAATAATAGTAACAAAGCTGGTATTCATTGGAAAAGTTGGGACTTTCTGAAAGAGAGAAAGGAGAAAGGAGGGATGGGATTTAGAGACCTAATATTCTATAATAAAGCTCTTTTGGGGAAGCAAGCCTGGCGACTTTTTCAAAACCCTTCATCTCTATGGGGCAGTGTTTTTAAAGCTTTATATTTTCATTCTACATCCCTATGGAAAGCGGATAAGGGGACTAGACCTTCTTGGGGATGGCAGAGGTAGAGAGACCCAATCTTGAGTGAAATAAATACCGCGGCTTCGATCTTCTTCTGGGCAGAGATTCTATTTTAGATAAACTTAAATGGTCAGTTGGAAATGGTAATTCGATTAGTGCTAGAGAAGATAAATGGTTGAATATGGGCATTCTAGGTGGGCCAGCGAATAGGGAGGAACCGAAATCAGTAGCAAGTTTTATTCTTCCTGGGCAGAATGAATGGAATGTAGAGCTTCTTAATCGGACATTTCAGCCACAGATCGTTGAGGACATTCTAACTATCAACCTATGGACAACCTCATATGAGGATAAACTATGCTGGACAGCCACACAAGATGGAAACTATACTGTTAAGAGTGGATATCATTGTATTAAACAATCAGCATTTGGCAAGGTTAATTTTCATGCATCCTCTTCTTATGTTCCACCAACAAAGCTTTGGAAACAGATTTGGAAGACAAATACGGCCCCAAAAATTCGTACTTTCCTCTAGTCTTTATGCCAGAATGCATTACCTACTAAAGCTAATCTGTTTCAACGAAGGATTACCCCTGATCCATTTTGCAAACTATGTTTATCTAATACTCCTGAAACCCTAAAAATATGTTTCTCCTTTGTCCATCGACACGTTATATTTGGAGCAACCCCAAAGTGCATATCAAAATTTCAAGTTCTACAACAAACCGCATAGATAAATGGCTTGCACATATTATTGAGTAGAAGGGAAACATATTGGATTTTGAGATCATTGCAGCTATTTTATGGCAACTTTGGAAGGCTCGGAATCGGTTTATCTTTCGCCATCAACATACCCATTCGGATATTCTTGTTGACATAGCCCTAAATCTGGCCCATTTTTGTCTCAGATCTCAACGGCAGGAAGCACTCACAGGGATTACTCGGCTGAACCCTAATAGAATCTAGCAACCACCAAAGAAAGGTAAATATGGACGGCGCCTTTCTTAGCCCTACTCACATAGGTGCGATCGCAAGTTTGGCTCGAGATCACACTGGTAGAGTGATCGATGGATTTACACGCAGCATTCAAGCATCTACAGCACTCGAGACGGAGACCCGGACACTCTTGCATACACTTAAAGATCTATTGCAGAAGGGAAAAACCGATTCTTACTTGCTGCTTGAATATGATAATCTCATACTTGTCGAGACTATTAACCGGAGCCGTCTGACACCATGGGATTGTCGTGCTCTATTCACAGAATGTGCAGCCCTAATGCTCTGTTTTTCCAATCTCTCGGTGAAGCATTGCCGACGTGAGGCAAATGCCCTAGCTGATTGGGCCGCGAAAGCCCACGGGTGAGGCCTCCTTCCACCAAACCGGGTTCATTCTCCTCCTCAAGTTATGTTGGATATAATATGTACTGATGCCTTTGTCAAGGGTTGTTCTTTCTTTCCTACTTGAATATATATCTAGCTTTTACCGATTAAAAAAAAATAAAAATATGTAGAAGCTCTTAGATATATGTATTATTATAAGAATGGAAAATCAAGGAAAACATATCGTCTAACCTACACAGATGTTTCGACCAAAAAAAAAAAAAAAAAACCTACACGGATGTGGCTGAAGAGAGAGAGAGAGAGAGAGAGAGAGAGAGAGAGAGAGAGAGCAGCGGCCAATACGTGCCTTGCCGTGTGGTGGCCACCAAAGCTCTCTCCTGGGCTGATGCACGAATCCAACGGATGAGCTTCAAAATGAGGCCCATTATGTTGGAGAAAACTTCCTTACGTGTTTTGAAGCTGACAAAACATTTACATTAGTCTAGTTTCAAGACTTGCAGACTCTTTCACCAAAGTCTGAAGACCGCCGAACCACCAGACTCAAGATTTAAAGTCTATCTTCATTGACAGTTTCTAGACCGTCGAAGAAGACTTATCTAGAACTGAGTATTTCGTTAAGGATTTGATTCTATCGACTAAAAAAGATCTCTTGGCTAGATATAGCATATTGGAATCTATTATTCGTTTTGATTTCAATTCGGGTAATTTAGATCCGTTGATTAGCAAAGTATACTTGGAAGGTTCAACTTATGGAAACCTAAATCCTGATTGTCTGGGCGAGCATGATTGGTGGGCTATCGTCATATTCCTTAAATAACTTGAAATCTCCCTAATTGATTCTGTCCAACGGGTAGATTAGAAGAGCTCATTTGGTAAGTGCCAACGGTTATGATGGCATGAAGGAGTATATAAGGAAGACGTTTCGATTATTCGAGTGTGTGCACGATAGAGAAATTCCAAAGTCTGAAGCTCATTGTTCTTGGCAATTCAATTGTTGAGCGAAAACTTGTACTCAAAAGAGAGTTTATACTTCTGTGAAACCTTGAGGAAGTGTAGCAGAGTTTCTACACTGTGAATCAATGAAGAGCTATACTGTAACAACTCTTTTGATTCTTAGTGAAATCCAGCCGGTGGGCTGTCAGTGTGGAAGAGTGGACGTAGGTTTGGATTAAGCCGAATCACTATAAATCTTGTGTTCTTATTCTCTTCCATAATCTCTTTTACTTTAATTGTAACTTTATTTGATTGTTAGAGTCTAATTTCCTTTTTATAGTCTATTGTTAAACAGAGTTGATTTAAAAGCAAAATTATATAATTTACTCTGCAAAATTTGTTTTCGCACCTATTCATCCCCTCTAGGTACTTGTACTAGCTTTCACAATTGGTATCAGAGCCTGTGTACTCATTTAAGTTGAGTGTTTTTACTTCAGAGTTAATGATCCATGGCTAGTATGTTGGCTCCAAGTCTGGTTGAAGGGCAAAGCAATACCAGACCGCCTTATTTTGATGGAAAGGAATACATCATATGGAAAAATAAGATGAAGGCATTCCTAAGATCAAAAGATCCTATGGAATGGGACATGGTAGACAGAGGAATCATTCCTAAAGCTGCAATAGTCTCAAAAAGAGGAAAAGAAGCTGTTGAGTTCAGTGAAATGACTCAAGAAGAGATAACCAAGAAACAAGCTCTTGATGCAAAATCAATTTATTCTTTATATTGTGCATTATCTCCTACTAAATATAACAGAATATCTTCTTGTGAAACAGCTAAAGAAGTATGGGATAGATTGCACATCACCTATGAAGGAACTGATCGAGTGAAAGAAACCAGAATCAATATTTTGCTCGGTCAATATGAAGCATTCAAGATGAAACCAGGAGAATCTATCACTGACATGTTTAGCCGTTTTACAGAAATCGTGAATGGTCTTGAGTATCAAGGTCAACCAATCTCTGGACCCATGAAGGTTAACAAGTTACTGCATGGACTTTCCAAAGATTGGAATCACATAAAGACCTCAATAAGGGAGACACAAAGAATCATGCCACTCTCTATTGATGAATTTGTTGGCACTCTTCAGTCTTATGAAGTGGAGCAAATCAACGAAGATGAAGATCCCAAAGGTAAGAAATCCATTGCATTAAAATCTAATGATGATTCTGATGTCACAGATTTTGATGACGATATGGACGATGAAGAGCTTGCTCTCATGATAAGAAGGTTCAGAAAACTGAATAGAAATGGAAGAAGATTCAATCCGAAGAAACAAAGTTCTCAAAAATTACAAAATAAATCAGCTGAGGATGATGAATCCAACAAGGATGTAATCTGTTTTGAATGCAAGAAAATGGGACACATCAGACCCAACTGTCCCCTACTGAAGAGAAAGAAATGAAAAGTTTAGAAATATTGAAAAGCACTTAAAGCAGAAACTTGGAGTGATACTAAATGTGAGGTAAGTGATGATGATTACGCCAATATTTGTCTCATGGCACAATTAGACTCGGATTTAGACTCTGAAACAGACTCAAACTCAGACAGTGAAATCGAGGTAAGTAATTTAAAATTCCTACTAAAGTCTATAAATATATTGATAAATTGTATCTCAGTCTCAAAACCTCTCTCAAGAGGATTTCTGAACTTAAAAGGGAAAATTCTGTACTGAAGCAACATGAGATTGTTTGGAAAGCAAATGTCAAAATTTTAGATAAAAGTGTTACTACTTTGAAAAAAAATGTAGACAATCTTTCAAAAGAAAATACATTTTTGAAAAATGATATCTCAAGTATTTCTTAAAGGTTTTCTATAGGATATGAGAAATTAGAAAAGATTTTTTCAGCGCAAAGACCTTACTTCAACAAACCAGGTTTGGGAATGACTGTTGAAACCATTCCTCTAATTGATTTTCCTAAGGTAAAGGAAAGAATTAAACAAAGACCTACAAAAGATTCTTACAAAAATCATTTCCAAAAAGTTTTTGTAAAACCTGTAGGCCGCAGTGCTCTTAAATGTTCTAAGTGCAATAGCTCAGATCATTTTGAGAAAGAATGTCCTATGATTTGGAAACCTATTAAGAAGGTTTGGGCAAAGACCATATATTGCACTAACACCATTGGACCCAATAAAGTATGGGTACCAAAGAAAGCTTGAGTTTTCTTTCTAAATGCAAGTCACTATAAAAAAAAAAAAAATGTTAAATGGTACTTGGATAGTAGATGCTCAAGACATATGACAGGAGACTCAAATTGTTTCAAAAAACTTGTGCAAGTTAATGGTGGAAAAGTCTCTTTTGGAGGAAATAGCAAAGGCAGAATTGTGAGATACAGAACTGTAAAGATTGAAAGTCTCACAATCAGTAACGTCTCCTTAGTGGAAGGACTCAACTACAACTTGTTGAGTATCAGCCAATTGTGTGACATAGGTTTCAAAATCAACTTTCAAGAAGAAATATGTTCAGGAACCAGTAAAGACTCCTCTCAGACTTTCACAGGGCGAAGACATGGGAATATCTATCTCTTGGATATCATACCAGACTTTTGGTATGTTAGTTTGGGTAGTCCACGAACAAGCTTCTTTGCTGAGGTTTTGGCTATTTGCTTCATGTTGATGTGCCCAAGTTTTTTGTGCCATAGATTCAAACACCATGCGTGTTGAGAAAACAGATAAGAAATTCATTCAAACCAATAAATCAAGTGTCCACTAATCGTGTACTACATCTTTTGCATATGGATCTCTTTGGACCAACCAGAACTTAAAGCATTGGAGGTAAGAAATATTGCCTAGTAAGCGTGAATGATTATTCACGATTCACTTGGGTATATTTCCTGGCAAGTAAGTCTGAAACATTTTCCTATTTTATAAAATTTGCTAAGAAAGTCTAAAATGAGAAAATGGTATGTTATTTCAAGTATACGGACAGACCATGGAGGTGAATTTGAAAATCAAGACTTTGCTAAATTCTGTGATGAATCTGGTTTTCAGCATGTATTCTCCTCATCATATACTCCAGAGCATAATGGAGTTGTGGAAATGAAGAATAGATCGCTGCAAGAAATGGCTAGAACTCTTTTAATTGAAAGTAACATTTCCTCTCGTTTTTGGGCTGAAGCAGTTTTTACAGAGTGCTATATTTTTAATAGTCTTTTTAAGGCCTATTCTGGAGAAAACTCCCTATGAGTTGTTCAAAGGAAAGAATCCAATTGTTTCCTATTTTCATGTGTTTGAATGCAAATGTTTTATATTGAAAAATGCAAATGATCGAACTAGTAAGTTTGAAGAAAAATTAGACGAAGGTATCTTTCTTGGATATTCAACCACCAGCAAAGCTTACAGAGTTTACAACAAAAAGACTCAATCTGTGGAGGAATCGATGAATGTCAAATTTCAAGACTTTATGCAAAATCAATCGATTCAGACACAACCTGAAGAATCTGAACCTACTCCAGACTCCACAAAGTCTAGATCTCCAGAAGCAGCTCAGACTTTAGAAGACCAGCAACAAAAGATCGTTGAAGAATCAAATGAAGAAAAAGATCAACAGTTTGACAAATCAACTAGCAACTGGAAGCACAAGTCTAGTCATCCCAAAGAACTCATTATTGGTAACATTAATGAAGGAATTCGCACAAGATCCAAAAGGCGTGACGAGTCTAGTGTTGTGGCTTTTATTTCTGAAATAGAACCCAAGAGCATAGAAGAAGCTTTAACTGATGAAAGCTGGATTGAAGCTATGCAAGAAGAACTCAGGCAATTTAGTATCAATGATGTCTGGGAATTGACTCCTAAACCAAAAGGTAAATCTGTTATTGGAGCTAAATGGGTTTTCAGAAACAAGATGAACGAGAAAGGAAAAGTCGTAAGGAACAAAGCAAGACTCGTGGCCAAAGGACATACGCAAGAAGAAGGGATAGACTATGACGAGACTTACGCACCAGTAGCAGGGTTAGAAGTAATTAGATTATTACTTGCTTTTGCTTATTATAAGAATTTCAGGTTATTCTAAATGGACGTTAAAAGTGCTTTCCTAAATGGATTTATCCAAGAGGAAGTCTATGTGGAACAACCTCCCGGTTTTGAAGACCCAAGAAAACCAAACTTTGTATTCAGACTTAAAAAGGCGCTATATGGTTCAAAGAAAGCACCTCGAGTTTGGTACGACAAGTTAAGTAAGTTTTTAATTCATAAAGGCTTTGTTAAAGGTAAAGTAGATACTACTCTGTTTATCAAAAGAGAAAGCAAAAACTTTCTACTTGTTCAAATTTATGTTGATGATATTATTTTTGAATCTCCTAATGAAAATTTGTGCAAGAAATTCTCTAAGTCTATGCGGGATGAATTTGAAATGAGCATGATGGGTGAACTAATCTTCTTTCTCGGGCTTCAAGTGAAACAACTGAAGGAGGGAACTTTCATTCACCAAGATAAATATGCCAAAGAACTTGTGAAAAAGTTTGGACTGGAGAATTGCATAAAGACTGATATACCAATGTCAAGTTCCTTGAAGCTGGACAAAAATGAAGGAAGAAAGAAAGTTGACCAGAAGTTATACAAGAGTATCATTGGTTCACTTCTTTATCTTACTGCTTCTAGACTTGACATTCTGTTTAATGTTTGTATTTGTGCTAGATTTCAATTAGACCCCAAAGAATCTCATTTAAGTGCTGCAAAACGTATCATCAAATACATTGCTTCAACCTCTGATTTAGGTCTCTGGTATCCTAAAGAATGAGACTTTACTCTTCTTAGATATTCAGACGTAGACCTAGTAGGATACAGAGTTGATAGAAAGAGCACCTTGGGCACCTGTCAATTGCTTGGTAATAGGACAGTATCTTGGTTTTCGAGGAAGCAAAGTACCGTAGCCCTTTCTACAGTAGAAACATAGTATATGGCTCTTGGAAGTTGTTATTCACAAATTTTGTGGATAAAACAATAGCTAAGAGACTTTGGAATTGAAGATTCGTGCACTGAGATCAAAAGTGACAACACCAACGCAATCAATCTCACCAAGAAACCAATTCTTCATTCAAGAGCAAAGCATATAGAGATTCGACATCATTTCATTAGAGATCATGTGCAAAATGGAGAAGTCTCGATTCAGTTTATTGATTCAAAGAATCAACTGGCAGACATTTTTACAAAGCCTTTGGAGAAAAGTCAATTCGAGGTTATTCGTTCTAGACTCAATATCTTAAAGTCTGAAGAAGTTCAAACTTAGGGCTAAAAAGTCTAAAGATACTTAGACTCAGAAGATCAAAAATCTCGACTGTAAGTTATTTCTGTTTTAGAAATTTATCTCTTGGACAAAATCTCGAAAATGTACGAGCATCTATTAATATGTAATTGATTGATGTTATATTCCCCAGTTTTCGTGATTATTGCAATAATTCCTTTTCGAAAAAGAAGTTATTTTTTGAAATGACGATTATCTATTTTTCAAAAAGGCAGTTATTTTTGAAAAGGCATTTTTTATTTTTCCTTTTACGTCGTTCCGTATGTCTCGTTTCAACTACTTTATATACTAACGGTTTGTCTTCATTTTACTCACAAAACCCTAAGAAAGCACAGATCTTCAACTTCTCTTTTCTTCTCTTGTTTAATCCTCGAAAAGTTCTCACCTTTCTTGTGAAACGAGCTTGGAATCTCTCAAAGACTGTGAAGAATGTCATCTCAAAGAAAGTCTTCAAGGATCGCAAACAGGGGACCGCAACACATGCGTGAGGGTCCTACACATTTTGACCTCACCGAGGAAGAAGAATCTCTAAGATAGCAACAGAGCTCACAACATTCTCAACGGCGTCCATCTCCTCCATCTAGACCTCAGGATATCGAACATCGAGAAGAGGAAGAAATCATCGAAGATGCAGAACTCGTAAGATCTCAAAAGCCCACTTTTATCTTTAAGCTTTACTCTGCCTTGAAGAAGGGTGGTACTTCCTTGAACTATATTAATGAATTCTTGAAAGAAAAAAGGGTATCGAAATGAAACCCACTTTTTACACACAATGGAATGATTGAGAATTGCTCCTGCGGGGTCAACAGGAGAAGCATTTGCAAATATCCCAAGCGATCCACGTGTTGGAGGGCTGAGTCAACCTGATGGAAATGATGATGATAAGATGTGCACTCATTTTATGCCTAGAATGGGTGTTGCAGCGAATATTCGAAGCAAAAGGATAGATTTGTTTTGCTCGGAGGAACATAAGCGACTGTACTCTATGTTGCTAAAGCGTGGAGTGATCAACCCTAGAAGTGTGGATTTTGATTTTCTTGATTCTTTAAATGTTAAGCTGCGAGAGAAATTCAATCTTCTTCAACTAGAACGGTTTTGTTTTGAGACAACAGAGGCTCATGCTGAACTCACCGCATACTTCTATTCTAATCTAAGTTTCTTGGATGTGAATAGATTTTCTTTCAGTGTTTGAGATTAGGACTATGTAGTTGACGTGGACACTTTGGCTAATGTGATTGGGGGTAGAAAGAGGGAAATTCCAATAAATTAATGTGTCTATTGGACGCGCGACAATAGAGCTTGTTTGGGATAGAATGGCGGAAGGACGAATTTCATATTCGAGGATGAATGCCTCAAATATTTTGCTTCACAAGATAGTGATCAACTGCCTCAGACCCAAATCGACTTCGAAGACCGATGTTTCAAACTCGGAGGCAAAGCTGATGTATGCCATTAACGATGGCAAAAAGTTTTCTCTTCCACACACTATCATGTTCCATATATACAGAACGATGGTGAAAGACAAGAGCCAACTTCCTTACTTAGCACTTGTCACTAAGTTATTCAGACATTTGAACGTTCAGCCTCCTAGGATTCTATGTGTTCGAACTTGCGATCAAATGGTGGTGGGATTAAAAATGGTTTCTAAAATGCGTCTGAAGAACTTAACAAGGCTTTGGAGTGATTTAAGGAGAAAACCCCTGTCAACACTCACCCAGTCTCTTCGGCTGCAAAACGGAAAGGGAAGGAGCCCATGGTTGCTCCATCCAGGAAAAGAAGAACACTCATCTTGGAGGATGAAGAGGATGAGGATGATATCACAATTTCTGCTTTTGCATTGAAAAACTTGTGTTGTTCTGTTCCAGAGACAAAGGAGAGACAGGATCAAGAAAGAGAAGAGTTCAAACAAAGGAGTGGAGAGAGAGAATCAATTGAAAAAGAAGCAGAGAAAGAAAGGATTGCAGAAGAAGAAGAAGGCAGAGGTGAACAAGAGGAAACAGAGCATGAAGAGTACTTCTCAGCACCTGAAGGCAATGAAATAGGGGGAGTTGTTGAGAAAAGAGGTACATCTTCAATTGCTGAAGGTGTTAGTCATTCACCTACATGCATCTCAATTTCTAGAGGAAAGTCATGAGGTTTCATCGCCAAATCTGAGTGATCATGCTGACTTATCATCATTTGACAATACACCTATTGATCGTGCATAAGTAAGTATTCAAACTGATAATTCAGCAGACTTTCGAAGATTGCTTGATATTCTTATGGAGATGCGAGGTCAGATTTATGCCCTGGGATGTGAAGTTCATAACTTGCATAATGCAGGTCAAGCCTCTTCAGTTTCCTTACATGATCAAATACATGCCCTTGCTCTTCAAGTTCAAGAAAATGCCAAGGATGAAGATGTGGCTCAACTGAATGAGGATTTGAAAAAGCTGGAAGGGATTGTATAGTTAATGGGAGATTTCCAGCTTGTTCGTGTTCCAAAGCAATCATGATTTTATTCTCTTTTCGTTTCTACCTTTTTAATGCTGACAAAAAGGGGGAGAGATGTTGCAAATTTGAGATTTAGGATTTAACTCTTGACTTTTTGATTTTTGATTGACTTTACTTTTGTTTGGTTTGGTTGTGGTTATGACTGGTATGTGGTTATGATTGGATTTGGATTTGGATTGTTTGATCGTTTAAATGTTTGTTGTAGTATTTTAAGCACTATTGGTATTTTATGGCAAAGATAGTTGTTTATTTATAGGACTAACTTACTTCTTGTGGATGCAGATTTAATGCTGTATTTACTAAGCCAATTATCTTTTATGAAATATCAATGTTTGCTTGAGTATTGTTTTGCAAGTCAAAGATATCAAAATCTGCAGGAAAGTTTTGTCACTGTCAAAAAGGGGGAGATTGTTGGAGAAAACTTCCTTGCATGTTTTGAAGCTGACAAAACGTTTACATCAGTCTAGTCTGAAGACTTGCAAACTCTTTCACCAAAGTCTGAAGACCACCGAACCACCAGACTCAAGATTTAAAGTCTATCCACATTGACAGTTTCTAGACCGTCGAAGAAGACTTATCCAGAACTGAGTATTTCGTTAAGGATTTGATTCTATCGACTAAAGAAGATATCTTGGCTGGATATAGCATCTTGGAATCCATTATTCGTTTTGATTTCAATTCGGGTAATTTAGATCCGTTGATTGACAAAGTATACTTGGAAGGTTCTACTTATGGAAACCTAAATCCCGATTGTATGGGCGAGCAGGATTGGTGGGCTATCGTCATATTCCTTAAATAACTCGAAATCTCCCTAATTGATTTTGTCCAACAGGTAGATTGGAAGAGCTCATTTGGTAAGTGCCAACGGTTGTGATGGCATGAAGGAGTATATAAGGAAGACGTTCTAGTTATTCGAGTGTATGCACGATAGAGAAATTCCAAAGTCTGAAACTCCTTGTTCTTTGGCAATTCAATTGTTGAGTGAAAACTTGTACTCAAAAGAGAGTTTATACTTTTGTGAAACCTTGAGGAAGTGTAGCAGAGTTTCTACATTGTGAATCAAGGAAGAGTTATACTATAACAACTCTTTTGATTCTTAGTGAAATCCAGTCGGTGGGCTGTCAGTGTGGAAGAGTGGACGTAGGCTTGGATTAAGTCGAACCACTATAAACCTTGTGTTCTTATTCTCTCCCCTAATCTCTTTTACTTTGATCGTAACTCTATTTGATTATTAGAGTCTAATTTCCTTTTCATAGTCTATTGTTAAACATAGTTGATTTAAAAGCAAAATTATATACTTTACTCTGCAAAATTTGTTTTCGCACCTATTCGCCCCCTCTAGGTGCTCGTACTAGCTTTTACATGTTCTTCATGGTGAATTGGTGTGACAAACTTAATGTGTCTGTGAAATATAAAATGATCAGTGACCTTTCCCTTTTTTTATTGTATATTTTTTATTTTTATATTTGTTCTAAGTTATTATTCTTATTTGTTATTATTTTTATTTCAGTTATGCCTATGCCATGCCGTAGTGAAAATTTTAACATCACAATGTCCCTATGTGCATACTAAATAATACGGGATCAATTTTTGGGTTAGGGGGCCAATTTATGTCATAAATTAGATCCCTAATATTGATAAAAATGAAATAGAGACCCATATATGAAAATTTCGGTGTCAACAATACACTTTTCACTTATTTTTGAGTCATACTTGTAGAAATTCAACCTAAACATCTAATCACAAATTTATGAAAAGCTCAATAATCATTAATTTTGTGGTTGCTTAGTCTGTTACAAACTATGTTGGTCTTGTATAATTGATAATGAACAATTCCAACTTGAGTCATTACTAGATACAAACTTTCACATGGACAAGCCGCAAGTGATCTTGAGGGTGATGAAAAAATGGGTTTGGGAGGAATTTGCAAGGCCTCGACACTTCCTTTTAGCATCTCTACAACTTGGGTCATATATGGTCAAGCTCTTGGATCAATTTGAATGCACCATAGGCCTATTATAATCATCTTCTTCGTGATTGCTTCGTCCTCCTCATTTGTGATCCCAAGCAGTCCAAGCTCTTCTTGAAGCTCTACGCATTAGTAGACCTAGTGAGGGAAGTATGCTTCACTGGTTCGATCTATTGTGACTTCAATATTTTTTCTCTTACTGACCATCTCTAGAACCATCATACCATAGCTATAGACATCTGATTTGTGAGAAACCCCTCCGATGTTCCTTATGATCAGCTCTGGAGCAATGTATCCTATAGTGCCCCTAGCACAAAGCAATGACACGATGCTCTCTTCTCTTGAGCATATTTTGGCAAGACCAAAGTCAGAAATCTTGGGACAATAGTTTGTGTCAAGGAGAATGTTATGAGGCTTTATGTCGAAGTGCAAGATTCTCGTTTTGCATCCTCTATGCAAGTACTCTAGCCCATGAGCTATGCCGAGCGAAATCTGGTACAATGTGTCCCAACTCAATTGTTGATCTAGCTCCAAAGTGTTACTCTTGTTGAATATGAACTTCTCGAGTGATCCATTGGGCATGAACTCATAAATCAAATCTTTTTTGCTTCCTTCAAAACAGAACCCAGGAGGGTGACAACATTGACATGAGAAGTCTTGCTTATGCTTGCAACTTCATTGAAAAATTCTTCTGCATCACCTTTAAGCTTCTTTAGCAGCTTCATTGCCACAAGTTGACTATCTTGAAGCTTGCCTTTGTACATGGAGCCATAGCCTCCCTAGCCTAACTATTCTTTAAAAGAGTTAGTCATCATCTTGATGTCCTTATAGGTGTGTCTTCTGGAAGAGATGAGTCCCTTAATTTTCATTTCGCCATCGAGATATTTGCTCCTCTGCTTCTTCAAAGCTTGCATTAAGATAAGAGTGACCACAATTCCAGCTCCTAATGCAGCCATTCCTAAGAAAATGAAGTGTGTTTTTGAACAGCAATCTCACTCGATAGAGTAATGAGGGAAGCATACTATCAAAAGTCGGAACAAATTGTAGAGGATAGCGTAAAGAAGTGGAAGAGAGAGTCTTGAATTAATTACATATTCCAACTTTAAGATCAATCTTTTTGTTTCTTGGGACTGTCGTCATCAAAAGTGAAAAATGTGTCAACGAATTGCAAACATATGATTTCAAAGTGTCTAAGATATAGAAAGATCAGGGTACATCATGAGGTTATAGCACATTCCATTTCAAGAAAGAAAATCCATAGCCATTAGGGCTAGGGAAATTGGCATTTAAACAGGTATGCTAACTGCAGAGTACCAGGAGCTGGTGGCAGTATAGTAATCCATTTCCTGCAATTGCTTCCATGGAAAAACTAGGAAGAACAGAAGCCATGGCTATTCTATCATATCGCTCTTGGTTCACATATCGTTTTATGCAGAAATCCAAACAAAGCTTTTCGGGCAATGCAGTGGATGGTACGAACGAGACATTCAGCACGCTACAGAAGTCGATGTTGAACCGTTTCGTGGTCACGTACCTACCCAAAAAGAGAGGGTAAGCTCTCATGCTCAACTCAGAAGAGAAAATAAAGACGAAAGTGTGCCAACTGCTATGTCTCATCCTATGAAGCACAGACACGTTCGTGCTTCTGTGTCGTGTCTGACACGTGTCGAACGTGTCGACATGATCAGACACGGTCGAACGCGTGGTCAACGCGTGTTGGATTTTCCAACACGCGGTCAACTTTTCTCAACATGCGTGTCGACGCGTGTCTGGAAGACTGATGGAGGGTGGAGGCGAGGGAGGGCGAGGGAGCAAAGGCCGCGAGCGCCGGCGAGACGAAGCCACGAATGGACCACTGCGACGGTGAGAGACGGCTAGAGAAAGAGTCGAACAGAGAGAAAGAAGAGAGAAGGCAAACTCTCACCGGCGAGACGAAGTCACAAACGGACCACCGCGATGGCGAGAGACGGCTAGAGAGAGCAGTGAGGGCCGCCACTGTTGCGATGGATCGGCGACGAGAGGAAGAGGAGAGGAGGGAAGGGGGTCGTGCGGCGAGTGGCAAGGAGGAGGGCTCGGCGGCTTGCTAGAGTTTTTCATAAAGAAACCCAAAAAATTAAGAAAGGAGATTTGATGGCGTGAGGGATAGGGAAGTGACAGCTTACCTTCACTGTCAAGTGGTAGGGGAGGGAAAAAGTAAAATAAACTTGAGGTGGAGGGAAAAGGACGAACGAAAAAAGAGGTGGATTTTGGGGATTGTTTTTTTAACTGGAAGATTAAATAAATGAAATTAAAAAATAATTTTGAAAAATAAAAGTATTAAATTTTGAATAATGATAAATTTTGGTCATTGTAGAAAATCATGGATTTATTTAAATAAATTGATTATAATTTCTTATTAATTATTAGTTTCATCGATAACTTTTGTTAAAATTAAAAAAAAAAAAATGTTTTGCATTAACTATGAATATATCTTTCGAATTTCAAATGACTTGATTTGTTAATAAAAATATTCATTTAATATAGGCTCTTTTTTAATTAATGATTTATTTATGAATTTGAATCAAATTAATTAAAAATAAAAATATTCTTTTAATATATAACGTGTCGCAACGTGTCGAAATTCTCTATTTTTTAGAAATGACGTGTCGACGTGTCGTGTCGTGTCGACACTCGTGTCGTGTCGCGTGTCGGTGCTACATAGGTCTCATCCACATAATATTCCCATCTCAGTAAAGATGCCCAGTATGGAAGAATATGATAACAAATAAAGGAAAAATACCATAATGTGGCTGTCCTCTTTACCTCACTCATGCACATTACCTCACTACTGTACATATCGGCAATCTTCAGAAGATCTCGTCTCCTGCAATGGCAACCTAACCACTGGCATTGGGTGTCGAATCATTGCTAACCCATTTCGCCGCGACTGAAACCGGCGAAAATGTTAATGGATTGTTCTTCAACAGAACAGCATCATCTGATATATTATCCGTTCGGTCTGACTTCTCCATGTTGTCTCCACGGTTTTGTATTTCCTTTAGTGTATCCAATACCTCTTCCATGGATGGCCTCATGTCGTGGCCTTCTTCCAAGCACCGGAACCCCAACTCTGCCACCGCGGTAATCATTTCTCTAGTCCTATTGTCTGTATCAAACCCAAGATTTTGATCTACAAGCTCGTGCAACGCGTGGCTTTGGATCTTGTTAATAGCCAGGGCCGATAGATTTATCTCGTGGCGATGCCTCATGATATCAACGGCTGGCAAGGAAGATATGAGCTCCATTAAGACTACTCCAAAGCTATATACATCGCTCTTCTCAGTCAACTGGTAGCATTGGTGGTACTCTGGATCGACATAACCCGGTGTTCCTTGTGGAGCAGTTGAAACATGAGTGGCATTCAATGGGAAGAGGCGCGACAAACCGAAATCCGCAACCTTGACAGTGAAATTTTCGTCCAGCAGGATATTGTTGGTCTTCACATCTCGGTGGATAACATCAGATGCGTGGAGATACACCAATGCGTTTGCAGTTTCTATGGCTATTTTCAAACGGGTGGACCACAGGGGCGAGCCGGGTTTAGCTAAATCGCCATGAATATGATCAGCCACTGTGCCGTTTGGCACATATTCATACACAAGCAGGAGTCTACGGCTCTGCCGGGAGGTGCAGCCATACAGTGAGACTAGATTTGGGTGGCGTAAGCGAGTAAGTATTTCAACTTCATTCACGAACTGCTCAACTCTTTTGTAGTTGCTTTCATACAATCTCTTGACTGCAACTACACGCCCATCTTGAAGTTTGCCTGCAAAACTTGTTAATGTTATGGCAAAATCATTGATGACGGGTTCACTAACTATGGACAGTTTTAGTGTTGCTCTTACCTTTGAAAACGGTGCCAAAGCCTCCATCACCAAGTTCCGCTGCTGGATCAAAATTGTTGGTAGCATTCTTAAGTTCGTTGTAGTCAAAGATGGGCAGTCCATGGTAGACACTGCCCTTCTCAAAATCTATCCTGGAGGAGTAAATTGAGGAGGTGCTTCTCGAGGCAAAGGATGACTGCTTATATTTTTTTCTTTGGCGAGATTGATAGATAAAGATAATTATTGCTATGATCGCAATTCCGCCTGCTGTTCCACCTGCTGAAGCAAAACCTGATTTTAGGGGAGAGAGAGCACATCATTAGAAATATTGATTCCATTGAGCAATGACGCAAGCTTACTGTAAAAAATTCGGGACAAATTGCAGAGGAGAATGTAGAGAAGTGGAAGAGTCTTGAAATATTTACCTACTACTAGTTTCCGTCTTTTATTTGATTGTCCTGAGACAGTAGTCATCAAAAGTGAAAAATTTGTCAACGAAGGCCAAACAAGTCATTTGAAAGTGTCTAGGAGAAATAAAGATCAGAGCACATCATGAGGTTATAGCTCATTCAGTTTCAAGAAAGAAAAAATGCCATGATCGAGTAAAAAGATTACAAATTCACCAGTTTGGCTCGATCCTCCTATTGAACTTTTCACGGATCAATTAGTGGCATATTACCAGAAGAAATTGGAAACACATGAAAATGGATATATGGCTGATTGACTAACGAGTATGGACATTAGCTAAAATCCTGAATTTCTAGAGTTATCAGGGGATGAACAGAAAGACAGGAAAATAAAATTTCTTGCTGGTATAAAAGAAGCAAACACCCTGCAATATGATCAACAAAGTGGTATCAGACACGGAGATAGATAAAACTTTCTGTGCCACTAATTGAATCGGCAGTATGTGTCTAGACATGTCTCAAACTTTTCGGCTATCGTTCTGCTGATAAAAAGAAGTGGGCAGCTCATGTTCAGGCAAGAACTTTCAAGCTTCTTGAATCATGAACACCCAATTGATAACTCGTAATTTGTTGCAGAAAGAAACACGAACATTTCCATTACTCTTTCTTATAATTCCTCCAGTTTCGCGAACATCAAAATCTACGAGGTTCCAGTAAGTTATCTTGGAACCCAGGAGATCAGAGAGTTTCATTTGCAGCAGTAAGCAGAGTCTAGAATCTAAGCTAAGGCGAAGAAATTGAATAAGTTCTAGGACATTATCCACAGCACCTAGAAACGAAAGATCAAGCAGAACAGTGGACCCGAAAACTCAGTCAAGAAAAAAAATAAAACCGAATCACCCATAAATTTACCATCATTGCAGGTTTGAGAATGAGGGCCATCTTGGCAAAAACAAACGAAATTATTGTTCTTGAATCCACACCGTCCCTCACTTTCCTCACAGTCGCTGCAATCAATTGCGGTCCAGTTCAAAAGGAACCCATCTCCATAATCTTACGGTAATCCATAGTCGCCAAGCTAGTGGTATTTGCATTAACATGAACAGGTACACTAACTAGAGAACTGCAGGAGTGGACGGCAGAATACACATCCGGGTCTTGCAATGCTTCCTTGGGGAAAAGAGCGTTGGCGTAGTTGCTAGCACAGCTCACTGGATATAAAAAATTTGGTGGTGGCGGTGAGGTGCGATTATAGTAGAAGAAGAAATCGGCATTAGTGGAACTCAGATTGAAAGGCGTCCTTTCGAAGCTGATATTATGCAGCGGAGCACCACAGGTGTCATGGTACACAAGGGCATCGACCAGGTGGATAGAATGGTTCGCATGGAAGATTTCCTTGATGAAGAACTCACTGTCTGAGAAATTCAGGAAAGGGTACATCTCTACAAAGGTGATCTCGAAATTCGGATGGCCACAATAGGACTCGTGTTCGCCCGAAATCCAAAAAGGGCAGCTGATGTTCGGGTCCGCAGTTCTGAGGTGCGTAGGCCTCATACTTCGCATCATCCACTACAGCCTGATAGACTAAGCTGGCAAGGACGATGACAAGGACCAAGCGGCAACAACAAGCTCCGGAGATGAAACTTTAGAGATTCATCTGGGACTGGCAGGAGGCAGAGAGGATTGCAGAAATAGGCAGGAGACGGTGTGGAAAGCAATTTGCAGAAAATTCAAAATGGGGTTGGTTTGAACTGGTCCTAGAACTCCAGTCGCTGTCGTTGTGCTGGTTCATCGACTTTGAAGAGAGGAATACCGAACGGAGACAGAAAGTGGCTCCGGGGCGCGCATTAGTCAAACGCCCCATTGATTACGCGGGGCAAATTTTTGCGCCCCTGGAAAAAAAACAAAAAAAAAAAAGTCCTTAAAGAGGAGCGAACCAGGAAACTTCCTAGTCAAAGGGACTTAGGTTGGAGGACCCACCAACGTTTTTTTCGAAATGTTGACTTTGATAATTTTACCTAATCATTAAGAACATATCCTAACTAAGCAATGCAACTTAATTATTGGTTGTTGATCTTTTTTATTATTATTATTTTTTTTAATTTTCCGATACCAAACTTTAGTGCGAATGAAAAATTAATCACATTTCCCTGGATTCTTATCTAACGTCGAAGTTCCCACAACCCTATGCATAGCTTACGACCCAACTAAGTCTTGGAATTAGTCGACGGATGTTGACTTCGATAATAAGGTTGAAGGGACGGTGATGAATCGCAATCGTAGAATAAGGTGGAATTAGAGTAAGTGGAAGCATAATTGAAAAGACTGCAGTTTAAAGTGGTGTTGACATGTGTTTCAGGACATATATCGTCCCATAAATCCGTCCTCGCCACCTCAAGGATATGCGTGCTCCAATCTATGTGGATCACCCAATATTTCAGGGACTCCATGGAAAGGGTCAGGTTATCTTCGTCACAGCCGAGCTCATAACCTGGAAACCCACAATGATTTGGTCGTTCATTATGCTTGAAAGGATAGCTGATTTCTTGATCTCCACAAGGATAGGGAACACAATCTTGGAACGGCTCAAAGTAGCCAGAAGCAGGCACCAGGAAGTGAATTTGGAGGGAGATGATGAAGAAGAGTAAGGAGAGAGAGGAACACGAAATGGTAAGATCCATTTGGAGGGAGATGGTGTTGGAGCAAAACAAGGAGGGTACATATATAAAGGAAGAGGATGCAGAGGGATAAAGAATGATGTTGCTTTTGGAACGACTTGACCTCAATGCACCAACGAGAGTCACATGATTTGGCCTCCCGAAGACCAAGACTTTGGCGCGGGGAGACAAAACCTGAGAGGAAAAGGAGAACAAGGCACGTGGAAACAAAGCCAAGTAACTTGAGCTGCCGGCCAATTGTAAACTTGACTTGGGACGACTTGGACTAATATTCCCCCTTTTACAATTCCTACACGCAGCCCCCGACCAATCAACGAGCTTTGCCAATCTCCTTCACGGTTCACTTTGAGGAAACTTCAATGAGGACCTCACGAACGTCGTTTGCAGCGTTCTAGACAGAAGCATGGCCATCACCTAGACTAGAGAACAGAAGGGATTGGAGCCTCAGAACTGAGGTGGCTAAACTTCCTCTGGACGAGTTTCTCTTTACTTCGCCTAGGTATCTTTTTTGAACTGATTTGACAGGTGATATTGACATATCATCAGCCCAAACTGTAACTTGGGTAAAATCACTGGGTCGAAAAGGGCCACGACTCCTCGGCTGAGCCGAATCGAGCCCATCTCTTGTGATTTATGATGATGATGATCCATATTGGATCTTTAGCTAGGAAGCAATAGCTTGCCATCTTTTTCATGACAGAAATTGCTCAGGCCTCAAGTACTGAAAATAAGACTTGGGTGGCAGTAGTCAGTATAGTGGACACCGTCGTCTCCTTTGCATAAAAGAACTTGCAAAACGATGAGGATGACGAGGACGATGACGAGGATGGAGTGTGAAGGGAAGGAGAGAAGGATAGTGACTGCATCACCCATTTGAGTAAGTTCATGCTCTCATGGATGGAGAATATCATGTGGAATGAGGGTTTGGAATTCAAGGGGGCAAGCTGAGGATGGAGAAATTCTTTTTTTATTTACTTACTTTCTTCGGACTAAAGTGTGAAAGAGATGGATGTGGTTAATTACACAGTAAAATAAAGGAAGCTACTCTGAGCGTGGACTTTGACCGGCATCAGTTTCAGTCTGATGATATTTCGTGAAGGAGGGAAATAGAAAGAAAGAATGGCTATCAAATGTTGAAATTGGGTGTGGGGGTGGAAGTGACGAGGAAGACAGTGGCTAGGAAACATGCGAAGCAATTTCCCCCGGAGTTCTTCCTATGTAGTCGAAATTGAGAAGTGAAACCTTTTTTCAAGGTTCTCACCGTGGAAGAAGTCTAGCCCATTTGAGGGGTCCAGAGTTCATGTTGTGGAAAGTAAAGAACAAGTCAAACCTAAATTTTAGGTTGACTGATTTATCAGCTAACGCGTTCTGATTTAAATTACTTGTCTATGATGTGAGATTTTACAGTAAACTTGAAGCATCTTTGCTTGTCGCATTCAAACCGTCAAATCTCGTGGGTTTTCAAATACCGACCTAATGATCCAACGCGAGGAAGGTTTTGGAGAATGGGGTGATAAAGTTTTAGGACTTAAAAGTCTAAATTGTAATGCATGTCACAGTGAGGATGACTACACTTCATTTGAGGGAAGGATATGCCCAGCAAATCTTCTCATTGAACAAGTTTTAGCTAATTGAAAAACCACATGCTAGATGAGAGTAAGCATACATACTTGAAGGGACGCTTGCCGGTATTGGCGTTCTCTGGCAGGTTACCGGATAGGCTGCATCACGGCAAAAACAATTGAATTCTTGCCTTGTCCAGTCATACCCGCATCTTCCCCCTGATACAACGCAGTTTTCACATAGCGATGTGTTGGCAATCCAGGTGATCTCAAAGCCTTTATTGAGAATGTCCCTAATATTATCACCAAAGTCGATGCCTGCCAAAGGTGGTGGTAAACCTATAGGTTCACTTTTTGAAATCGGGACATGAACAATGGAACAGCATGTCTTGGGCAGTGGGATTGATAAGTTTACACCGAGAACAAAGTAGCCAAATTGAGAATCGGGACAAGAGAACCAATGATAAGATGGAAGGGTTGGCCATGAGTAGCAATTGTAAATTAAGGTGGAATTGAGGTTATTGGAAGTGTAGCTGAAGAGTTTCAAGTCTAAAGTGGTTTCGTTATATGTTTCAAGACATATATCGTCTAATAAATCTGACCTCGCCACCACGAGGATCTGCACACTCCTATGTATGTAGATCACTTGATATTCCTGGGACTCCATGGATAGGGTCAGGTTACCTTCGTCACAGCCAAGCTCGTACCCTGGATACCCACAATGACTTGGTTGTTCAACATACCTGAAAGGATATCTGATTTCTTGATGTCCGCAAACAAAAGGAATGCAATCTTCGAACTGCGGGAAGTAGCCGGAAGCTGGCACGGTGAAATGAATTTGGAGGGAGATGAGGAAGAGCAAGGAGAGAGAGGAACATGGCAATGTAAGATCCATCCGAAGGGAGATGGTGTTGGAGCAAAACATGGAGGGGTACATATAAAGGAAGAGGATGCAAAGGTTTAAGAATAATGCTGCTTTAGGAACGACTTGACCCTAGGCACTAAAGAGAACCACTTGATTTGGCCTCCCGAAAGACCAAGACTTTGGCGCAGTTATAAAAGCTGAGAAGAAAAGAAGAAGAAGAAGGCGCGTGGAAACAAAGCCAAGTAGCTTGAGCTGGTGGCTAATTGTAAACTTGACTTAAAGGAGGACTTGGAATAGTATTCCCCATTTTACAATTCGAACACGCAGCCTTGACTAATCAACGAGCTTTGCCGATCTCCTCCATGGTTCACTCTGAGGACACTTCAATAAGGACCTCATGAACATAGTTAGCAGCCTTCTAGATAGACGCGGGGCCATTGCGTAGACCATGAAACAGAAGGGATCGGAGCCTCAGTACTAAGGCGGCTTGTTGGAAATGGTGATCCATTTTCTAGAATTTCCTAGAGTTGATAAACTTCTAGAATTCTCTAGAATTCCCTAGATGAATTTTCTAGAAGAAAGAAGATAACATTTTCTAGAAGAAAGAGGAAAATGTTCAACATGTAAGAGAAGTCTCGAGAATTGTCTACAAGCTCATGTGTCTAGAAGTTTCATCTTATGTTAGAGAAGTCTAGAGACTTCCTCCACCAACTTTGGCAGCTATATAAAGGAGCAAGTGCTCCATGTTTTGGGTAAGGGAGCTAACCATAAAAACCACACATCATGCTCCCTCACCAACATTTCAACTATTATAAAATTATTTTCATAAACTAGTGAAACTATCGTTGTCCCATAAACCTTCTCAAAATATCTTATCCTTGTCCCTTGTCCATCCTTTATCAAATATAAATTATACCATGCTTCCGCGCATATTTAAATTCTAACACGGCTAAACTATCGTCTGGACGAGTTTCTCTTAACTTTACCCAGTCATCATTTTTTGAATTGATTTTACTGATGATATCAACATATTATCAGACTAAACTGCAACTTGGGTACCATCAGTGGATCGCAAAGGGCTGTGACTCCTTGGTCGAGCCAAATCAAGCCCATCTCTCGTGATTTACAACAATGATGACCCACATCAGATCTTTATCTTTAGGTAGGAAGCAATAGCTTGCTGTCTTTTTCACGACGGAAATTGCTTAGGCCCATAAATAGCTCAGCCCTCAAAGTATTGAAAATGAAGACTTCTGCTATTGGTACTTAAAGATTGGGAATTCGTCGTCATAGTACTTGAGCTTGAATCTTGGAAGTCCACAGAATTGGAGTCGGCCACCTCCCCAGAAAGGATAAGTAATATTTGCTACGGTTCCACCATTAAAAGAGCAGTGGCATTCGGTATAGTGGACGTCATCGTCTCTGTCAATGATGTTGTTACTGATCAAAACAGTAAACAAGAAAATAGAAAACCAGAAGCTATATTTTTGTGATGAGGAAGAGAAGCGCAGAGAAACAGAACACAAACTTGCATACGTCTGTTCTAAAGGAAACTGTCAAGTACAGGACAACTTAAACAAAGCAAAAACTGCTCACGTACGTGCAACACATAACTGCACATAAATGTGCTATTAACTTCCTAGAAAATAGCAAAAACACTAAATAAATAACTAAATTGAACTTGGTTGTTTTTTAATGAAAAAACAGAGTAAAACAGAGCATAAAACAGAACATAAAACAGCAGAAAAACAGAGTAAAAAACCAAAACAGAAAACAGCAACTGAGACATTATAATCCAACAAACTCCTCCTTGGATCGATTGCTGCTGCATACTCCAATTTTCTTTCTTAATACTTCAAATCTTCCAGCTTGAAGTGGTTTTGTGAACATGTCTGCAAGTTGATCTTCAGATTTGCAATAGACCAACTTAACTTCGCCACTTTGTTGCACCTCACGCAGAAAGAAAAATTTGACTTTGAAATGCTTGGTTTTGCCATGGAAAACTGGATTCTGAGATATTGCTAAAGCGGCCTGATTATCCACATTAATTTCAATGCAATCACTGGAATTCAACCACAAATCCTTCATTATCTTCTTTAGCCACAAAGCTTGATTTGCAGCTGCAGTAGCTGCTATAAACTCAGCCTCTGCAGTAGACTGAGCTACAATTTCTTGCTTTTTAGAACACCAGGAGAAACAAGCAGAACCAAGACTGAAACAATACCCAGACATACTTTTCATGTCATCCACTGAACCAGCCCAGTCACTATCAGAAAATCCTTGTAAATTAAACTTCTGACCTTTCTTAAACTTCACACCAAAGAACAATGTTCCTTTGAGATACCTCAAGACCCTTTTTGCTGCAATCAAATGTAACTGACTAGGACTACTCATAAACCTGGATAAAACACTCACAAAGAAATAGAATATCTGGTCCGGTTGCTTTAAGATACATGAGACACCCAATCAGACTTCTATACATAGAAGCATCTACGCATCTGTTCCATCATTCTTCTGCAACTTTTCTTTAGCAGCCATAGGAGTGCTTACACTTCGACAATCTTCTATCTGAAACTTCTTTAGAATTTCTTTCATGTATTTTTTTTCTGACAGATGAAGATCTCATATGAAGCCTGTTTGACTTCCAAACCCAAAAAATAAGCCATCTTTCCCAAGTCTGACATCTCAAAAACTGCAAATAGATCTTGCTTCACCTTCTTTATCAATTCCATATCATTCCCCGTCACTAATAGATCATCTACATAAAGTGACAGAATTACAACACTGTGATTCACCTTCTTGACATAAAGAGTGAACTCACTTAAGCTTTTCACAAAACCAAAATCTTGCAAATATCGATCTATCTTCCCATACCAAGCTCTTGGAGCCTGCTTCAGTCTATATAGAGCTTTCTTCAACCTATATACACTCTCTTCTTGCCCTTTGATACTAAAGCCTTCAGGTTATTCAACAAAAATCTCCTCCTCAAGCTCTCCATTCAGAAATGCAGACTTGACATCTAACTGAAATATAGGCCACCCCTTCTCTGCTGCAATAGCTAACAGTAACCTTATTGTATCAAGTCGTGCAACAGGAGCAAATGTTTCAGAATAGTCTACTCCCCATATTTGTGCATAGCCTTGAAGGGACGCTTGCCGGTATTGGCGTTCTGTGGCAGGTTGCCGGATAGGCTGTATCAGGGCAAAAACAATTGAATTATTTCCTTGTCCAGTCATACCCGCATATTCCCCCTCATATAACACAATCTTCACACAGCGATGTGTTGGCAATCCAGGTGATCTCAAAGCCTTTATTGAGAATGTCGCTAATATTATCACCAAAGTCAATGCCCGCCGAAGGTGGTGGTAAACCTATAGGTTCACTTTTTGTAATCGGGACATGAACGATGGAACTGCATGGCTTGTGTAGTGGGTTTGATAGGTTTACACTGAGAACAAAGTAGCCAAATTGAGACTCAGGACAAGAGAACCAATAATAAGATGGAAGGGTTGGCCATGAGTCGCAATTGTAAATTAAGGTGGAATTGAGGTTATTGGAAGTGTAGTTGAAGAGATTCAAGTCTAAAGTGGTTTCGTTATATGTTTCAAGACATATACTGTCCAATAATCTGACCTCGCCACCACAAGGATCTGTGCGCTCCCATCCATGTGGATCACTTGATATTTCTAAGACACCATGGACAGAATCGGGTTAATTCCGTCACAGTCAAGCTTGTAGCCTGGATACCCACAGTATCTTGGTTGCTTTATATGCCTAAAAGGATAGCTGATTCGGATATATCCACAAACAAAAGGAGCACATTCTTGGAATGGCAGGAAGTAGCGAGAAGCTCGCACGGGGAAGTGAATTTGAAGGGAGATGAAGAAGAGCAAGGAGAGAGAGGAACATGGCCCGGTAAGATCCATCTGAAGGGAGATGGTGTTGGAGCAAAACAAGGAAAGGTACATATGAAGGAATGTGGAGGAGAGAAATGAAAAAAGATGGCTATCAAACGTTAAAATTGGGTCTGGGGAAGGAGGTGATAGGGAAGATGCGGCCCGGAAACATGCAAAGCAATTTTCTCCAGATTTCTCCCCATGTTGTTGAAATCGAAAGGTGAAAACTTTCTTCTAGGTTCTCACTGGAAACGTCTAGCCCCTTTGAGGGGTCAAGAGTTCGTGTCATGAGAAGTGTAATATTATGCAATAATGTAATATTATGTTAGTGGGCCCCAAAAGAAGAAACTGAAAAAGAAACTGAAAAGTCAGTAAAACAAAAAGGAGAGGGGAGAGGGCTCGGCTAAATAGAAGCTGAGAGTTCCCTCGACCAAAAAGAAAAGAAAGAAAAGACGAAGAAGAGGAAGGAGAAGAGAAAAAAGGAAAAAGGAAAGGAATTTTGGCACGTGCACGTCTCGGATGCCTCGCCAAGCCGACTCGACTCCATAACACAGCACCCGGTAAGAGATCAAGCCCCTTGTTTGTCCGATTGAAGTAATTTTTGGATTTAGGACTTAAATTCGAAAATTTTGGAAAACTGAGCGGCGAAGTCTAATTTTGGAGTCGTTGAGCCGCGTATTTTTGCAAGAATGGTAATTTAGGGTGTTGTGGAGCCGTGGGATTTTACGGATCGTGATTTGAGCTTATGGTTTGTCCAAAACAGAATTTCAAAGTTTCCCACGCGCAGTGAACAGTACGCGTCCAGCAGCTTTGGGCCCGTATTTTGTCATTTTTCGGCTTGATTTTGGGATGGCCAAGTCGGGATTCTTGTGATATGTTTCAAGGGCTCTCTATTGAATATAAGTACATTCGGATCGGAGTTCAGAAGAGAAAGTTAAGGCGCAATCAAGTTTTGCACTTAAATTTCGTGTTGCGAATGGCTTGAACAATCACTTTGATTATGCGATTTGTTAGCGCGTAGAAGTCCTTTTGTTAGAGTTAAGGCATAATTTAGTTGTTTCAAGTAGAGACAGTGTTTTATTAGATTTTAACATTTTTCTCGGTTATTTGATAGGACCTTGAATTCGACGATACGAGTATCGTTCGTCGTTTGGTCATCGGCACGACGAGGTGAGTGGTACTATATCTTCTTTGGTTTTATAAAATCATGTCTTGAAGTATGTATGTATATATATTGAATTGAGAAGAGCATTTTTATTGCATAAAAGCCAGATCGAGCAATTGCTACCCTTTGGTTGATTGTGAATCTTTGAAAAGCACGTTATACAAGGTTTGTGGAGAAACATATATAAAATTGCTTTGCGACTGATTTATGAAAAAGTTTATGATGATTTGAGAAACAAATATGAAAATGGATGATGGGCTATGTTGCAAAATGTTATTTGTTTGGTTTGAGATATTGATTTTTGGATTGGATTTTTGGTATTGGAGAATGGTTATTTATGCTCAATATGACTGTGAATCCAGTGATGGATTTTTGGGGTATGCATACCAAGTTTAGGATATCCTTCTGGGCCTAGCCACCGGCTTTGTAGGTGGAGACCTTGCCAAGGGGGAATCTTGGTCGCCTTGTCACAAGGCGTTGTGTCGTGACCATGGTTAGTTATTGAGCAAAGATTGATCAATGGATAGACCATTGATATGTGTTTTTGATGGAGATTATTCGATGGATTCGACCATTGATACTTGACTTTTGATGGCGATTCAAATGAGTTTTTCGTATTAGTATAAATTTTTGATGATAAGAAATAACTTTTATATGATTCGATATGTATTTTATATATTGAATTGGTGTTATGAAATTTGGTATTGTTTTGTATACATGCATAGTGGTTGTTCGATCTGTTTAGAAGATATGTACTACTCACTCGAGCTGTGGTTGCTCATCCCATTCCTCCTTTAATCTTTTCAGGTTCCTCGGCTAGCGGCGAATAGAGCGAGTGCGTAGTCGGTGGGAACTTTTGGGGAGTTCTATTTTGTTTTTGGTATGGTTTAAGGAAGTGGTGCAAATAATACTTACTAGTAGTTGGATCGTTTGAGTTTTAAACGTATATCTTTTTCTCTTTTGGTGGATTATAGAAACTCTGATGTTGCAACCAATTTGTTGGTTCATCTGATATATATATGGTTTGAGATATATATAAGTTAATATCAGTTTGTTGGTTGTATTTGAGGCTGCGTCCTGTGTAAAGAAGGACGGCCGTGTCATTCCCATTCTTTGTGGTTTTGGGGTGTGACATTTTTGGTATCAGAGCCTAAGTTTTGATCTTTTTGGGTGTAGTTATGGGACGTTGTGAGGTTGTGTGATAGATTTTATTTTTTGCGTTAGTCTTCTAGATTCTAAGGTGTAGTTTCATTCTTGGATTCAGGTGATAATGAGTACCGACTCTGAGACACTTGCCTCGCTTCGTAGGAGTTGCAAAGGCAAGCGGGTCGCTACCCCTAAGGCTAGAGACATGCCTCAAGCTTCTCGAGGTGCGTCTTTGAGAAGGAGACTTGAGGACCGCTATGATAGGAGTCCTGACTTGCGTGAAGTCAGAGAAGAGGATCAAGAGCCAACCCGTTCAACTGAATTTGAACAGGCAATGATCCATTGGTATCGCCAAGCAAAGGAATTAACTGGAGATGGAATGACAGGTTCAGGCACTTTTGCCCATTTTAGAAAGGCGAAACCACCCACTTTTGATGGGAAAGCTGATCCTCTTGCGGCTGAGCGTTGGATTAAAAAGATTGATGGGATCTTTGAAGCTGAAGAGGTTCCCGAGGATCGAAAAGTTAAATTTGCCACCCAATACCTGGAAGGTGAAGCAGAGTTTTGGTGGGATGGAATGAAGCCAAGTCTTGGAGGTAGGGATGTTATTATATCCTGGGAGGACTTTAAAAAGGCGTTCAATGCTCAATTCTTCCCAAAGTCATTCCAAGCAAAGATGAAGGGTGACTTTGTACATGTATCTCAGGGTGACTCCACTGTTTTGGAGTATTCAGTCCGCTTTAATCAGTTGAGTAGATTTGCAGAGCACTGGGTAGCAAATGAAGAAGATAAGGCTGACCATTTCCTAGGAGGGCTCCGACCTGAAATTAATTCCGCACTTGCACCTTTTGTATTAACAACTTATAAGGATGTGCTAGAACGAGCAATCAAGGTGGAACAAAGCATTCTAAAGCACGGCACACAAGGAGCGCCTCAACCCAAAAGGTTTAAGCTCACAAATGTGCAAGGTAGCCATACTGATGATAGTGGAAGGCGAAGAGGCCTCAGCCGGCCAGGACAGTTCAAAAATCCAAGTAACCAAGGCCCTTGTAATACATGTGGAAATTATCATTACGGTGAGTGTTATCGGAAAATGGGAGTATGCTTCTCATGTGGGAAAGCGGGACATATGCTGCGAGATTGTCCTACACGAAGGAATCCTCCTATTGGCAATAGATCGTGTAATCTATGTGGGCGACAAGGGCACCTAGCACACCAGTGTTTCAGGCGGAGGAATACCCCTTTCGTTGGTAGGGCCCAAGAGAACCAACAAAGACAAAGTACAAGTGGGAAAGTTTTTGCAATGACGAAGGAGGATGCGGCAGCATCTAACGCAGTAGTTGCAGGTAATATTTCTATTGCCTCGCATTGTGCTTATGCGTTATTTGACCCTGGTGCTACGCACTCCTTCATTTCAACTGAATTTGCAAAGAAGCTTGATGTGTTGCCTGACCCTCTTGAATGTGAATTGTGTGTTGATACTCCTACTGGCGATTTCTTAATTGGTCATCATGTGTTCAAGAGGTGTGTGATTCAGATTAATAATGTTGAAATGCCTGTGGATCTAGTGGAGTTAAATATTCGAGATTTCGATGTTATTATAGGGATGGATTGGTTATCTACCTATCGTGCGATTGTTGACTGTTTTTCAAAGAAAGTTATATTTAGACTTTCGAATCAACCCGAATTCTCTTTTTCGGGAAGTTGTCAAAACACTTCTCCAAGGTTGATCTCGGCTTTGCAAGCGAGGAAACTTTTGAGAAAAGGTTGTTGTGGTTATTTGGCTTGTGTAAAGGACACAAGTAAGGTCATAGTAAAGTTGGAAGATGTTCCTGTCGTTAGAGAGTTTCCAAGTGTATTTCCTGAGGATTTACCAGGCTTGCCTCTTGATAGAGAAATTGAGTTTTGCATTGAATTGATGCCCGGTACAGCACCAATCTCTAAGGCACCATATCGGATGGCACCCACTGAATTGAAAGAATTGAAAACGCAGCTACAAGAGCTTTTGGATAAGGGTTTCATCAGACCCAGTGTTTCACCTTGGGGAGCTCTTGTTCTATTTGTGAAAAAGAAGGATGGTAGTATGCGGCTTTGCATAGATTACCGAGAGCTTAACAAGGTAACGGTCAAAAACAAATATCCTTTGCCCCGGATTGAGGATTTATTTGATCAACTTCAGGGAGCTCAGGTATTTTCCAAGATCGACCTTCGTTCTGGGTATCATCAATTGAAGATAAAGATATATGATGTGCCTAAAACTGCTTTCAGAACAAGGTATGGCCATTACGAATTTCTCGTCATGCCTTTTGGATTAACAAATGCGCCTGCTGCCTTCATGGACTTGATGAACAGGGTGTTCAGGGAATATCTAGACAAATTTATTGTGGTGTTCATTGATGACATCCTAGTATATTCGAAGAGTTTAGAGGAACACGAACAACACTTGAGGTTTGTCTTGCAAACTTTGCATGAAAAGAAGTTGTATGCCAAATTTAGTAAGTGTGACTTCTGGCTTGAGCATATAGAATTCTTGGGTCATGTGATCTCGAAAGATGGCATATTAGTGGACCCAAAGAAGGTTGAAGCAGTTGTTAAGTGGAATCGTCCAACAAATGTTACAGAAGTGATAAGTTTTCTTGGGCTAGCCGGCTACTATAGGCGATTTGTAGAGGGGTTCTCAAAGATTGCTGGTCCACTTACCCGTCTAACTCAGAAGAAAGTTAAATTTGAATGGTCAGACCAGTGTGAACGCAGTTTTCAAGAGTTGAAAAGACGGCTGGTGTCGGCTCCTATTCTAACTCTACCTTCTGGAAGTGGCGGCTTCGTAATTTACTGCGATGCATCCAAAGAAGGTTTGGGTTGTGTTCTTATGCAAGATGGCAAAGTTGTTGCCTACGCTTCGAGACAATTGAAATTACATGAGAAGAACTACCCCACTCATGATTTGGAATTAGCGGCGGTTGTGTTTGCCTTGAAGATATGGCGACACTATTTGTATGGTGAAAAATGTGAAGTCTTTACCGATCACAAGAGTCTGAAGTATATCTTTACTCAGAAAGAACTAAACATGAGGCAAAGAAGATGGCTAGAACTTTTGAAGGATTATGACTTGTCCATTAATTACCATCCGGGTAAAGCTAATGTGGTAGCGGATGCTTTGAGTCGTAAATCATTTGGAAATATGGCAGCTTTGCTCACTTCTCAGAAATCTATTCTTGAAGATATGAGGAAGTTAGACTTGGAGGTGTTGGTGCAGCAGCTTGGTGCTCAATTAGCTAATCTTCAAGTACAACCGATGTTGATTGACAGAATTAAGGCTAAACAGAATGAAGATCCATAATTACAAAAAATTAGAGAAGGTGTGGAAGCTGGAAGACAAGTGGATTTTGGTTTACACGTAGATGGATGCTTAAGGTTTCGCGGTCGACTATGTGTTCCTGAGGACTCAAATCTGAAAAAGGAGATTCTGCAAGAAGCTCACAGTACTAGATTTTCAATTCATCCGGGAAGCACTAAAATGTATAGGGACTTGAGAGAAAACTTTTGGTGGATCAACATGAAAAATGATATTATAAAATTTGTCAATCAATGTTTAGTTTGCCAGCAAGTGAAAATTGAGCATCAGAAACCAGGTGGGCAGTTGCAACCTTTAGAGATACCGAAATGGAAGTGGGAGCATATTGCCATGGACTTTGTAGTCGGTCTACCGAGGACACCAAGTGGTAAGAATGCTATATGGGTGATTGTTGATCGATTAACTAAGTCTGCTCACTTTTTGTCATATCGATTTGGTCTTTCAATGGAAGATATGGCAAAGCGATATGTTAATGAGATAGTGAAGCTTCATGGAGTTCCAATAAGCATTATTTCTGATAGGGATCCTAGGTTTGTGTCTAACTTTTGGAAGAGTTTTCAAGGAGCATTGGGCACTAAACTCAACTTGAGTACAGCTTTCCATCCACAAACAGATGGACAGTCAGAGAGAACGATCCAGACATTAGAGGATATGTTGAGATCATGCATCATTGACTTCGGCGGTTCTTGGGATGAACATCTACATTTGGCAGAATTTTCTTATAACAACAGTTATCACTCCAGCATTAAGATGGCACCCTTTGAAGCTTTATATGGCCGAAAATGCAGAAGTCCTATTTGTTGGGACGACGTTGGTGAGAAAAGACTAACTGGCCCTGAGTTCATTCAACATTCAGAAGAGAAAGTTAGGTTGGTTCGGGAACGTCTTAGAACGGCTCAAAGTCGTCAGAAAAGTTATGCGGATCTGAAAAGACGCAAGCTAGAATTTAATGTGGGGGATCACGTATTCTTAAAAGTTTCTCCTACGAAGGGTGTAATGAGATTTGACACACGTGGGAAGTTAAGTCCAAGGTACGTGGGACCATTCTCGATCTTAGAGAAAATTGGTGAAGTCGCTTATAAATTGGCTTTGCCACCGGCATTATCAGGTGTCCATAATGTGTTCCATGTCTCTTTGTTGCGGAAATATGTTCCAAATCCTGAACATGTGCTAGACTTTACACCATTGAGATTACGGGAGAACTTGACGTATGAGGAGCATCCTATTCGCATTGTCGATAGGAAGGATCAAGTATTGCGGCGACGAACCATTCCTTATGTAAAAATACAATGGCAAAACCATACCGAGAGGGAGGCTACTTGGGAACTCGAGGAGGAGGCAAGACACAAATACCCTCACTTGTTTCATGATTAAAGTATATGTAAATTTCGAGGACGGAATTTTTTTAAGGATGGTAGAATGTAATATTATGCAATAATGTAATATTATGTTAGTGGGCCCCAAAAGAAGAAACTGAAAAAGAAACTGAAAAGTCAGTAAAACAAAAAGGAGAGGGGAGAGGGCTCGGCTAAATAGAAGCTGAGAGTTCCCTCGACCAAAAAGAAAAGAAAGAAAAGACGAAGAAGAGGAAGGAGAAGAGAAAAAAAGGGAAAATAGGAAAGGAATTTTGGCACGTGCACGTCTCGGATGCCTCGCCAAGCCGACTCGACTCCATAACACAGCACCCGGTAAGAGATCAAGCCCCTTGTTTGTCCGATTGAAGTAATTTTTGGATTTAGGACTTAAATTCGAAAATTTTGGAAAACTGAGCGGCGAAGTCTAATTTTGGAGTCGTTGAGCCGCGTATTTTTGCAAGAATGGTAATTTAGGGTGTTGTGGAGCCGTGGGATTTTACGGATCGTGATTTGAGCTTATGGTTTGTCCAAAACAGAATTTCAAAGTTTCCCACGCGCAGTGAACAGTACGCGTCCAGCAGCTTTGGGCCCGTATTTTGTCATTTTTCGGCTTGATTTTGGGATGGCCAAGTCGGGATTCTTGTGATATGTTTCAAGGGCTCTCTATTGAATATAAGTACATTCGGATCGGAGTTCAGAAGAGAAAGTTAAGGCGCAATCAAGTTTTGCACTTAAATTTCGTGTTGCGAAATGGCTTGAACAATCGCTTTGATTATGCGATTTGTTAGCGCGTAGAAGTCCTTTTGTTAGAGTTAAGGCGTAATTTAGTTGTTTCGAAGTAGAGACAGTGTTTTATTAGATTTTAACATTTTTCTCGGTTATTTGATAGGACCTTGAATTCGACGATACGAGTATCGTTCGTCGTTTGGTCATCGACGACGAGGTGAGTGGTACTATATCTTCTTTGGTTTTATAAAATCATGTCTTGAAGTATGTATGTATATATATTGAATTGAGAAGAGCATTTTTATTGCATAAAAGCCAGATCGAGCAATTGCTACCCTTTGGTTGATTGTGAATCTTTGAAAAGCACGTTATACAAGGTTTGTGGAGAAACATATATAAAATTGCTTTGCGACTGATTTATGAAAAGTTTATGATGATTTGAGAAACAAATATGAAAATGGATGATGGGCTATGTTGCAAAATGTTATTTGTTTGGTTTGAGATATTGATTTTTGGATTGGATTTTTGGTATTGGAGAATAGTTATTTATGCTCAATATGACTGTGAATCCAGTGATGGATTTTTGGGGTATGCATACCAAGTTTAGGATATCCTTTCTGGGCCTAGCCACCGGCTTTGTAGGTGGAGACCTTGCCAAGGGGGAATCTTGGTCGCCTTGTCACAAGGCGTTGTGTCGTGACCATGGTTAGTTATTGAGCAAAGATTGATCAATGGATAGACCATTGATATGTGTTTTTGATGGAGATTATTCGATGGATTCGACCATTGATACTTGACTTTTGATGGCGATTCAAATGAGTTTTTCGTATTAGTATAAATTTTTGATGATAAGAAATAACTTTTATATGATTCGATATGTATTTTATATATTGAATTGGTGTTATGAAATTTGGTATTGTTTTGTATACATGCATAGTGGTTGTTCGATCTGTTTAGAAGATATGTACTACTCACTGAGCTGTGGTTGCTCATCCCATTCCTCCTTTAATCTTTTCAGGTTCCTCAGCTAGCGGCGAATAGAGCGAGTGCGTAGTCGGTGGGAACTTTTGGGGAGTTCTATTTTGTTTTTGGTATGGTTTAAGGAAGTGGTGCAAATAATACTTACTAGTAGTTGGATCGTTTGAGTTTTAAACGTATATCTTTTTCTCTTTTGGTGGATTATAGAAACTCTGATGTTACAACCAATTTGTTGGTTCATCTGATATATATATGGTTTGAGATATATATAAGTTAATATCAGTTTGTTGGTTGTATTTGAGGCTGCGTCCTGTGTAAAGAAGGACGGCCGTGTCATTCCCATTCTTTGTGGTTTTGGGGTGTGACAAGAAGTAAAGAACAAGCCAAACCTAAATTTTTCATTACTTGACTTATTAGCTAATGTCAGATTTAAAATACTTGTCCATGATGTGAAATATTACGGCAAGCTTGGAGCATATTCGCTTGCTGTATTTAAACCGTCGATCTAGTGGGTTTGCAGATACCGACCTAATGATCCAACAGTTAAGGCATGGAAGGTTGTTGAGAATGGGGTTCATAGAGTTTTAGGACTTGGAAGTCTAAATTGTAACATGACCATGCCGTAGCAAGATGAGATGACTGCACTTCATAATATTAGAGGGAAGGGTATGCCCAGCAAAATGAGATTCTCGGGCTTTTAGGGGCACGAGCGAGTCGTTGTCCAATTAACAACCAAACCCAGCAATCCCTCCCGTAGAAGAACATTAGCTAATTGAGAACCACGCATTAGGTGAGAGTAAGCATACACACCGCAAGTCGTTGAATGGACTCCGTCAGGGCAAATCCCCGCAAACTGGCACAGGGAAGTGAATATGGAGGGAGATGATGTAGAAAAGCAAGGAGAGAGAGGAACATGAAATGGTAAGCTCCATCCGGAGGGAGATGGTGTTGGAGTAAAACAAGGAGGGTACATATATAAAGGAAGAGGATGTAGAGGGATAAAGAATATTGCTGTTTTTGGAACGACTTGACCCCAATGCATCAACGAGAACCACTTGAATTGCCCTCCCGAAGACCAAGACTTTGGCGCGGGGAGACAAGCTGAGAAGAAACGAAGGAGAACAAGGCACGTGGAAACAAAGCCAAATAGCTTGCGCTGCTGGCTAATTGTGAACTTGACTTGAGGAGGACTCGGAATAGTATTCCCCATTTTCCAATTCCTACACACAGGCGCAGCTCCATCTATTCAACGAGCTTTGCCAATCTCATAGACAATTCAATTGAGGACACTTCAATAAGGACCTCAAGAACATAGTTAACAGCGTTCTAGATACACGCAGGGCCATCGCCTAGACTACTAGAAAATAGAAGGGATTGGAGCCTCAGAACTGAGGCGGCTAACTTTCATCTGGATGAGTTTCTCTTTAACATTGCCCAGTCATCTTTTTGAACTGATTTGACTGATGATATCGACTTATCATTAGCCCAAACTATAACGTGGGTAAAATCAGTGGATCGAAAAGGATCTTTAGCTAGGAAGCAATAAGCTTGCCATCTTTTTCACGACAGAAATGGCTCAGGTCCATAAATCGCTCAGGCCTCAAGTATTGAAAATAAAACTTCTGCTCTTGGTGCTCAAAGATAGGGAATTCATCCTCATAGCACTCGACCTTGAACCCTGGAGGTCCACAGAATTGGGGGACGGCCACCTCCCCAGAAAAGATTAGTTATATTTTCGATGGTACCGCAATTAAAAGAGGGTGGCAGTCGGTATGGTGGACATCATCGTCTCCGTCGCATAAAAGAACTTGTGGAATAATGAGGACGATGAGGACAAAGAGAAGGATGGAGTGTGAAGGGGAGTGGATGCGTCACCGACTTGAGTGAGTTCATGCTCTCATGGATGGAGAATATCATGTGGAAGGAGGGTTTATTTAGACTTTAAAGTTCAGAGAGGCATGCTAAGGATGGAGAAATTCTTTTTTATTCACCTTTTTCCGGACTGAAGTGTGACAAGGATGGATGCGGTTAATTCTTCCCCGATATAATATAGGAAACTTTTCTAAGCGACGACTTTGACCGAGACCAGTTTCGGTCTCTTGATATTTCGCGGAAGAGGGAAATGAAAAAAGATGGCCATCGAATGTTAAAATGGGTCTAGGGGAGGAGGTGATGGAGGAAGATGTGGCGTGGAAACATGCCAAGCAATTTCCTCCGATTTATTCCCATGTTGTTGAAATCGAAAGGTGAAAACCTTTTTCTAGGTTCTCACCGTGAAAAAGTCTAGCCCCTTTGAGGGGTCAGGAGTTGGTGTCATGAGAAGTAAAACAAGTAAAACCTAAATTTTTCATTACTTGACTTATAGGCTAACGCATTCCAATTTAAAATTCTTGACCATGGTGAAATTTCACAGTAAGCTCAGAGCATCTTCGCTAGCTGCATTTAAACCGTTGGATCTAGTGGGTTCGGAGATACCGACCTTATGATCCAACAGTTAAGACAAGAAAGTTTGTCCAGAATGCGGTGATAAAAGTTTTAGGACTTGGAGTCTAAATTGTAACATGATCATGTGGCAGCGCGGATGAGATGACTGCACTTCATAATATTAGAGGGAAGGGTACGCCTAGCAAAATGAGATTGTCGAGCTTTTAGGGGCATGAGCAGGTTGTTGTCCAATTAACAAGCAAACCCAGCAATCCCTCCCGTGGAAGAACATTGGCTAATTGAGAACCACACACAAGGCGAGAGTAAGCATACATACCGCAAGTCGTTGAATGGACTCCGTCAGGGCAAAAACAATTGAATTCTTGCCTTGTCCTGTTATACCCGCATCTTCCCCCTGATTTGTTGCAATTTTCGCACTGCAATGTGTTGACAATCCAGGTGATCTCAAAGCCTTTTTTCAGGACCGCACTAATAGTAACACTACCATTGGTAGCACTATTGCCGCCCATCAATGTTGGTGGTGGACTTTGAGCTTCAATTGGTACAATTGGGACGAAGATACTGAAGTTGCATTGCTTGCGTAGCAGGTTTTCAAGGTTCGCATCGAGAGCAAAGTAGCCATCTCTAGACGCGGGACAAGAGAACCGATAAGGTGAAAGGGTTGACGATGAGTTGCAATTGTAGAATAAGGCAGAATTAAGGTAATTGAAAGTGTAGTTGAAGAGACTGAAGTTTAAGGAGGTGTCGACATGTTTTCCAAGACATATATCTTTCGATAAATCCATCCTTACCACCTTAAGGATCTGCGTGCTCCTATCTATGTGGATCACCCGATATTTCAGGGACTTCATGGACAGAATGGTCAGATTATCTCTACCACAATCAAGCTTGTAGTCTGGATACCCACAGTAACTTGGGCGTCTAACATGCCTGAAAGGATAGCTGATTTCTTGATCTCCGCAAACAAAAGGAGCGCACTCCCGAAATGGCGGGAATTTGCCAGAAGTTGGCACCAAGTAGTGAATATGGAGGGAGAAGATGATGAACAAGGACAGAGAGGCACACGACATGGTAAGATCCATTTGAAGGGAGATGGTGTTGGAGCAAAACAAGGAGAAGGGTAAATGTAAATGAAGAGGATGCAGAGGATAAGAACAATGCTGCTTTGAGAATAATTTGAACCCACTGCACCAATGAGAGCCACTTGGTTTGGCCTTCCGAAAGACCATGACTTCGGCGCATTGAGACAAAAGCTGAGAAGAAAATAAGAAGAAGAAGGCGCGTGGAAACAAAGCCAAGTAGCTTGAGCTGCTGGCTAATTCTAGACCTGACTTAAGGACGACTTGGACTATTATTACCCATTTTACAATTTGTACACGCGGCCCTCAACTAGGGAACGAGCTTGGCCAATCTCCTTGACAATTCAATCGAGGACATTTCAATAAGGACCTCGGTTAGCAGCGTTCGAGACAGATGCAGGACCATCGCCTAGACTAGAAAAAAGAAGGTATTGCTGCCTCAGAACTAAACGACTAAACTGTCATCTAGACGAGTTTCTCTCAATTTTGCCTACGGGTGAGCCACGAAGACTGCCCAAACCGGACCGACCGGACCGGACCAGACCGCCCGGTTCTGACCGTTTCCGGAGGGGCTGGTCCGGTTCCCGATTCCATCCTTGGAACTGTTCGGATCAGACCGGACCGACTCTTATTTTTCTTTTTGTTATTTCTTAAAACTATTCAGAGAACATCGACCCCTAATGCTCGATCTTCCCTCTCGGCTCTCACGCCTCTTTCCCTCTCTATATGGCGGAGGACAGCGTCATCCAACGTCTGGAGGAGGAGCGCCTTCTCGACGAGCTCGGTGTGGTGGGAGTCGAGTTGAGGAGAGCGACGAGGATGGAGTTGAGCTTATCTGACCCCCATGGAGTTCCGGGGGGCGCGGTGGGGCAATGCGGAGGAGATAGGAGGGGGAGACACCACAGACGCGAGGATCCATGAGGGCTTGAGAGTGAGCTCAGAGCGAATTGGAGGTGTCGTCATCGTCTCTCTAAAATGGAGGACTCGTCACGGTGGTTTTTGGGGAAGGAGGAGGGAAAGTAGGTTTTGCGCAGAGAAGAGAGAGATGGAGATGGGACGGGGACTGAGGGTGCGTTTGGGAAGACTTTTGGGATAATCCTTGAGAAAATGTAAAGACCCTTGAGCTAAATGAGTTTTCCAAATGCAAATTGTGTTTGGTAAATTGTTTTTGTGAAAGTCAATTGTGAAGTATCTTTGAACAAAATAGTGTTTTTAACTGTGCAAAAGACTTTTGTTATTAAAAAAAGGAAAAAAAAAAGAGTTGGCTAGTTACCGTCGGTGAGGGGCAGGTAGTCCGGCGAGGGGCAAGCATTCGGCAAGGGTCGCTGCAACCAGATCGAGCAGCCCCGGCGACCTCCGCACGGACGGTTGCGTGACCTCCCGCGCCCGCGACCTCCGTGCGGAGGTCGCCGGCCGCTGATCTGGTTGCGGCGACCCCGATCGCGACCAGATCGCACGATCCCGGTCGCGGCGACCCTCGCCGAACGGTGTGCAACCCACCGCGCCGCAACCTCCGTTCGGAAGGTGGCTGGGGCTCGCGATCTACTCGCCGCAAACCAGATCGTGCGACCAGATCTGCACACAATTTGGGTCACCGAAGGTCGCACGGTCCAGATTTGGGACGTCGTGACCTCCGGTGACCTAGATCTGCTGGGGTCGCAGCGTCGTCGGGAGTTGCAGCGGTCGCGCGACCTTGCTGCGACCCAGATTGGTTGTCGAGGGTTGCAGCGGTCGCGGCGACGCGACTCATGAGGGGTTGCCGAGGTCACACGACTGGCTGCCGACGGTTGCCGTGACCCCATCGGCCTCATGCCAACCTCCATCCAGCTCGTCGCCGGCCCCTCGCAGCTCCGCGCAACTTCGCCGGCCAATCTCAACGAAGAAGAAGGTGAATAGTCATGAGGACAAAACCGGAAAAACGAAATGTTAATCAGGGCATTTGTGGGAAGAAAATTTTTTGTCTTCTCTTCCCTTAGCATTGCAAGAAGGCCGAATGCCCAAGGCAGCCCCATGGTTGCCTTGGGCTTTCAGCCTTCCAAAGGCTTACTTTTTTCCAAGTATGTTTACAAAATAAGTTTCCAAACACCATTTTTTAGCCCAAAGGGCTTTGGATGCCCAAAGTGGCTTGGCAAAGCCACTCCCAAACACACCCTGAGTCACGGTGGTTTTTGGGGAAGGAGGAAGGGAAGTGGGTTTTGCGCGGAGAAGAGAGAGGGATGGAGATGGGACAGGAGCGACTGAGTCATGTGACTTAGAGAGAGAGAGAGAGAGAGAGAGAGAGATAGAATGAATAAAAGTAAATGTCTTTGATGTGATAGACTTGTTAGGAAGTAAAATAAAGGTCATGGAGAGAGATCAATAGCTGGGAATAGAAGTCGCGACCAC
The DNA here is from genome assembly GCA_014182545.1 of Eucalyptus globulus. Taxonomy (NCBI): domain Eukaryota; kingdom Viridiplantae; phylum Streptophyta; class Magnoliopsida; order Myrtales; family Myrtaceae; genus Eucalyptus; species Eucalyptus globulus. The sequence goes on from CM024718.1 coordinate 9,346,000, forward strand.
GCTGCACTCTGTCCTTTTTTTCTTTATTTTTTTCAAACGCCACTCTCTTTTTTAAAATTTGACCGTTTCCATGGACTGGACCAGACAGTATTGTCCGGTTCCCAATTATAGGACCAATCGGTTTAATCCTCAGTCCTCTCGGTTTAATTTCCAATTTCATCTTTGAATCGAATTGGACTCAAACCAATCATTCTTAATTTTGTCCAATTATCTTTTTTTGAATTGATTTGTCCTGTGATATAAACATATCATTAGCCTAAATTGCAACATGGGTATAATGAGTAGATTGGAATGAGCCTCGACTCCTCAGCCATCTCTTGTGATCCACAATGATGATCCACATTGGGATCTTTAGCTATAGGAAGCAATAAGCAAAGGTTGCCATCTCTTTCTTGATAGAGATTGCTAAGGCCCATCAATCGCTCAAGTCTTAAGCAATGAAACTAAAAACTCTTTCTAGGCATCAATTCCTTGGGAGGAAAATGATTATGATCAAAGCAATAATAGCTAGAAAAGCGAAAAAGACATCTTTCTAAAAAGAAACCACCACCTTGTAATCATAGATCCTATTCCAAGTTGCAAGTTGCAATGAGTAGACGGAAGATACTTTGGAAATTTCGCCCAACCAAAAAATTTATTGCTTCAATTTGCTACATGCGAATCGTTATACTTTAAATATTACAAGAAAATTCACTTTAGCTTAGGGCATTAAATAATTCAGTTCATATCTTGTTTACAGAATTTATATTAAATTTTATGCATATGGTTTTTTTCACCTATTTATTTAAGTTTTTGGATTGGGCATTGAATAAGATATTACAATCAGGCTCCGCACTCATTTATTTCTCATGTACCATTCCTCACTAGTTAAATTCTATGTATGGTTCTAATTTCCACGTGAGAATGGTACTAAAGTAACAGATTTGTTTGTCTATGAATCCATATTAAATATATATTAGTAATTTTGCTCTATTCATTAATTTAAGCTTTCATATAGTACCTGTGGCACGGGATACACTAGTAGGTGTAATTACCATTCAAATTTGGAAAAGTATTGATTAAGAAATTGACAAACCTAAGTATATAATTTTCTAATTCTAAAAGCTGCTGAAACATCGAGGTATGCCAGAAATCAGATCACGCGCAACTAAGAAGTGACAAGCATCGAAAAAGGCAATCATGGCGATTGGCAAAACAAGACGCAAAACCAATTATGAAGAAAGAGAGGAAACAGACAGACACAAACTTCAATCTTACCTTTGCAAAACGAGCCGTCCGTGTGATTTGACCCGTCCTCGCAGAAGCACAGCAACTGCTCATTCTGGTTGAACGCGCACCGCCCGCCGGAGTGCTCACACGCGCCGCACTCCCTCACCGCCGCCCAGTCAAGCGCGAACCCCTCGCTCATCGCCCCAGCGAGCTCGTCCCCCCCGTTCGCCGCCGTCACCTCCGTCCGCTTCACCGCCGCCACCACTGCCTCCTCGCAGCCCCACGCCTCACGAATCGCCGCCGCCTCATCGGGGCTCATGTCCACGAACACATACGACTGATTATCACCAGATCGCAAGCAATCGATGGCCCTGGCGGGGTTGGGCGCTAACGGAGGGGTGCTGCAGTTAAAGAAGAAGGTGAGATTGACATCGGCGGAGTTGTAACCGAGCGGGAGCGAGTTGATCGTGAGGTTATGGCGGGCCCTGGGGCATATCCGGTCGGCGACGTCGATGTCGACGAGAGTCAGGGTTTCTTCGACGTAGTTGATTTCGGCGACGAAGTAGGTGTCGCCCGGAAGAGAGATGGCCGGGGGATCATCGACATACGGGCAACTGATTCTGAGCTGTGGGTAGCCGCAGTATACGGGGGCGTCGCTGACGGTCGAGAATGGATACTTGATGGAGATGTTTCCGCATTGAGACTGCGATTCGCAAATGGTTGGGAAAGCGGAGTGGACGCCATGGAAGCTCAGCAAGAAGAAGAAGAAGAAGACGAGGGAGAGAGAAGGGGACAGAATGCAGAGAAGGCGGTGGCGGCTTGGCATTTGCTTTGTTCTTTTCTTGGTGAGGAAGATAATCGTTTGGCAATTTAGAATGGACCGCCCATAACTATATAGTAATGCGTTGAAAGTCTTACATTGGGACTGAAGGCTGTACAATTTTTATTTTTATTTTTCTGGTCAAAGGCTACACAAATTTGACTTTGATATATTTTTTTGCGGGCAACGTTCGAGTAATCCTACGTGGAAATTTTCTAATACGTTAATAATGATTTGCTATGGTCATAAGTTAGTGCCAAAAAATAATGTAAAAGTACTCTAGCGTGTAAAATTTTAAGTGTCAGGCTTTACAATTACATTGTATGTAGTCTCATGGTTGGCTTAATTAAGTAAGAAGTTGGAAACTTCACTAGACCATAACTTTTTCTATTTCATCTATCCTTCTAATATCCATTTGTCTTTTAAAAGAAAGGAATGATTTAGAGCTTAATACACCTTTTCATAAAATTATTATAATTTTTCTAATTCAGTCATATTTTTTTTTTTGGTCAATTCAATTATAAATATTTTTGTATTTGTGTCAATTTAGTTTATTCACACACACACAAATTAATTTTTTTGACTAGTTGGCGCTAATGTGGACACAAACACACACACAAATTCAGTTTATCCAATCAATTTTGACATGTCAATTTACAAACACACACACACACACACATTTTTTTCATTTTTCTTTTTTTTTTTTTTTCTTTTTTTTCCTTTCCTTATTTCTCCAACTCATATAGTTTTTTCATTTTCACACACACACACACACACACACACACACACACACACACACACACACACACACACAGTTTTTTTTTTTTTCACACACACACACACACTTTTTTTCATTTTTTTTTTTCATTTTTTCTCTCTATTTTTTTCTTCCTTTCCTTATTTCTCCTGGTCGGTGAGGTTTCGCCCAAATCTGGTGAGGTCATGCCTTGTTAATTTTGCAAGCAAGGTTGAGCTCAGCCTTGCCAGTAGTGGTTGAGGCTCACTCTCGCCAGTGGCTAGGGAGGTTGAGCTTCACCTAGTGATGGCAAGAGTGAGGCCTCACTTGGGGTGGCTAAGGTTGGCTATCACCGGTGCCAACGAGGGCAAGCCTCCCTAGTTGCCAGCGATGTTAACCTTCCCAGCCCTTGCCTCTAGTCAGTCCAGTGATCGACCAAAGGAAGAAGGAAAGAAAAAAAAAAAAGAGAAAAAAAGGAAAAAAAAATCGAAAAGTAAATAAAATATTAAAAAATTGACATATTGGCGTTAGCCAGATAGTTGGCATTGGCTAGTGTCCACGTTGGTGTTGGCCGGCCAAAATTGCCGAGGGGACTGAATTTGTACAAATGCAAAAGATTTGGGATTGAATTGGCCAAAAAAAATTAGGATTGAATTGGCAAAATAACAATAAATTTAGGATTGTTTTGATAATTTTACCCCTTTTTTTAAATAGTTAAGGGCTTGGCTAAACTTTTTATAAAATATTTAGGGGACTTTAATTTAGTGCAATTTTTCATGAGTAAATTTTATGAAATTACAATCTCTAACAATTAAAGTAGTGGTTATCGGCATTTTCTATGTTGAGAAATATTGAAGAAGTTGATTGATCTTGCAATTCAAAGCTAACACAAAAAGGAAGAAATTACCGGACAAATCAACAAATCTTGAAATTCAAACTCAACATGCCATATTCTCTTAATAGTTTTAGTCTTCACTAAGTTTATAATTCGACGGAGTTTGATTTGATAGTTCGTATTATTTATGCGACCACAACGAGATTAAGTGATAAATGATCTTAAAACATTGTTAGTAAATTTTATTTTTTTGGTAAAGATTGTGAGTAAAATTTCATATGCAACCAGTACTATAATCGTTGTAAGTATTTTCATTTTGACTCGTTCAAATCAGCGTGTACGCTTAGCTCTTGAAGAATCTTTTTTTTGCCTTTTCGTTTGGGCTTCCTTTTTGGTTTTGCATGTGGAGGCTAACGAAGCAAGCACACAAAATAGCTCCAGGGATTACTTCTAGATGGCGCACACAGTTAGTAAGGTATTTCGTGGTTAGAAATTGATCAGTCTTAAAAGTAAATTGCAGTAATAATTCGATGCATGAAGTATCAGACAACAGCCACTGAGAGCGATCGAGAATTCGATTAAGGTTGTTGTAGAATTGGTAATTTTCTTGTGCGGATGCTTTCAATGGATTGAAACTTTGAAAATGACTATGGACTTCCATAAAGAAGTGAGACACGTCTTTGGACTACAGCCGTTTTTGTCTTTTATTTGAAAGAAGGGTAAGATTTAGAGTTCGATACACGTCTTTGAAACATTCAGAATTCAATTGCACATTCAATAAAACATTTAGGGGACTTTAATCTAGTGTGATTTCACATGATGAAATACAGTCTTTAACAAATAAAGTAATGGTGATTGGCATTTTGGTATGTCGAAAAATAATGAGGAAATTAATGGCGGTTGTGATTCAAATCTAATGCGAGAAATTACCAGAAAATTCAATGAAATCTACAATTCAAACCAACTATTTGATTCTCTCTTTTTATAGTTTATGATCTTATAAAGATCATAACTCGATGGAGAGTGATACGATGGCTCATATCTTACTCTATAATGGTTGCAGTGTTTTCATTTTGGCTCGTTCAAATCAGCGTAGATGCTTAGCTTTTGAAGTATTTTTTTTTCCTTTTTATGTTATTTAGTTTCTTTTTTGGGCTTCCGTTTTTACATTGGTATCAAATTAGTGCTAAATATTTTATTTGTACTAATTTAGTAATAAAACGTTTGACTTGGTGTCAATTTAGTATTTCGGGCTAATTTTGACTGGATTTTGCTGACGTGGACGCCGGTTGGCTAATGTGACACAATCGATTTTAATATGGATAAATTTTAATAATATATATATTTTATATATATATTTGAATTTTTATTTTTATTATTTTTTTTCCTTTTTTTCTTTTTATTTTCCTTTTTCTTTTCTCCTCCTCCTTCCTCTAGTTGCTAAGGAGCAAGGTCTAACCTTGTTGGCTCAGCAAGGCTCGAAACCTCGCTAGAGGCCGAGGTTGTGCTTGCAATTTTGGGCCCAAGCCCTCGCCTACCTAGCGTGTGACCACCCTTGCCATATGCTGGCGAGCCTCGAAAAAAAGCCTCTAGCAGGGCTTTTTGGAGTTCGCTAGTGGCCAAATTAGTGCAACATCGTAATACCTTGACCTTGGTGTTAGCCGTTCCCTAGCTAGTTGCCATTGGCGACGTGACTAGAGGAAGGAGGAGAAGAAGATTCTAAAAGAAAAAGAAAAAAGAACAAAAAATTTTGAAAAAATATTATAATTTTATTAAAAGTTGTCCTTTTCCTTTTCTTTTCTTTTTCTTTTCTAGTCTCCTCCTTCCTCCATGTAAGGAGCAAGGTCTGACCTTGTTGGCTAGCATCCACGTTTACAAAATTAATTCGACTAAAATTAGCCGGAAGGACTAAATTGGCATCAAGTCAAATTGTTTAGAGCTAAATTGGTATCAATAAAAAGTTTATGACTAAATTGATATTAATGTAAAAAGTTTAGGCATTTTTGACACTTTCCCTACTCAAGTTGCATTAAAATAAATGGAAGGCCCATGGCCTCCACGTTCATTTTGGATATTAAAATTACCAAAAAAAAAAAAAAAAAAACAAAGTTAGGTGTGAACTTAGCATAGATTCCTCCACATTTGTCTTTATGTTGAAATAATTTCCACGAAACCCGACATTCGGAGAGAGTGTTAAAGTCCATCTTTATATAATTGATTAGACGACAAGACAATTTGATCACGCCTTAAAATGGCAATGGACGATAAACTTTCTGTTTAGAGATGAATTTCATTGGTGGGTCCTATAGAAAATATTCAACACGCATTTCGAGAAAAGGAGGACTTTCAGGTGGTTATTAAGATTTTTGTGTGACATGTAAAGTTTTGCTTGCCATAAATTATAAGATTACCATAATTGGAAGGGAAAAACGTTTAAATAATCTGAAAAGAGCCTATTTTCTCATGAGAATGTCACTAGCCAATGAGGTCGAGACTTATTGGAAACTAAATTGATCATTTCGAAATCTTATTTAAAATAGGGTGTACTCGGAGAATTTATTGATTGGCGCACAAGCACTTTCCAATTAGCAACCTGACGTAATTTTCGTTTTTATTTTTTTTTTAATCTTTTTTCTTTTTTTGAAGAAGAGGCTAGTGATTTACTAGGTCTCACTAGGTCCTTTGGTCTTAAATAAGATATGTGTTTTTCAACGAGGATATTATGGACATATGAACACATTGAACACTTCCTTCTTTCCCACTCAGATGAACAAGACAAATTTCTTTCCATGACTCCTCAAAGAAAGTTTCCTGATTCGTTAGATTTAGTAAAAATCGTCACATCGTTTTCATAAAAAAAAATTAAAGAAAAAAAGAGAGAGACGATGACACAATCACATGTTTATGGATATGAAAGAAAATCACACACAAAAGAAGTCAAAAGAAGAAAAATAAAATAATAAAACAAATTCCAACTTGAGAGAATGGTTGTTGAGATGTAGCTTGGTTTGACGATTTAGAAACCGTGTGTGAAGAATCTTAGGACTTTTAGTTCCATCTAAGGTTTTTGTTTTTTTCTCTTTGGCCCATAGAAATAGATCAACTGGGTCTCTTCACAAATTGTTTTGGTGTCAAGGTTTGCTTTACTCAGGTCTCACTCTTTGACTTGATCACCCACAAGTTTATAAAACTCCAAAACTATGTGTCTATCTAATGTCTATTATGATGATTATTTACTTTTGGAAATTAGTATCATTGAATAAGTTGCTGTCATTATCCAAAAGGAAATTTGTGTGTTATGTTTCACCATGTTCAACTTAAGGCCCGAGTTTATCGAGCTGCATCATGTCAAAGAGGGAAGACTCCACGTCTCTATTTTCTAGAGAAAGACTATGTTGTTGCCGAGTTGCAGTATTAATGGTATGATCGGGTGTTGTAGTAAGCATTCATCATATGTTTATATGTTTATGTCACCCATTGCCCGCACAATGATAGTTCGCTCTTAATTGTTTAACTTCCCTGGTTCCTTTTTCTTTGTATGAATTATTTTTGCTTCTTCTCTTATCAATTTTCTTTCTTGCACGTACCAATCCAAGTCAAGAGATCATGTGAATTGGACTCACATGAATGAAGTTCATTCAGTATATTGTGTTTAACATGTCATTAATATTGCACAATTCAAAGCCTATATGGATAAATTACTGACTCTACTGATTATATGAAATAATACAAGTCACGACGTTCCAAAGGGGACCATGTTCAACTTAAGGCCCAAGTTCATGCCAGTAAAAATCTAAATGTATGTCTATCAAGTTGAATCATGTCAAAGAGGGTAGACTCCATGCCTCTATTTTCTAGTGAAAGATTACGCCGTTATTGGGTTGCAGTGTTAATCTATGATCGGGTGTTGCAATATGCATCCATCATATATTTAGGCCACCTACAAATTGACGTTGCTTGCACGACAATAGTTTGCTCTTCATTATTTGACTTCCTTGAGTCCTTTTTCTTTGTATGAATTATTTTTGCTTCTTCTCTTAGGGATTTTATTTCTCTCACATACTAATCCAAGTCGAGATCTTGTGAGTTGGACTCACATGAATGAAATTTATTTAGTAAATTGTGTTTAACATGCCATTAATATTGCACAATTTAAAGCCTCTATGGATAAAGGATAGATGCTACTGATGATATGAAATAATGCATGTTGTGACGTTCCAAAGGGGCTTAATTTTCAAGGGGTTTATCAAGTAACTAAGTGGGTACAAATAGTTCCCCTCCAGGTAGCGCTTATGCTTGGTAAGGGCTATTCCAGGCTTACCGATAGAATCATTGATTTATTCATTTTTACTATGCAAATTGGTTTTTCTGCAAAGTCGTTAGCGATCTATTATGTGTGGATTAAAGATCTAGCAATATGAGAGAGTTTGTTTTACAATCAAAGATTCAAGCTAAAGGCTAAGTCACGCTAAATACTTATTTCACGCTCTAAATTAGTATCTTTTCCTTTTTTCCTTTTATTATTTTTTTTGTAAAAATAATGTATCATGCAATCTTTTTTAGCTTTTACTTTTATGTTTTATGGCAAAAGAACCTTTCAAGTGCCGTAACTTGGCAAAAATGAACACTTAAGTGCCATAACTTATAAAATGTATATTTAAGTGCCACATTTTAAGAAAAATGGGACACTTGAGTGCCATCTCTAGCGAAGTTGGTCGGAAATCATATGTGGCATTAAAATATTAATATTTTTTGCCGATGTGTCTCGCCGAAGAGCTAAGTCAGCTTGAATTCACCCCAAACGATGTCGTTTCGGGTGTTGGCCAAAATAAAATTCTTAAATTGGCCAAAATGACGTTGTTTTGGCATAATTTGAATTTTAGTATAATATAAAAATTATTTGAATTAAATTTAAAAATAAATTTATCTAAAATGTTTAAAAAATAAATTTTAAAAATTTTAAAAATTTACAAAAAATTTAAAAACATAGAAAAAAAGTTCAAAAAAATTTTTTTAAAAACATAGAAAAATTTAAAAAAATTACAAAAATTTACAGAAATTACAAAAAATTTTAAAAATTAAATTTTTTTAAAAATTACAATTTTTTTTTAAATTACAAAAATTACAAAAATTTACAAAAAATTTAAAAAAATTACGAAAAATTTCAGCCCTTGGCCACCTCCTTTTTCTAATTTTTTGTTGTAAATTTTTAAAATTTTAATTTTTAATTTTTTTAAAATGTTTTAAATAAATTTAGTTTAAAATTAAATTAAATTAATTATTATTTTAAAGTTTTTACCATGTCAGCACCAAAACAACGTCGTTTCGGGTGTTGGCCAGAATAGGCCCTTAAATCGGCTAAAATGATGTTGTTTTGGCATAATTTGAATTTTAATATAATATAAAATTAATTAATTTAATTTAAAACAAAATAATAATATAATTTATATTTATTTTAAAAAAAAAACGGAGGAGGAGGAGGAGGAGGAGGAGGTAGCCGACGGCGGCTGAGGGCAAAGCCCTCACCACCGCCGCCTCCCGCCGTTGCTAGAAGGTGGGGAGGGTCGGCCGGGGCCGCCTCCCATTTTTATGAAATTTTTTAAAAATTTTAAATTGTTTTTAATTTTTTTTTAATTTTTTTTAATTTTAATTTTTTTTTTATAATTTTATTTTTAAATTTGTTTTTTAATTATTTTAATTGTTTTTATTTTTTTAAATTTTTAAAAAATTTATTTTAAAATTAAATTAAATTAATTTTATATTAAATTTTTTACCACGTTAGCACCAAAACAACGCCGTTTTGCATGCGCTTTGTCGGAAAATTGACACGTCAGCATTTTGACCGGATTTTTTTTTTTCAAATTGACACTCGAGTGATCCATTTTGCTCCGATTGTGGCACTTAAGTGCACATTTAATAAATTATGACACTTAAGTGTCCATTTCTATCAAATTATGACACTCCAGGGGTCTGTGTATCTATTTTTTCCTAGAAAATGAAATGTGCAGCTCTATATAACACACAAAAAAAAATGAGTGTTCCTACAATCAAATTTAAAGAAAATGAGTGTTCCTACAATCAAATTTAAAGAAAACGATAGTCAACCAAAACATATTAACGTTAATGTAAAATAACGTATGATAATGGATAAATATGAGCCGTATTAGGAATTTATGGCCTCATTATTAAGCCCTGAGAAGGACCCCATGAGTTAGGGGTGTGCAAAGAACCAGCAACTGCCCAAATTGCCCAAAACAAAACTGAACCCATCCAAAATCGATGGTTCTCATAGGGACCGGTCTAGTTCCTAGATAGGAAATATCACAGGTACGTGATAAAACTGATAACCCTCCTTCAAACTAAACCAAAAGTACACAAACTTTACTGGAATTTAATGGACAACAAAGTCCAAGAACGTAAAGATGCAATGCCAAAATTTATTCGATGATGAGGCACCTAGAGACAATAGTAAAGATGCACGTCGAAATTTAATTGACAATGTGAATCTATAATCTACAACTAAGAAACAAGTTAGAATGTAATCAACAACGCGAATTTGGAAACTACAACTACAATGTAGCAATTGAAAGATAACATGTTTGTTTATTTGTCTGTTTGTCTGTGGGAGAGGGTTCCGACGAGTACGATGTAGCTATTTAAAGCTTACTATAAACAATTACCAATGGAGATCACATATAGAGGTTATAAATGGTTATTGAACGATTACATTCACTACACTATCTTGATGATTTATTTAACTATACTATCTTGATAGCTGCTTTATTCCACTATGTGGATGGATACTTCTTTGATGGTTACATATGAGATTATCGACTCCACTTTTTGTCGATTTCTCCAAGCCGTTGACTCATCAAGCCGTTCATTCTTCATGTTATTGAATTTTCAAGTTGTCAATAATTTTTTTTTAATAAATGACCAAACATTATTATTATTGACTAATTATATCAGATGTCAATAATAAATAATTAGTTAGTACCATAAAAAATCTCAAACTAGTAAACTTGTGGTAAATTTGTCTTCTGTTAGTTCCCATTATATTTTACCGTCAAATTGTTTTAATGATAGGTGACGAATAATGAGTGTACCGATTTTGGGTTTTACCCTCTATTTGTCACAAGTGTACCAGATTTGTGTTTTTGGTGATATTATTAAATTTAACAAAAAGTAATGAAAGGTAAATTTATCACAAATGTACAAGTTGCGGATTTTTTGTGGTAAATTTATTATATGTGTACTGGTTTGAGATTTTTTATAGTCAAAAAATTAATTTTGGGTAATTTTGTTAACTGCACCAGTTTGATATTTTTCATGGTATTAATTAATAAAACAAGTTGATCATTTTTTTGGTGTGAATGGGACCAAACAAGATTTTATGGATATAAACTAACTACCATGCATGCATAATTCAACATACAAGTAAATGTATGTCTATCAAAAGAGAGTTTCACGATTCATTGAATTTGGTAAAAGTCTCGACATCCTTCTCATAAAAAAATCAAGAAAAAGAGAGAGAGATGATGATACAATCAGGTGCTTTATGAAGGAAAATAACACACAAAAGAAGTTTAAAAAAAAAAGAAAAAAAAAACAAAAGAATAAAAGAAAGTCCAACTTGAGAGAATGGTTGTTGAGATGTAGCTTGGTTTGACGATTTAGAAACCGCGTGTGATGAAACTTAAGACTTTTACTCAGGTTTCACTCTTTGACTTGATCACCCCCAAGTTTATAAACCGTAAGACCATAGACTCTTTGACTTGATCACCCCCAAGTTTATAAACCGTAAGACCATAGACCATATGTGTCTATCTAATGTCTGTTATATGATCATTTACTTTTGGAAATAGCATCATTAAATAAGTTGCTATCATCATGGAGAAGGAAACTTGTGTGTTATGTTTCAACATGTTCAACTGAGGCTTGAGTTTATGCTGGTTAAAATCCAGATGCATGAATATCAAGTTGCATCATGTAAAAGAGGGCAGACTCCGCATCTCTAGTTTCTAGGGAAAGATTACGTTGCTGCCGGGTTGTAGTGTCAATGCTATGACTGGGTTTTGCTGTATTCATTCAACATATGTTTGTGTCACCTACAAATCGACGTAGTGTGTACAACAATAGCTTGCCCTTAGTTTTTAACTTCCTTGGTTCCTTTTTCTTTGTATGAATTATTTTCGCATCTTTCTTACCAATTTTCTTGCTCACAGACTAATCCGATTCAAGGGATCATGTGAATTGGACTCATATGAATGAAAATTATTGAGGAAATTGTGTTTTAACATATGATTAACATTGCACAATCTAAATCCTATATGGATAAATGACGAACTTTACAGATAATATGAAATAATGCATGTTGTGACATTCCAAAGTGGCTTAATTTCCGAGGGGTTTGTCAAGTAATCAAGTGGGCACAAATAGTTCCTCTCGAGGTGGTGCTTACTATGTAAATTGCTTTTCTTCAAAGTTTCTAGTAATCTATTATGTGTAGATTAAAGATCTAGTAATATGAGGGAGTTTGTTTTACAACCAAAGATTCAGGTTGTAGACTTAATTACGCCAAATACTTATTGAACGCCCTAAATTAGTATCTTTTCCTCTCTCTCTCTCTCTCTCTCTCTCTCTCTCTCTCTCTCTCTCTCTCTCTCTCTCTCTCTTCAATTTTTGCTAAAAATAATGTATCATGCAATCTTTTTTATCTTTTACTTTTATATTTTCCTAAAAAAAATTGAAATGTGCCCTCTATATAATCAAGCAAATGGTGTTTATACAATCAAATTTAAACAAAACAAATTCAAACAAAACATAATAACATCAACGTAAGATAAAGTACGATAAGGGATAAACACGAGCCGTATTAGGAATTTATGGCCTTATTATTAAGCCCAGGGAAGGACCCCGTGAGTAATGCATAAAATTAAACATGCCATTGATCTAGCTATTGAATTTGATTTCCTAGACTGGATGAACCCAAAAATAAATAAATTTTTGAACCAAACAAAAACTAGGGTAAGCATGAATTAACCAAGTCCAAAAAATGTGATTCTAAACTAAATGCAACTCTTCAACCAAAAAAATAAAATAAATGCAACTCTATTTTTTTTATTGTTAATTTTCCCACATAATAACAATGAGTTAAATATAAATCGAGACTACATGTGATGCCCCTAAAACTGAACACAATGTTGGAAATTGAACTAAATTGGCCACCAACTTACGGAAAAGTGAAGGAAACATGACCGGACACGTAATGCCCCTAAAGGGTTCCATTCGGGCCACAAAAGATCATCACGAAACTCCTCGAAAATTGCATGAAAATGACTAACGATTAACCCGACATAAAGAAAACAAATACTGTATATACCCCACGATGCCTACAGGCTCCATCGATGGCAATGTGGATTGGAAAATCTTTTTTATTCAGACGAAGAAGAGGACTAGAAGGAAGAATACAAATTACATCAATCCACAAAAAAGGACTTGAACATTATACCAAATCAACACCCTAGGTTGAATTAAAATTGAAAGGCGCAAACATCGGCACAGGTACAGAGATGTGATACCTGTGAGGAGGTGAGTGGCTTCGAGATTGTCCCTATCATCCTCTCCACCATCTGTTGGAGTGTAATTTATACTCTCTACCGATAGGAAGGCAGAAGAGTCCCGCTTGTTAAATCCTTTGCTAGATGTAACCCTAGTTTAAGGATGAATCAGGGTAAAAACCTTGTATTTCGAATTGCTCTTTCTCACTTTTACTCTCTATGTTTTTGTGTTTGTGTGCCAAATCCTAGCACCGTCGATATTGTACGAGATGAGTTACATGAATTAAGAAGGGATCTGATGCTGTTTTGGATCGTCTCCTCCCCCAACACAAGAAGACCGACATGTGAAGAGAAGATGAAGGGCACGGACTTGCAATCAACGAAAAAGAGAACTCCAAATCTATGATTTAGGGCATGAACCTTTGATTCGTGGCAAAGAAATGATTGCGCCAATAGTTGAGGGTTCAAAAACGATTAGGGCAAACAAATGATTTGGCGCAAGGCGGAACCACGCTGTTTCGGATTAGTAAATGACTAAATTGGCATTCTTTTGTGAATCATTTCTCTAAGAGTTAAATAAGACGTCTATTCAAATTTTATGAGATCAAGCGACAAATTGATCAATTGACTCGTTATTGTATTAATAAAGGGTGGCCAAGTCAGCAATCAACATATCAAATATCGTTTTATAAAATTGATAATGGAATTGTCCCTTCATCTCTATCCAATTACATATTAATTAGGTGGTAAATCAGTATACCAGATAAAAGCATTTTTTGACAAAGATAAAGGAAATAATCTCTAAGTCTTAAGAACTCGTTTGTCCCTCCTTCTATGCACTAGCCTATAAATCAACTAATGCATTCAATGGTTGGTTGGTCATCTTAGTTATTAAACATGGAAAATTCAGAGATTTCAAACCTCTAGAAAAATGCTGGTTATTGACTCATTCAGAAATGTGGTTTCTTGAAAATAGGTATGATAACACCCCTCTCTAATCCCAATTGTCGTCAAACTTCTCCGACAAACAGTGTTATGTTCAACTTTGGATATAGATGGCCATTTTGTCTCCTAGGCGGTAACGTTGGTCTTGCCGGATTGTAAATGTTAATACCTAATAGGAATATTTATATTGGGTGGAACTAGCCTTACATCTTCAACATTTGGCAAATGACTAGTTTGTTGACCAGTTTGATTTGCCAAATTATTGTCATTAATTCGATTATTTGAACCGACATCAGCCTGATTATTCTCATCATTGTAACCTTGATTAGAAGATTCAGGCCTTTACATTATTCTTATAGGGATTGACTACTCTGACTAACATTGTTCGCATTAATAAATAATGACAGACTATGAAAGTACCTTGTTACCATTGCATTAGATAATGGTAGTTGATTGAACGATCCTAGCCTCAAGAAAATATCATTCATGGCATTGATGATGATTGGCTTGATCCCATCTTAAATATGACTCACAATATAATTGGCTATATTGTTTTCCTACTCTTCAAACAATCTCTTCATGGTGGCCAACATATGATGATTTGGCATAACTTTTTTTAATTGTTCTTTAGTGACACGTCGAGAAAGGTTTGCCACCTTGCGTTGGCCTTCTTTTGCCTCTCAGCTAACGGCTGAAGATTTGAGATGCACAGCCTGTCACTACCAATGGGATTGTTATGTACGGCATTGTCGAGCTCTCGATGATTCATTGTTCTTGGCATTGAATTTCCTTAAAGCGAACCACAAGTTGTCCCATAGGACATGCCAAACAAATGTTATATCGAAATTCGACTCTGTGACAGGATACATTTCACCATAAGTTGTTCTTTGGTTTTTTTTATTAAGAAGATAGGTTTTGTGGCGATTCCAAATAGGAAATATTCATAGATACACAATAAAACTAATAACTTTGCTTTAAACTAAACCAAGAGTATGCAAACTTTGCTAGAATTTAATAGATGACAAAGCCTAAGAGCATAAAGATTCAATGCCAAGATTTAATTGATGACGAGGCACCCAAAGACAACAACAAAGATAAACGTCGAAATTTAACAGACATTGTGAATTTGGAATCTACAGCTAAGAAACACGCTAGAATATAATTAAAGACGTGAATCTAAAAACTATAACTACAATGTAGCAATGGAAAGATAACATGTTTATTTGTTTGGGTGCAAGGTGAGGGTCTTCAAAGAGTAGGGTGCGGCTATTTAAAACTTACTATCAACCGTTACCAACAGAGATTACAAGCAGAGATTATAAATAGTTATCGAACGATTACATTGACAACACAATCTGAACGATCTAATGATTTTTTTACTATGCTATCTTGACAGTTGTTTTATTCTACTACATTGACAGTTGCATCCAAGATTGTTGACTCAAGTTTTTGTCAATTCCTTCAATTTGTCAATTCTTCAAGTTGTTCATTCTTCAAGTTATCGATTTTTTAAGTTGTCAATAATTTTGCTTATAAATGACTAAAACCTATTGTCAGTTACTAAGTCTATCACGTCACTAATAAATAAAAGTCAGATCATTTTTTGAGGTAAACGGGACCAAACAAGACCTCATGGACAGCCACATGTGACCATGGAACACCTCATATACGTTAGAGGGAGAGGGGCCGATGCATGCTCCTCCATTTGAGAGCGTGTGGGCGGCCACCAAAACTCTCTCGTGGGCCGAAATTAAGGGCCTCTCTCATGGGCTGGGCGCTAGATGGGCTTCAAAATGAGGGCCGTTCTTCATGGTTAATTTCTATGACACATTTAATGTGTTTGTGAAGTATAAAATGATCATTGACCAATATATATATATATAATGATCCGCGAGCCTTGTTTCCCTTTTTTTATTAATTTTTTTTTTATTTTTTATATTTATTTTAACTTATTATATTTATCTTTCTATTTTTTTTTAGTTGTTATCTGTGAATTGGATTATCCACACCATAGTGAAAATTCTGAAATCATAATGTGCCTAATCATGATGAGATGTACCAAGCAATGTGAATACTAAATTTTACGGGGTCAAAATTTCTTGAGTTAGGGGGTCAACTTATGTGATAAATTAGATCCCTAATTTTGATCAAATGTAATGGAGACCCATATTTGAAAATTTATGTTTCAACAATGCACTTTTCACTTCTTTTCATTTTATTTTTTTTGCTTCATACTTGTAGAAATTTAACCTAGACATTTGATCACAAATTTATGAGCAGCTCAATAATCATTAGTTCTGTAGTTCTCGTTTCTTTTCAAATAGTCTATTAC
>CM024718.1:9362536-9503705 GCA_014182545.1 Eucalyptus globulus
GACCACATCGACATTAAGCGATGAATGATCTTAAATCACTGCGAGTAAAATTTAATATGCGACAAGTACTATAATCGTTGTAATGCTCTAGTTGCATTAAAATAGACGAAGGGCCCGTGGCCTTCACGTTCATATTGGATATTAAAGCTAGAAAAATCAAAGATAGGTGTGAACTTGACGTAGATTCTTTCGCTTTTGTCCCTTTCGTTGAGATTGTTTCCAAGAAATTGACACTTGGAGAGTCGTTAAGTCCGACTTTAAACAATTCATTACGCCTAAAATTGCCAATGCACAATTGCGCCTTCTATTTAGAGGTGAATCTCTTTGGTGTGTTTCCCAAGCAAAGAAAAATTACCCAATTAATCTTCAAATTATTGTACAAAAACAAATTAATCTTAAAATTTTCAATTTTACCAATTTAGTCATAAACTTCTGCACACAATTCCAATGTAGTATTTCCGGTTTTATGCTATAAATTATTGACGTGGTGGCCCATTTATCGCCAGCCATCTTATGTGGCACCTTGCCATGTCAACAATTTCAAGCGAGACTATATTTGAATTTCCCATGAAGATATAAAATTAGAAAGTTTAGAACTGAATTGACATTCACACAATAAATTTATGATTGATCAAGTAGTTCTCCCTCTCAAGGAATTATGTCTCTAGGAGATACAAAATTCCACATCATGCTGATGAATTAGAGAAAACACACCAAATAATCAAAGCATTATATTGTTGTGCATCAAGACATAATTGACAATCGGAATAAATCGCGTCCGTGGGACATTAAGATATGTGAATTTCAGTGGTTATTATAGACATATAAGCATGCACAACACTTTACTTCTTTCTCAATTTGGTAAGCCAGGCGAAATTTCTTTCCATAACTCTTAAGAGAATGTTCAATTCATCGAATTTAGAAGAAGTGGCCAAACATATTTCTCATAAAAAAAATGATAACAAAAGAGATGATCACATCATCTCGATGGGGTTTGGGTTCATGCGGGTCCGGATTGGCAAGGTCATGTGACCCTTTGTCATGCCCCGATCCTGAGGCACGCACACATCCTCCTCAGTTGGTTGATTTTATAATACGATATCGCAGGATTATGTATCGCCGACCCTTTCTATTTATTAAGCACATGCGGAAGCAGTTATAAATTCCCAGATAGTAAATCGATGGGATAGAAAAGCAGGGCCATATTTTTCATATTGAAACTTATAACCAAACTTTTATACAAAACACAAACCAAAGTACTTCATAACTCTTTACATCAAAATAAAATTCTCAAAAGAAGATGTAATCTCAGTACATCCAGGTCATACTTAAGATCCCTCTAAGTATTATCTTCTTCTTCTAAAAAATCATTCTCCTCAGGTTTCACCTCAGAGTTCTCCTTCTCAGATTCCTCCACCTCAGCTCCTCAGCAAGGTCCTGAATGTTTTCCCCAAACCAGGATGAGACTACGTCTCAGCGAGTTCTACCCCACTAAGGCCCGATTAGTAAACCATTATACTATAGGCTACATAAACACACACGGAGTCGAAGACGTACCTTGGCATCGGTCTCCCAACCTGCAATTCAAGGTTATATACGATACTTCATATCTCAATGAACAATCGGTCAAATCACGGTTCAATCGACTTAGTCGATTACATGTCAGTCGGACCATTTCTAGGTCGATTCGATTATTCCATCTCAATTCTCAATTACGAATCACGATTCTCAAATCACATCTTAAGCATAGGTGGAAAACACAGTCCCACTCGACAACTTTCAATATTTAATGGTTTTCGATCCCACTGACCACATTCGATATTTATCGGCTTTACGGTCCCACTCATTTTGCGACCACTTTCTTTATTCAATTACCGCTTGCATTCGGTCCCATATTTCACTCAGCCACTTTTCTTTATTCAATGGCTTTACATCTGTCACTCGACCACCTTCGATATTCAATGACTTTACTTCGTCCCACTCGACCACTTTCGATATTCAATGGCTTTACGGTCCCACTCGACCACTTTCAAAATCCAATGGCTTTACGGTCCCACTCGACCACTTTTGATATTTACAATCAATACCCAACGATTTCTCAATGAAATAATTAACAACAACCATTTAGGAATATATCCTAAAATTCCACATTTAATTCAATTTGGCACAATTCAAAACTCAAATAAATAAACGGACTATGCCACAACAATGAGCATGAGATTTCAGTCGTGACATCTCAACCTTAATTTCCGAAAATAAATAATTAATTAATTAATTGAGAAAATTAAATAATTAATGTTAAAAAATTCAATTTAGCTCAAAATAAAGCCCAATTAAATAAACGGACTTCACCACGGTCATCAGCATAATATTACGGTCACTAGCCATCCTAGTTGAGTTTTCAGAAAATAAATTAATTAATTAATTCTCCTAGTTGAGTTTTCAGAAAATGAATAAATAATTAATTAATTAATTTCGAAAATTAAATAGTTAATGTTAAAAATTCAATTTAGCTCAAAATAAAGCCCGATTAAATAAACGAGACTTCACCACGGTCATCAGCACAATATTTCGGTCATTAGCCATCTCAATTGAATTTTCGGAAATAAATAAACAATTAATTTAATTCCCAAAAATAATATTTAAATACCAAAAATTCCACTTAGGCCTAAAAAGCCTAATTGAAGCCCACTAAGGGTCGGAAAAATCGAGATGCTTTCAGAAATAGTAGACTACGTCTACTTGCTAATTGCATAATCAATTTATTTAATTTACATCACAATTAACTAATAATCGCTAATCTATTCTAATCTAACCACCTAAACCTAATTAATTAAAACTAAACAACCCTTAAGCATAATTAGCGAACTAATCGGGGATTAGTGAGATTACTCACTTAAAACGGGCTCGATGCGAGGATCGACTTTCCTCAAAGTGGGCCAAGCATCCGGGCTCGAGAAGGCAGCCAAAACGGGCCTCAAAGTTGCTGCAATACCCATTCCTCAATTCTCTGTTCGCTGCGGTTGAGGCCAAGAAAGGTGAGGGGAAGGCTCGGGTTGAGGCGAGCAAGGGCCGAGGTGGATGGAGGAGGCCAAACCGGGCCGAAGCGGTGGCGGTAGGAGCTCCGGCGGTGGTCTACAGTGGCCGGGACGAGCTGAAAAGCTCGCTGGGATGACGAGCCGGGCGAGAAGGAGGCCGAGATGAGCGAAGTAGCAACGGAGCGATGGCGTGCAGCACGGCGGCAACGGCGGTGGGCAGTGGCGTCGCACGCGGCGCTGGATGCTCCGACATCCATCCCAAATCTGGGACCTCGGGCAGCACACGGAGGGGAGGACAGAGGGCATGAGGGCGGACGGCGTTCGAGCGGGCGAGCGAGAGATGGATGGCGCGGTGCTCCGGCACGACGGCGACGGCATCTCCGGTGTGGCTGCAGCTCCTTCAACGCTACTAGCCGTTGTTTCTGCTTCTGTAATTTTTCGAACCAGCCGAGAAGGAGAAGAAGAAGAGGTCGAGAGAGTGAGGGAATCTAGAGAGAGAGAGTTAAGGATAAGAGAGAGTGAGAGTTTGAAAAGTCAAAAATAAAAGGTGGAGAAAGCCAAGTTGAAGACAGCCGTGTATTCGGTGGGAAGGGGGCATTTTGCACGAGCGGGAAAAGGAGAGAAGGAGAGAGAGAGAAAAAAAAAAGAAAAAGAAAGAAAGAAGGAAATAGAAACTTGTGGGAAAAATAGGGAAAAGGTATTTGGCCAAATAGGGAAAGGGAAATGGGGTTAAATTCAAAAGAAAGAAGTTTCTCAATTAGAAAATTCTTGATACAATTTCTTTTGAATAAACTCAATTAATCCCAAAGGAAATTCCAAACTAGAGTTCTTGATTCCCCTTTTTTATTTCTTCATCCAATTTCCCTCTTGGAATTCTTTCAAAAGACTTTCATAAAATCAATTGATGTCTCTCACTCATCAAATTGATAACTTTCCTCATCCAAAGATCCCTCACACTTCCCAATTTCACAATCCTCAGCTTCAATTGAACAAAAACGGCCATATTTATCCAATCGAAATTAGAACCCGAAAATCTGGATGTCAAAACTATTCCCCTCTTATAAAAATTTCGTCTTCGAAATTTAAACTTTTACCAATCCTTATACAAAAGGTGAGGGCATTGTCGTTTCATTGAGTCTCAATATTCCATGCTAATCCTTCGGTCTCGTGGTGTTGTCCGACCATTTTGACTAAGGAGATCATCTTGGTACACAAACTCTGCTTCTTCTTCTTTTTTGTTTTTTTTTTAACCAGCAACTGAATTGAGCTTTTCACATAAGACACTATATCGTTCACATCTGACTCTGATCTGACAACTGCAAACACTGATCACTGAGCTGACTCTGGCTTGTGATCTTTCTTTTCTTCACTTTCTTTTCACCACTGAAAATCTGTACGCTCTGCCATGCACTGCTTAAGAAAGAACCATCTAAAACCTCTGCCAAACTTGTAACCTCTGATTTAGATTGAAAATATAATTCATCCTTAGCACTCCCTGCCGATGAATTAGCTGATGCACACACACTTCGGTATACCCACTCTGTGACAAGACAAAATCTTCAATTTCTGAAATCGAACTTAGATTGGCGGTTAATTTCACTCCGGCACGCTTTTAGTGTGACCTAGGCTATTGGGTAGTTTTCAGAGCTTTTTAGGACAAATGACCCGTGGTCGATTTTCTTTGAGCCACAATGAACCCACTCGACCCATTGGTGACTCTCGATTGTCGTGAAAATCTCAAGGATTCAAATACGAACACAGGGCACCAAAATAATAGAAAAATCAAATTAGTGACGGTCAATGAGAATTTTCCAATTTAGTGGAGTCACCCACGATCAGTCATTCATCTCAATCGAACCGATCTATACTGATTTCAAATCGATTTTATACCGTGCCGCAATAATCTTTAGAGATGAGCACGATCAAGAAGTCGAAGTCGATCCCTGGTCGAATTCTCAAGTCTATTTGCCTTAAGGTCCTTAATAACTCACCTAGCTAGGCTAGTTATCTCATGAATGGCCAACTCAGAGAAAAACATTGTAATCGCGTCGATGAAATGCCTAATTTATCTAATCAAAATCAGAGCCCGAAATCTAGATCACATACTCAAAACAAGATCTATTCGTATTGTACCAGAGTGGACCAACTCCATCTATCGATCGACCACTATTCTCAAATGGTATCAGTAATCCCCTAAATCCTTAGTAAGCCTATCACAATGTTCCATTGTGATATATTCACATTCCCACTTGGGACTCTCGAGTGATGGTAAAATCTTCCGGGTTTGCATTACTGAACTTCCACTTACTGACACCTCTAACACTTGCAACCTGTTTGGCGATATCTATCTTCATATCGGTCTACCAATCTAGCTGACGCCGATTCTGATCTACTTGCACTGTCTGGTCAAAAACTGCAATACTATAGTGAATTTCTAGCAATTTTTTTTTACTTGAGTGTTATATTATCAAGTACGCTCATTCACTCTCGGAACTTGAGTGTTCTATCCTCAAAAGTCTGAAAGTTAGTCTCTTTCTTACCCGTATCCCTTTTCAGGATCTCCTGAACATCTCTGTCTGTCAATTAGGTGCCGATTCTAACTTAAATATATGGTTCAATTTTGAGGGCGGCTATAAAATTCAAAAGGTAGCCTACCTCAAATTTGAAAACCACACTTTGAACCCTTTTTAAGTAAACTCTATACTTTAGCCGGTCTATGCACAATTGAAGACTCTCGGTTCAACACATTAATGACTCATTTCATTCCTCCAAGGTGATACCCGATGTCACTATTATAGTCCTGTCAAAATTCTAATTTACGACACTGTCTCATATTCAACTTGTTGGGTCTCAACTGGCAAGACGGTTATAAAACAATCTTCTCATGTTGTATCAATACATACCCAGTCTTCGACAAGACACATCACTAAAGATTTCATGCTTTCCAAAGCCAAATGAAAAGTTTAGTACAAGTGCAGTAGTCAGTTCTTACTTAAGCTCTGGAAACTATCCTCGCACTTGTCTATGCTAATGAATTTCTCTTCTTTCTTAAGAGGTCAAGCCCGCGATGATACTAATGCTGAAAATTCTTTCACGAATATTCTGTAGTAATCTGCCCAATCTCCACGGCTTTTGATCTCTGACATTGTTGTCAGTCTCGATCCATTAGCAACTGATTCAATCTTGGCTGAGTCCATGAAGATTCATTTACCTGTAATCACATGACCATTCTTAAGGGCTCTCGTGATTCTCAGCACTTAATGAATACCCTAGAATGTCGTCACACCACACGATCACCATTGATCTAGATATTCTTTGAACACTCGGTTTGTCAAATCTATGACATCGGCTGGAGCGTTCGTCAAATCTATAATAGCAGCTGGAATGTTTACCAGATCAACCGGCCTTACAATACTCTCGTAAAGACCACCTCAACTAAGTACTGAATTCAATCAGTCATTCTTTATAATCCTCGATTGATGATGCCTTGTCTTAAGTCGACCTTTAAAACATCTACACTCTTCATAACAAGTCACCCAATTCATCGATCTTTGACAATGAACACTTACTTGATTGTCACCTAACTAAGTTGATAATAGTTTATTTATGATCGCAATGAACCATCTTCCTTTCTCTCTTCACAAAACTGATGTTCCCTAAAGTGATGCACTGATATGCATAAATTCTTCATTCATCAATCTTCACATCCGTACCTTCAGCTCTATCAGTTCAAACAACAATAACTGGTAGGAAAATTTAGAAAGTAGCTCTGTTCCGGGTGGTAGCTTGGTCGCAATTTCTATTTCTTTTTCTGACAATGGCATGATAATTCTTATGACAACGCATTTAGAAATTCTTGGACTACTGAGATGTCCTCCATCTTTAATTCTTGAATCTGTCTTATCCATTACAGTCATCGAGTAGTCTAGGCATCCTCCGTCTAACAAACGAATTGCCTCAAGTGTCGAGATTAAGGAAATTGAGGACCCTTCTCGACTCTCAATAAAACTCGGCACTCCTAACTGTTCCTGGAATAAACTGGGTTACTCTACCATAACAATTTATCATCATAAGATGCTCCAAGAGTTAATTCTTTTCGCACTCGGCAATAAAGTTATACACCAACGGCAAATCAAGTGCAACTCTAGTCAGTGATCCCTTTCTTACAACCTTAACATACAACTGAAATTCCACACTTGTATTACTACCACTCTCTGGCACCATTATGATGAAATCACTTCAAAACATTCTTCCATTGACTAAGGCATAGTCAATTCCGTTCCTACTCCTTTTTGCCATCCTAATGGCATCTTATCTACGGTATCGGTATCAATGCTCACTTGGACTCACACTAATAGTTTTTCACCTGACCGTTGTGCTGACTACCATCATAGTACGCTTTAGCCATTCTCAGACACATGATTAATCCATGCATTCCTTCCATACTTTTGGCACTCACCTAATAAGTCCTCTGTCTCATGTTAGGTGATAACATACCCCCTTGCTTGTATTGGAGGCCTGTTCCAAAAACTCCATTGTACGTTCATGGTTCACTCCTTCCAACCTATCCCATCGGCCTTCTAAGATAGTCTCTTGCCAAGTGACCTTGTCGGTCACAGTCAGAACCAACACCTGTCTTAATAGGATACGGGGCCGATCCATGTCGGTTTCCATGACACACAACGTTTTAATCCGATGCTGACTTGCCTATCTCGTCTTTCCTGAGGGGCAGAATAAAATACACTTTTCCGGTCATAGGCTCCTTTCAAACTTGATTTCCAACTCTACTGAACTTGAACCTCAACTCAGTTGCAACGGTTTGCTCCCAGATCACGTCTACGTACTAAACCTCGGCAGGTGTGGCAATAACTTCAACTTGATCTCGAACTTACTAGTTCGACAAACTCCTTGGGAAAACTTGCACTTGAACGATCCTACTGGACCTAGGATTGCTCGGTGCTGATACCCTCTCAGTACGACCTATGGTGGTACTTTTACATGCGCGCTGGCCTAAGCTGGCGCTCTGCCACAACCACCTCGGGCACCAACCCTTGTCGGCGTTCTATCCAGAGTTCCAAAGGCTACTGTCATCTTACTAGGAGCCCTTAGCTCCTGATCACTCAAAGTAAAGGATCTTCATAGAAACCTGTTTTCTAATTCTAATACCACATTAGAATTTGAGTGATCCACAAACAAGCTACAAATCAGCTATCACATACATGCATCAGTCATGAATTTAAAGACCTTTCCTATTACTATCTCATAGGTCATCGCACCTTATCACTCCAATACCTAACCATTGCTCGCGATGTCACATCCCAATCCTCAGGCACGCACACATCCTCCTCAGTTGGTCGATTTTATAATGCGATATCCCATGACTATGTATCGCCGACCCTTTATATTTATTAAGAACATGCGGAAGCAGTTATCAATCCCCAGACAGTAAATCGATGGCATAGAAAAGCAGGGCCATATTTTTCATATTGAAACTTATAACCAAACTTTTATACAAAACACAAACCAAAGTACTTCATAACTCCTCACATCAAAATAAAATTCTCAAAAGAAGATGTAATCTTAGTATATCCAGGTCGTACCTCGGAGTTCTCCTTCTCAGATTCCTCCTCCTCAGCTCCTCAGCGAGGTCTTGAAATGTTTTCCCCAAACCGGGATGAGACTACGTCTCAGCGAATTCTACCCCACTAAGGCCCGATTAGTAAACCATTATACTATAGGCTACATAAACACACACAGGTCAGAAGACGTACCTTGGCATCAGTCTCAACTTGCAATTCAAGGTTATATACAGATACTTCGCATATCTCAATGAACAATCGGTCAAATCACAGTTCAATCGACTTAGTCGATTACATGTCAGTCGGACCATTTCTAGGTCGATTCGATTATTCCATCTCAATTCCCAATTACGAATCACGATTCTCATATCACATCTTAAGCATAGGTGGAAGACACAGTCCCACGCAACAAATTTCAATATTTAATGGTTTTACGGTCCCACTCGACCACTTTCGATATTTAATGGCTTTAAGATCCCACTCGACCACTTTCTCTATTCAATGGCTTTACGGTCTCACTCGACCACCTTCAATATTCAATGGCTTTACGGTCCCACTCGACCACTTTCGATATTCAATGGCTTTACAATTCCACTCGACCACTTTCGATATTCAATGGCTTTACGGTCCCACTCGACCACTTTCGATATTCAATGGCTTTTACAAATCCACTGACCACTTTCAAAAATCCAATGGCTTTACGGTCCCACTCGACCACTTTCAAAATCCAATGGCTTTACGGTCCCACTCGACCACTTTCGATATTTACAATCAATACCCAACAATTTCTCAATGAAATAATTAACAACAACCATTTAGGAATATATCTTAAAATTCCACATTTAATTCAATTTGGCACAATTCAAAGCTCAAATAAATAAACAGACTGCGCCACAACAATTAGTACGAGATTTCGGTCGTCGGCAATTTCAACCTTAATTTCCGAAAAATAAATAAATAAATAATTAATTTCGAAAATTAAATAATTAATGTTAAAAATTCAATTTAGCTCAAAATAAAGCCCAATTAAATAAACGGACTTCACCACAGTCATCAGCATAATATTCCGGTTACTAGCCATCCTAGTTGAGTTTTCAGAAAATAAATAAATAATTAATTAATTAATTTCGAAAATTAAATAATTAATGTTAAAAATTCAATTTAGCTCAAAATAAAGCCCGATTAAATAAACGGACTTCACCATAGTCATCAGCACAATATTTCGGTCATTAGCCATCTCAATTGAATTTTCGGAAAATAAATAAACAATTAATTTAATTCCGAAAAATAATATTTAAATACCAAAAATTCCACTTAGGCCTGAAAAGCCTAATTGAAGCCCACTAAGGGTCGGGAAAAATCCCGAGATGCTTTCAATAAATAGTAGACTACGTCTACTTGCTAATTGCATAATCAATTTATTTAATTTACATCACAATTAACTAATAATCGCTAATCTATTCTAATCTAACCACCTAAACCTAATTAATTAAAACTAAACAACCCTTAAGCATAATCAACAAACTAATCAGGGATTAGTGAGATTACTCGTTCAAAACGACGAGCTCGACGCGAGGATCGACTTTTCTCAAAGCGGGCCCAGAGCATCCCGGGCTCGGAAGGCAGCCAAAACGGGCCTCAAAGTTGCTGCAATACCCATTCCTCAACTCTCTATTCGCTGCGGTTGAGGCCAAGAAAGGTGAGGGGAAGGCTCGGGTTGAGGCGAGCAAGGGCCGAGGTGGATGGAGGAGGCCAAACCGGGCCAAAGCGGTGGCGGTAGGAGCTCCGGCAGTGGTCTACAGTGGTCGGGACGAGCTGAACAGCTCGCTGGGATGACGAGCTGGGCTAGAAGGAGGCCGAGATGAGCGAAGTAGCGGCGGAGGGACGGCGTGCAGCACGGCGGCGAACGGCGGAGGGCGGTGGCGTCGCACGTGGCGCTGGATGCTCTAACATCCATCCCAAATCTGGGACCTCGGGCAGCACACGGAGGGGAGGACGAGAGGGCATGAGGCGGACGGCGTTCGAGCGGGCGAGCGGGAGACGGACGGTGGCAGCGCTCCGGCACGACGGCGATGGCAGCTCCGACGTGGCTGCGGCTCTTTCAACGCTGCTGGTTGCTGTTTCTGCTTTTGTAATTTTTCGAACCAGCCGAGAATGAGAAGAAGAAGATGTCGAGAGAGTGAGGGAGTCCAGAGAGAGAGAGTTAAGGATAAGAGAGAGTGAGAGTTTGAAAAGTCAAAAATAAAAGGTGGAGAAAAGCCAAGTTGAAGACAGCCGTGTATTCGGTGGGAAGGGGTATTTCGCACAAGGGGGAAAAGGAGAGAAGGAGAGAGAGAGAGAGAAAAAAAAAAAAAAAAAAAAAGAAGGAAAAAGAAAGAAACTTGTGGGAAAAATAGGGGAAAATGTGTTTGGCCAAATAGGGAAAGGGAAATGGGATTAAATTCAAAAGAAAGAATTTTCTCAAATAGAAAATTCTTGATCCAATTTCTTTTGAATAAACTCAATTAATCCCAAAGGAAATTCCAAACAAGAGTTCTTGATTCCCCTTTTTCATTTCTTCATCCAATTTCCCTCTTGGAATTCTTTCAAAAGACTTTCATAAAATCAATTGATGTCTCTCACTCATCAAATTGATAACTTTCCTCATCCAAAGATCCCTCACGCTTCCCAATTTCACAATCCTCGGCTTCAATTGAACCAAAACGGTCATATTTATCCAGTCGAAATTAGAACCCGAAAATATGGATGTCACACCCTTGGTATCACCTTGCCTGAGATCGCATGACCTTAGCATCATCTCGTCTAGCCTCTTAGACAGTTCGATCCTCACCTATGATTGATTTGTTTCGAAGACAGAGATAATGAGCAGTAGTTGTGTACTCTATTTCACCTATTTTTTTTCTTTTAACTTAAAAACTATTTTGCAAAAATACATCAAAATTCACTTAACCAAACCGTATTTGTTTTAAGTAAATGCACCTTGAATCAAAGATTTTCGAGGAATTATTTTGCATGTTCGAGCAATCCTATGTGTATAAAAAGTTCCAATACTAGGTCGCTAATGCAGGAATAGCATATAAATATGCGAGCATATAGAATTCTACGTTAGTCTCTACGTCGATCTCTACAAATTATTGTTAGCCGTTCACTAGAATTTGACTCGTATGTTGTTTGATCCATCTATTGGGTTAGTGTTCCTCACTAATTGGATCCTGCAACGAATTATCTTTCATCAAAAGTTGTTCTTCAGTTTTTATTAAAGGAGATAGGTATTGTGGCAACTCCATACAGAAAATATCAGTAGTCAACAAGAAAAACTTGAAGTTTACTTCAAATATATGTAAAAAAATCGTGCCAAAATTTAATCAACGATAAATCTTGAGAATGCAGAGATGCTACAATAGAATTTAACTGATGACGTGACAAATAGGATAGAGATACACACCGAAATTTAATTGACAATGTGGATTTGGAAATTACATATAAGAAATACACCGAAATTTAATTGACAATGCGAGTTTGGAAAATAAAACGGCAAAAGAACGCTTCAAGTGCCATAACTTTGGCCAAAGGGACACTTAAGTGCCATAACTTACGAAAGGTACACTTAAGTGCCAAATTCGAAAAAAAGCGGATCACTTGAGTGCCACTCCCAAAATCCCGGCCAAAACGCCAACGTGGCGTTTTCCGGCGAAGCGCCCAAAACGACGCCGTTTGCACGGGGACGTGGCCAAAACGCGCGTCGTTTTGGGCTGACGTGGTAAAAAAAAAAGAAAATTAAAAATTTAATTAAATTAAATTTAAAATTAAATTTAGTTAAAATATTTAAAATTAATAATTTTAAAATTAAATTTATTTAAAATATTTAAAAATAATAATTTTAAAAACTTTAAAAACCTTTAAAAAATTAAAAAAAAAAAAAAAGGCAATGGGGGAGGCGGGCGAGGGATCAGCCCTTAGCCGCCGCCGCCGCCGCCCCGCCCGACCCTCGCCCGGATCCGGCGAGGGTCGGCGGCTCCCGCGGCCGTGCCAAGGGCCACCGCCCGCTAAGGGTCACCCTGGCGCGCGACCTTGTCCGCCGGAGCCGGGGGGTCCGCCGACCCCTCGCCGGATGCGGGCGAGGGCCGCGCCCAGATCCGGCGGCGAGGGCTCGCGGCCCGCCCCCGACCCCTCCCCCGCCGTCGCCGGCTCTTCCCGACGGCAGCGGGGCGGTGGTGGCGAGGGCTAATCCCTCAACCGCCTCCCCTGTTCCCTTTTTCTTTTTAATTTTTTTTTTTTTAATTTTTTTTAATTTTTTTAAAGTTTTTTAAATATTATTTTTAAAATATTTTAACTAAATTTAATTTAATTATATATTTATTTATTTTGTTCCACGTCAGCCGAAACGACGCCGTTTTGGCCACGCCAACGTGCAAAAAGGCGCCGTTTGGCTGCGCTTCGCCGAAAAACGCCACGTTGGCATTTTTGCCGGATTTTTGGCACGGATTGGCACTCAAGTGATCCATTTTACTCCGATTTTGGCACTTAAGTGTACCTTTCGTAAGTTATGGCACTTAAGTGTCCTTTTGGGCAAAGTTAAGGCACTTGAGGGGTCCGCATGTCAAAATAAAACTACATCACGGAAAAGAAAAAGATAACTAAAGAATAGTAGATTTATTTATTTGTGTGTCGGGGGGCCTTCGCAGACGAACAATGGTGTTTATAGTGGTTGTGCCATAACCAGTTCTCCTACAGTTATAGCCATATTCCCTCATCTCTAAAAATATTGGGCTCATTCTCTCAAATGCCGTGATTTAGTCTTCAATTGATTAATCCCTTAAAATTACACTTCTTGTACCCTATTGACTCACTCACCAATGATTTCAAACTCATAACTGCTTTTTGACGTCCTCTAGTTATCCAACTTTCTTTTGATACCTCAATTGGTAATTTGTAGCTCCTTTTAATCAATACCCTTATCGACTATCACCTATTCATTGGTTATCATACATCGACAACTGATAAGTAATTGTTCGTATCATTTGAAATAATTATTTAATGAAAAATAATTTTATTATTGATAACAATTTATGTCTAAATACTTTTATAGACAGTATAAATATTTTTCATTTATTTATTTTTGTAACAATATAAAAATATATTTCAATTTATTCATTTTTTGTGAAATAAACCAAAGCTTTTAAAGTCTAATCAATGGTTTAAAGTTCGACTATATCACTCTCTGCAAATGTCATGTTTCGTGGAAAATATATCGATGGAAAGACAAATGTGAGAGAGTCAATGCTCCTTTCGTGCTTGCTTCGCTGGCATCCACATGCAAAACCGGAAAGGCTGCCAGAAAGAAGAATTAAAGGAAGACCAGAAAAATACACTTTAATTTTTCAGCGTTTACGCTGATTTGAAGGAGTCAAAAATCGAAGTTTTTTTTTTCAGCCAGGTTGAGTTACTCCCAAGATGTCTCTATACATGAGACTGGTGATATCGGACTTAAACGAAACATAGTACACTATATATCTTTGTAGCATATTTACTAATTTATAAATCATTGAAACATGAATTGTTAACTTTACTTATATCTTCTTTTCTAGGAAAAATTAGATGCTGGATCGTTTTCCCTTCTTTCCCGCAAGGTAAATAAAGGGGAAGAAATAGTATACTAGGCAATTGAAGGTGACTAATATTGTTCGGGACATTACTTTATAAATCAAAATAATGGACCAATCATTATATAAATGCACAGTGCTAACGTATCTGGTATTCGATCTAAGGCTTGACTAGGCTTTGACCATGATAGGGAAAATTATCCAAAAAGTCCTAAACCTATTAAACTTTTATCAATTTAGTCCTAAATCTTTTAACTTTGCTAATTCAGTCTTAACGCGTTTTACTTCTTGCCAATTGAGTCAATCCAACCATTTTTGACCAGAAAATGGTGACATGGACGCCAACAGTGCCACATAGGACTGACAGCGTTGAAGTAGATAGTTTTTAATAATATTTAATTTTTTTTTGAATTTTATTATTTTCCTTTTTTTTCTTCCTTTTCTTTCTCTTATTTTTGGCTTTTTCCTTTGCCTTTTCTGGTGGTCGGCCGGCCATCGGCCATAGCCAGCCAATTGGCCTTGCCCGCCACAGGCAAGGCTCAATCGAGCAAGGGCGAGCCCCGGCAAGGGGGAGCCCTCACCCGGCGCGGCCCGGGAAAGGTTGCTCGAGCGAGGCCGACCTGCACCCAGCTAGGGTGGCCTCATTATGCGTTGGCTGGGTGACGGCAATGTTGGGCGAGGCTGCCTTGGCTTGGGCGAGGGCTAGCCTCGCCAAATTTGGGGGGGAGCCCTTGCCCAGACCAAATTTGGCGAGGCCAACCCCTCGCCCAACCAAGGTGACCTCGCCTAGGTGAGGGTGACCCCCAGTGAGGACTCCCCTAGCCAGATTTGGTGAGGCCAGCCCTCGCCCAAGCCAGGGTGGCCTCACCCGACGTCGCCATCGCCCGACCGACGCTAGCGAGGTTGCCCTAGCCTAGGCGTAGGTCAACCTCGCCAGGCCTAGGCGAGGGTTGGCCTCGCTCAAGCGACCCTTGCCGAGCTGCGCCTGGGCGAGGGCTTCCCTTGCCTAGTCGGGCCTTGCCCGTGGTGGGCAAGGCTAGTTGGTTGGGTGTGGCCGGTGGCCGATCGTCACCTGTGGCTGGCCGGCCATTCGAAAAGGCCAAGAAGAAAGCCAAAAGGAAAAGAAAGTAATAAAGGGAAAAAAAGAAAAAAGTCAAAAAAAATATTAAAATATTATTAAAATTGTCAACGTCAACACCGGTGGTCCTACGTGATACCATTGGCATCCACGTTAGCATTTTCCAGCCAAAATTGTATTAATAGATTCAATTGGCAAGAAGTGAAAATGTTTAAGACTGAATTGGCAAAAGTACAATAAGTTAAAAACTTTTTGAACAATTTTCCTGAACCGAGTTTGTTCTAACATTGGAATGGAAAGGAAACGACTAGGCTTGTCCTGGCTTTGACCTCAAAGGGTTCGATTTGACGTCAACACTGAAAGGAGACAACCATGCTTAGCCTCAAGATCACTAATTTAGCATAGATAATAAGGAATTGCTAAAAATTTGATCACACTTAATCATAAAGGAAGTTGGTGTGTTTACAACTGTAACATTTTTTGCCTAGCTAGTTCTTAATCCATAATAAAATCTTTAAATTAAATGAAAAATCTCTCAACTATACTTGCCAAAAGAATTGGGCCTATCCGATTCAAGAGTTCTTGTGAATTGGATTTGCATGCCCGCATTATTCAAGCAACCAATATTGATGTATCAATGACCCACACGGAAAATTTGCCCCAAAAAGTCTTAGAGGAACAAACCATGAAACTTCCTAGTCAACGGGACCTCTAAATTACAATTAGGTTGGAAGATCCGCCAACGTGTTGAAATGTTGAAATTGATGATCTTCCATTTTCCATGAAACTTCCGAGTTAGAGGAACCTCTAAATTACTCTTAGGAACAAACCTCCTGCAGCACAAATCAATTGTAGAATTTTTCTTTTTCTTTTCTTCTAATATACAAAACTTTAGTGCTAACAAAAATTAATTGTTTATATTATATTACACATTTAAATGAAATTCTTGTCCCGTTTTGGAGTTCCTACTCCCTTTCAAGTAATTTATAACCAAATGTAGTTATGGGTTTAGTAAACACCAGCGGCAAGTTTATTGAATCACACAGTGTTTATTAGTTTTTTATGCGGTAACAAAAATTTTTTTGTATAATTTTAATACATTCTCTTTTATACTTTTATTCTACAATAAGATAATAACTTGATGTCAGTGCAGAAACT
This sequence comes from Eucalyptus globulus, assembly GCA_014182545.1. Lineage (NCBI taxonomy): Eukaryota > Viridiplantae > Streptophyta > Magnoliopsida > Myrtales > Myrtaceae > Eucalyptus > Eucalyptus globulus. The sequence continues at coordinate 9,378,993 of CM024718.1, forward strand.
CACAAATCCCACAAAGTTGCATGGAATGTAGTATGCTCACTGAAAAAAGGAGGGAGGTCTAGGCCTGCTCGATCTGAAACTCTGGAATAAAGTATCGATGGCATGCTTTGAAGCCTCATCAATCTTCCATCCTCATCCATGTGGAGTACTTAGGTTCACATATCAAATGCAGAGGTACTCCCATTATGCAACTCGACATAAAGGGCAATATGGCTTGAAATTGATGATGCATTCTCAAGCTAAGACACGCTCTAATGCCTATTATCTCTAGTGAAACATACTATTGCAAAGAGGTATACGAGGAATTTAGACAAGAGGGACCGGCTGTGGACTGGTATCAATTAATTTGGACTAGCGGTATCAGCAAGCATAATTTTATTGGTTGGCTTGTTTGCAAAGATAGACTACTGACAGCAATAGCCATATCACAGTTGGTTGTCTTCAGTAGATACTAAGTGTAACTTTTGCATGATTGGTACAGAAGATAGAAACCACTTATTTTTTGAGTGCACCTAGACAAATAGTGTATGGCATAGTATTTTGGCATTATGTAGGAGGTTGGAACTTAGAACTTCAATAGATGATTGGGGCCACTACGGGCAAAAACTTGGAGGTGAGATTCCTCAAGTTGTCTTTCTTAGCAACAATCTATTGCATTTGGATGGAATGTAACCGCAGACGATTTCAAAACATGTTGACTGAACCTCATCTTTTGTTAGCTAGGATTCGAAAGATTGTAAGAGATAGGGCCTCACTTTACCAAAAGTGAAGGCTTTCCCAGGCAAATGTTTTATTGGCTACTATATGGAGGCTTCCTTCCTCCATCTTCTTGCATAATTAGTTTTCGTGGAATGCTAGGAAATTCCCCTACGTTTTTGTACCTTATCTAATTAATGATATTCACATAATTACACCAAAAAAAGATAATAACTCGATGGAGTGAGATTGATATCTTGTATGATATATGTGGCTATAGTGAGATTAAGGGATTAATCATCTTAAATCTTGGACGAATAAAACTTCATGTGCAATTGAGTACTACAATATCAAGGATTTTTCATTTTCTAGAATTCTCGAGTATAATACAATAATATTGAAAATCTATTATAGGGCAAAGGTCCAATCATAGTGCCAAACACATAAACAATGTGTATGAAGAGCATTATTACCATAGCATGTACGTGAAAGTATTGAAGCACGAAATCAATGATCGTCACCAAGCATTGATGCATTTAACAGCCATAATATAATAGAGGATGTTAGTATTCTTGTATATGGTAGCTAGCCTATGTGAATATTCAGATGATGATGTGACGTTAGGTAAATTAAATTCAGTCCATTAAATTAATTACTAAGTGATGTCCCAAACTACATAAGTAATTTTTTTTTTTTTTTTTTTTTTATCTAGTATTCTTAGCATTATTCTTCAACCTATTTCTTTCACTTTCAACTTTGTATATGTAATATGCACCGCGTTGGGAAAAATGTTTGGCGGTGAATGAATGTCTTGGTCTTGGTCGTCGCAAACGACCGTGTTTCCCAGGTTGTCTACATTTGCCTGTTCGGAAATTGCTTCAGCGCTTAAGCCCACTTCAACATTTTTCACGTTGGAGTCGAAGTGGAATAGGACTTTGACCGTGAAGAGAAAACAATAAAGAAAAGGAATAGTGCGGACTTGTTGATTGGGTCAGAGAAAAAAAAAAGAAACAAACAGGAAATGAACTCCTTGTTGAGTCGACAAAAGTTCAGACGGATGGCCAATGCATTCACCTCCGTCTGAGAGCGTGTGGGCAGCTATCAAAGCTCTCTCGTGGGCTAAAAACGGGCCTCATTTTGAAGCCCATCTGCTGGGTTCGCACCCGGGCCCACTCGGGAGGGCCTTAATTGGTATGACAAGCTTAACGTGTTTGTGAAATATAAAATGATCCGTAAGCCGCGTTCCCTTTTATTATGGTATAATTTTTTTTGTATTTATTTTAACTTATTATTTTTATTATATTTATGCCTATGCGAAAATTTTAAAATCAAAATGTCCCTAATCGTGATGAGAAGTAGCAAGCAATGTGATTACTAAATGATACATGCAATTTTTTGGGTTAAGGGCCAATTTATGTCATAAATTAGATCCGTAATATTGATAGAAATGCTACGGAGATCCAAATGTGAAAATTTATATGTCAACAATACCTTTTTCACTCTTTTTTTAGTCACACTTGTAGAATTCAACCTAGATATCTCATCACAAATTTATAAACAGCCCAATTATCATTAATTTTGCAATCGCTTTTTTTTTCCAAATAGTATGTTACAAACTATGTTGGTCTCATATAATTAATATTGAATAACCCCGACTTGAGTTATTACTCTCTTGTAGAGATGAACTTACACATGGACGAGCTGTAAGCAATTTTGAGGGTGATGACAAAATGGGTTTGGGAGGAATTTACAAGGCATCAACACTGCCTTTTAGCATTTGCACAACTTGGGTCATACATGATCGAGCTCTCAGATTGATTTGAATGCACTATGAGCCAATTATAATAATCTTCTTCACGATTACTTTGTCCTCCTCATTTGTGATCCCGAGTAGTCCAAGCTCTTCTTGGAGCTCTAGACGTACCCAATGAGGGAAGTATGCTTCGATGGTTTGATCTACTGTGACTTTGATACTTTTTTAGCTATTCTATTAGTTTGTTGCTGGTTTTGTGGACAAGGCAAGCTGTAAGTGGGCAACATGGGTTTATGGTTAAGTTTTACTATGTATTTAAGCATTTTTTTAGTTTTTTGAATAATATATACAGCTTTTCCTGTCAACTCCTCTGTTCTTTCGAAAACAACAATTGTAGAGGATAAGAGAAAGAGGTAGGAGAGAGTGCGAAAAGCATTTGTAAAAAAATCAAATGGAGTTGGTTTGAATTGGTTCTAACTCCTATCCCTGCTGTGTGTTAGTTCTTCAACTTCGAAGCCAACACCAAGTGAGGCAGAAAGTAGTTTGAAGCATGCATATGTATCGAATCAAAGCATGTATGGCCCATGCTTGGATGCACACTCATTATAGTGCTTATGCTAATTATAAATAAGGTCATGTCACAATCAAAACCTATAGCATGATAGAGTTAATTATATGTACAGTTCAAATCGATCAATGTTACCTATTTCGATTGAACACCTCGTCAGATTTTAGCACCACTAGAATAGACGGGAGCTTTCTCTCTTTCCTTCCTTCCTTCCTTCTTTCTTTCTTTCTTTCTTCCTTCTTTCTTTCTTGTTTGGTAGTATGCACAAGAAAATCCCATAAAAAAAGCAAGTTATTTTGGTCCAACATTTGAAATTTTTATTGTGAATTGGTGTAGCTCCAGCTTCACTTAATACTTTTTAACTATTGGATCTTGTGGGACATAGATACCAACCTCCACATGTCGAAAGGAAGATCAAGCAAAACAGTAGATATGAAAACTCAGTCAAGAAGCAAAAACAGAAAAAACTCCCCCATCCACTTACCATTATTGCAGCTTTGAGGATGAGGACCATCTTGGCAAAAGCAAACAAAATCATCGTTCTCGAATCCACACCATCCCTCACTTCCCTCACAGTCGCTACGATTAAATGTGGTCTAGTTCAAAAGGAATCCCATCTCCATAATCTCACTGTAATTCATAGTCACCAAGCTATTGATATTTGTATTAACATAAACGGGTACACTAACTGCAGAGTCGCATGTACTGACGGCATAATACAAATATATTCCTGCGATACTTCCTCGGGAAAATAAGCAAAAGAGTGGTGGGTGGAGTTGCTAGCATAGTCCACTAGATATGTAAAATTTGGCAGTGGTGAGGTGCAATTATAGTAGAAGAAGAAATCGGCATTAGTGGAACTGAGAATGAGAGGTGCACTTTCGAGATTGATATTACGCGGTGGAGCACCACAAGTGTCATGGTACACGAGGGCATCAACCAAGAGGATAGAATGGTTCGTGTAGGAGATTTCCTTGATGATGAACTCACTGACCGAGAAATTCAGGACTGGGAATATCCCTACGCAGGTGATCTTGAAATTCAGATAGCCACAATAGGAGTCCTGCTCGCCTGAAATCCAGAAAGGATAGCTGATGTCCGGGCCATATCCGCAATTCTAAGGTGCGCAGGCCTCGTACTACGCATCTTCAGATACAACCTAATAGACTAAGCTGGTGAAGACAACAACAAGGGCCAACCGGCAACAATTAGCTCCGCAGTTGAAGCTCTGGAGATTCATTTGGACTGGAAGGAGGTAGAGCGGGATAGAAGAGAAATCAAATGGAGTTAGTTTGAATTGGTCCTAGCTGCGCTAGTTCATCGACTTCGAAGCAAATGCCAAGTGAGGCAGAAATTGGTCCCATACGTGCTTAATTCAAGCACCCAATGTAAATGCATTGTTGTCCTACACGGAAAATCTGCACTAGAAAGTCTAGAGGAACCGACCCTGATACTTCCTAGTCAAAAGGACCTCTTAATAACGATTACATTGGAGGGCCCGCCTACGTGTTGAAGTGTCGGAATTGATGATGATCTGCCAAATCATTAGGAACAAAACTCGAACCATCTGAGCCAAAGGGACCCCTAAATTACACTCGGGAAAAAAGTTCCCATTACAAAAATATTAGGAAAAAAGTATCAATTTAGTTCTATACCTATTATATGAATGTCAATTCAGTCATAATTTTTTCAAATTTATTAAGATAATTATAAGTTTGACAAGATATTCTTACGTAGTTTTTTCGACTGATTGCTGTCGGAAATCCTTGATGTGAGAATCCACATATAGTACGATCGGCGATGATTGGACACCATATTAGCAATTTCCAGCATCAGTTTTTCGGAAGAATTACTTTGAAATTTTGAGTAAATGTTTAGGACTACATTGATAAAATTGATAAATGTATGACAAAATTAGCATTTACACAATAAATTTGGGACTAACTAGGTAATTATCCCACAATTCTTACTAAGCAACACAAAAAATTGTTCATTTTTTATCATTTCATCCATCATACAAATTTTAGTGCTTGCAAAAAAAAAAAAATAATAATAATTTATGTTGCATATTTCCTTGAGAGTTTTTTCCCACATTGGAGTTGCAACTCCCTTTAGTTTAGCCTATGATCCAATGCTGTCATGGTGTTAGTAAACACTTGCGTTTGAGTGTCTTAAATCTCAGTTATTATTAGTAAGTATTGAGGTAGCGAAATTTTCGTGATTAAATTTTATAGAATACAGTGTCTATAGAAAGTTGCAGGAATTGGCATTTTTTATGTTCTCTCTTGCACTTTTAGTAACCAGTAATTATATAACTCGGTGGCTCAAATTATATATGTGACTACGATTAAGTGTGACGTCCCAGAGCGTCACGTACTAAGCGCTAGCAGAATTATAATTATTATTATCTTCTTGTCTAGCTTGTAATCTCCTTTAGATAACCCATAGTGTTTACCATTGAAGGTTAGCATGTATAACATGGATTATTTAATATCTCAAGTTTATATTATAAGGTTATCCTGCAATGCACATAGACAAGATCATAAAAGGCTTCCTTTCATTTTATCATCATCAGAGCATACAAAATTATTGACCTGGACTCATTCCATGTTCTTCGCCTATATATTTACATCATATACAAAACAAAAGTAAGGCATAACAAAAGCCAGGGATATGGGTGAGGTTATCTACTCCATGAGTTCCCACACTAGCCCGCATCTAACAAAAAACAAAAGTCAGTCAGTCTCTACACGATCCAAGCCGTCTAGGCGTCGTCCATCCCCGCTCTAGGTCCTCATGCTCCAAAGGGTAAAGGTCCGAAAATCTCTCCTTCATGGTTGACAAACCATGCAACGAATGTCATCGGTAATAACTCAGCTCTACCGTCATCTAACCATAAAGTCGCCTCATACTTGGAGAAAACCATGTCAATGTCGGGATCATACTCGTCATGAAGAGAAACATCAAGACGCACTACTGCCCCGTATCGAGCTACTGGCGGTACATCCATGCTATCAATCTGAAAATGTAAGGTATGAGCAAACAACCTTGCCCAGTAAAGAATGATAAAACTCTAACTTAAACAATCCATAGCCATCAAAGTTACAAGTGAATCATCAAACAATTTAGGATGCTAAGAGAATATATCACAAGCATAAACAATACTATTACTTCATGTAAGAAATCACCTTATATGCATCCACTTCTATACTTACCCTTCACAAACTCAATCTCACATCAAAATATAATGCAACAATAATAGATGAACTCACTCGCCAAATAATTATATTTAGTGTGCATAAAATCCACCCTCGATCACTCACTAACCGGAATTCAATTGGCCGATCGAGTCACTTCCAGAAAGTACGTTATCCAAACTTCCACAATACCTATAATTGTGGGCATCTCACTCCGAGGCATCCCGGCATCACACAACCGAGGTCCTCCCAAGACCACACAGCAAGGGGCATCTCACTCTGAGGCATCTCAGTATCACACAACCGAGGCATCCTTGATCACACACAAGGGCATCTCACTCCAAGGCATCTCAGTATCTCTCTACTGAGCATTTAAGACCATGCAGCAAGGGCATCCCAAACTTCCAAGGGCATCACCAGTATCTCGGTACCGATGGGTTCATTGCACACGTTTCACACCACCACACTTTTGATTAATGCATTTATCGTATGCAAAAGAAAAGACTCCATAGTATCTATCTAACTCTCATGAACCTAGCACACGTGTGTGTCCAAATTATAAGATAAAACCCATTACGACATGTCCCATTCCATGGCAAACAGATATTTATCCCATAATCAAGCACTATGCATCGCACTCATTGCACACACATGATTCTATATGCACTTATATCTCAAATGATATATGAGACTTACTCATACACAACTAACATCTAGTATAAGGTTTATTAGACTCTATGTTCATCATACAAGTCTAAGATACAAGACACTACATCTAATGTGTTCTCGGGTACAAACAGTATACTAGCTAAATGAACAGTTTCGGTTTTGAACACAGAAGGTATATCAATTCTTGTCGAAATATTACCAAATTTTAGTATGTTATATTTGAGACATATATTGACATTTTTTGTGAAGAAAATTAAGTCTAATTCTCACTGTATTAAAAGTAAAAATTGTCATAATCTTTACTAGCACCCTGTACTGACGTCCAGATTCTTTATCTACAAAGAAAATTGTTTCACTAACCAAATCTTATCGATTTAATCTTAAATTTTGACACGTCATTCCTTAATATGTGTTCTACAATTTTCATTAGTATTCAAAGTCCAAATCTAACTAGGTAAATACAGAAAATTTGTGTAATCAGTAAAGGTCAAACCGTTTCTCACAAAACAGTTTACTGGTTTTACTAAGTTCACTTCTGTCTCTACGTTTTATATATTCACATGGTTATAGCTACGTGTATAACTTGATCTTATAGATGTTCTATCATGTAGAATAGTTTCTTTCTTATTTCTATTAACATACATGAAGAAAACTAAACACAAACAGAAGACTCCATAACTGTTTTCACTTAGAACAGAATAGATACACAAATTTTCTCACTTCTAACTCAACGAAACAACTTGTCTGTCCACAAATCTCTTCTAAAATAATCCAATGCTTACTCACAGCAACTCAAAGCAACTTCAGCATATATTTCTCGAACAAATGATCAATTCCACAGCTCGGCTCGAAGTGTCGTTGCATCCGTAAGCCACTGATCACGATTTCTACCAAAACAACACACTCGGCATTCATTTCATCCGCTCAACAAAACAGCATACTCACACAAGGATTTCGAAACATGCAGTCCTCAAAAACAACATGCAATGGCTTCTAACTCTAATCTAACACTTACTCAACTTAGATCAATCACAAAACAGCAACTACAAACTATATCCATCACTGTTTGGTTAGATCCTCAAGCTCCCTTGATGAAACAATGGATAACTTTCAATTCAGAGTTAGATCTTTCCTTACCTTGCTTCAGCTACTAAAAAACACAGAGATGCTTCGAGATCAACACTCAAAATCAGCATGCAAGAAGGAGAAATCGCTGGTTTGCTTCTGGTTTTTCGCTGCTCAGCCGAGAGAAAAGAAGAAGATGAAGATGGGTTGTTTGGTTTTATATGGAGAGAGAGAGAGAGAGAGAGTACGAAACTTAAGGGGAAAAATAGGCTACAAAGCTAATCCCTAGGCTAGAGTAATGATGAGATCTTGTAATGATTATGTTCCTTGAGTTTGCATGTCTCGGTTCATGTGAATCAAAACCGTGGGTGAAGAAAAACCAAGAGAGAAGAGAGGTGTCGTGGCCTCCAAGCTTGTTCTCTCAAGTTTAATTTGTCACTCAAAATTAATTAGTCTCTAATCCGAGTCATTAGTCGGTTCATTGATTTATAATATTTTTCCATTTATTCCCTTTTGTTTCAACTTGATTTCAATCCTTTTGTGATTATACAAAGTCATGGCATAACATATCGAATGACATAACATATCGACTAGTCAATGTTAGTTTATAAGGAATTCATCACAAAATGAATACTAAAGTTATAAATAATTCATCAATCAAATCACCTTAGCTATGGTCTATAAAATCATTCGGGCCTAAATATTCATCTCTGGCCCAACAGGCTTAAACTATAACAATCAGGCCCACTAAACTAAATCTACAAATCAAATAATTCCGAACCTTGGCCCGCTTCAAGCCAAGTCCAAGCCCATAATCTCTCATTAGATTTCTTAAGTCCAATTCGTGTGGCCCATTTATTTCTCAAGCCCACACATTCCTCACGATCCATCGGGTTCACTTTCTGGCCCAATCTGATTAATCTAAGTTCCTAATGATCTAATTACACTAATGAAGGTCGATGAAATTTGGGATGTGACATTAAGAGATTAATGATCTCAAATCATTGCGAACAAAATTTAATACGTAATCAAGAGCTATAAGGTTGTAGTATTTTCATTTTCTAAAATTCTCGATTAGAATACTTTATAGAACAATAATCCTAGGAAACTAATAGAGAAAAAAGGTCTAAACATCATACAAATACATATATACATATGATATACATAAAAGCATTGAATTTCGAAATTTGGACTGCCGGCACCATGCATTGACGCATTAAATTATGTCTACAATTTAAGTCATGTATGAAATCTGATCCATTTGGAGGATTTATTGATTTTTTTTCAAAATCTAAATGCGCATTTTTTTTAATCCGAATCATATCTGGTTCTTGGGGTGGTGGATGTTGATTTTCTTTTCTGTTGGAGAAGGACATCTTTGACCGGTTTGACTTCTTGTATCTTCATTATATTACGTACATGATGAGAAGGCGCTTCTTTTGAATATATGCAAAAGGAAGGGCTCAAATATATTCTCTAAAAGAAGTTGTGGACGTCTCTACTAAATGGCACTTGAAGTATATGCAGGTCCAGGTCAGAAGCAGTAGATATGTTGACCCCTGTAAATACTCTATTACAAACAATGTTAGTCTGATGTAATTGATATTGAATTGTCCCAAGTCGAGTCATTTCTCTCTGGCATAGACGAACTTTCACATTGACAAGCCTCGGGTGATCTTGAGAGTGATGACAAGGATGGTTTAGGAGGAATTTGTAAGGTCTCAACACTACTTTTTAGCATCTCCACAACTCCGGTCATCGATGGTCGAGCTCTCGGATCGATCTGAATGCATCATAAGCCTATTACAATAATCTTCTTTGCAATTCCTTCGTCCTCCTCATTTGTGATCCCATTTAGGCCAAGCTCTTCTCGGAGCTCCAAGCGTCGGTGGACCCAATGAGGAAAGTATATTTCACTTGTATGATCTATCGTGACTTCAATGTTTTTCCTCTTGCTGACCATCTCTAGAAATATCATGCCATAACTATAGACATCCGATTTGTGAGAAACCCCTCCGATGTTCCTTATGATTAGCTCTGGAGCAATGTATCGAGCGGTGCCTCGGGCACCAAGCAATGACATGATGCTCTCTTCTCTTGGGCATATTTTGGAAAGACCAAAGTTGGAAATCTTGGGATGATAGTTTGCATCAAGAAGAATGTTGTGAGGTTTTATGTGGAAGTGCAAGATCCTTGTATTACATCCTCTATGCAAGTACTCTAGCCCGTGAGCTATGCCGAGCGAAATCTGGTACAATATGTCCCAACTCAATTGCTGATCTACCTCCAAAGTGTTATTCCTGTTGAATATGAATTATTCGAGTGATCCATTGGGCATGAACTCATAAACCAAAGCTCTTTTGCTTCCTTCAAAACAAAACCCCAAAAGGCTAAGAACATTAACATGAGAAGTCCTACTTATGCTCACAACTTCATTGAAAAAATCTTCAGCATTGCCTTTCGGCTTCTTTAGAAGCTTTATTGCCACAAATTGATCATCTCGAAGCTTGCCTTTATACATGCAGCCATAGCCCCCCTCACCTAACTTTTCTTTGAAAGAGTTGGTCATCCTCTTGATGTCTTTGTAGGTGTATCTTCTCGGACGAGTCCCTCAATCTTCATTTCGCCATTGAAATGTTCGCTCCTATGCTTTATCAAATCCATAATAATTCTGATCACTGGTTTCTTTCTGAAGGGAAGCATTAAAATAAGGGTGATCCCAATTTCGGCTCCCGATGCAGCCATTCCTGAAAAAAATGGAGAATATTTTTGAATAACAATCTCACTTCTTCAAGGCTTCTAGAATATTTTGGAAATATTGATTCCATTGAGCAACGATGCAAGATTACTGCCAAAAAGTCACAACAAATTGCAGAGGAGAATGTAGAGAAGCGGAAGAGAAAGTCTTGAAATAATTACCTATTCCAATTTCCAGTCCAACCCTTTGTTTTCCTGAGACAATAGTCATCAGGAGTGAAAAATGTGTCAACGAATTGCAAACTGATAACTTCAAAGTGTCTAAGAGATATAAAGATCAGGCACATCATGAGGTAATAGATCATTATGTTTCAAGGAAGTAAACCGCGTCCCCCCAATCGAGTGAAAATATTACAGATTCACCAGTTTGGATCGATTAGTGACATTTTTACCAGAGTAATTGGAAACACATGCAAATGGATCTGTGCCTGATTGACTAACAAGTATAGACATTAGCTAAAATCCTTAATTCTAGAGCTATCAGGGAATGAACAGGAAGACAGCAAAAAATATTAGCTGGTCTAGAAGTAGCAAACACGCTGCAATATGATCGACAATGTGGTGTCAGAGCCGAAGACAGAAATTTCTGTGTATTGAATGGGCAGTATATTATGGACATGTCTCAACTCTTTTAGCCTCTAAGCGGACTTATAGGATTGATTAGAAGTCGTCCCGCGAATAAAACAAGTGGGCAGCTCATGTTCAGGCAAGAATTTTGAAGTTTCTTGAATCGTGTACACCCAATTGATGACTAGATAACTATTGCAGAAAGATACAAACATAGAAAGATAGAAACATCAAAATATGAGGTTCCCATAAGATGTCTTGGGACCCAACAGATCGGAGAGTTTTGTTTGCAGAGGTAAGCGAGTCCACAGTCTAAGCTAGGGCGAAGAAATTGGAAAAGCTTGAGGACATTACCCACGGCACGTATAAAGAGTAATTAAATAACAGTGAAAACATTTTCAGTATTTATTTCTCCACTATCATCATGAACAAAATTTTCATTGATTGTGCAAAGATAGAATTAAGTGCGCAGTTCACCTCTATCAATAATATATTTCAACTATCCGAGCGATCAGATTTTAGCACCATTTGTGGAGACGTAGTTTTCCTTTTCATTTGGTTGTGTTCATAATAAAAGCCCAAGAAGAAACCAGTAGTTTTAGCCCAAGCCTTGCAGAATTTTACAGTGAAGTTGGAGCATCTTCACTCAATTTATTTATACCTTTTGATGTTATGGGTAGCAGATGCCGACCTAAAGATCTAACTGTTAATTGCAGTCCAGTTCAATAGGAACCCCTTCTTCAAGCTAGTGATTCAAGCTAGTGAAATCGGTATTAACAGAAACAGGAGTGCTAACTGTGGAATAGCAGGAGCGGACGACAGAATAGTAATCCATTTCCTACAATGCTTCCTCGGGAAAAAAAGAAAAGAAAAAGAAAAGCAAAAGAATGGCGCATGGAGTTGTCAGCTCAGTCCACTGGACTTGTAAAAACATGTTGGCTATGAGGTGCAACTATAGTAGAAGAGCAGATCAGCATTAGTGGAACTGAGATTGAAAGTCGTCCTCTCGAGGTTGATATTATGGGGCGGAGCATCACAAGATTCCTGCTACACAGGGGCATTAGCCAGGAGGAACCAATTGTTCGCATAAATATATCCTTGATAGCGAATTCCCTGTCCGAGAAAGTCATGACAGGATATATCTCCTTGCAGGTAATTTTGAAATTTAGATAGCCCCAATAGGACTCTTGTTCACCATAAATCCTAAAAGGGTAGCTGATGTTTAGCCCATATCTACAATTCCGAGGCATGCAGGCCTCGTATTGTGCATCATCCGATAGAGACAAATAGACTAAGTTGGTGAAGATGATGATGATAATCGATTGGTGACAATTAGCTACTCACATGAAGTTTTGTGATTCATCTGGACCGGAAGGAGGCAAAGTATTGCAGAGGACAGAAGAAATAGGAAGGAGAGAGCGTGGAAAGCATTTGCAAAAAAATCAAATGGAGTTGGTCTGAGTTGGTCCTAACTCCTATCACTGTTGTGTGCTAGTTCTTCAACTTCAAAGCCAATTCCAAGCGAGGCAAAAAGTGGTCTGAAGCATGCATATGTATCGAATTGAAGCATATATGGCCATGCTTGGATCCACACTCATTATAGTGCTTATGCTAGTAATAAATAAGGTCATGTCATGATGAAAACCTATAGCATGATGGAGTTAATTATATTTACAATTCAAATATATGTATGTTACGTATTTCAACTCAACACTCCATCAGATTTTAGCACCACTATTCACGGAAGCTATCTTTCTTTCTTTTTTTGTTTGATCCTGTACACAAGAAAATCCCACAAAGAAAAGCAAGTTGTTTTGGTCCAGCATTTAAAATTTTTTACTGTGAATATGGTGTAGCTTCAGCCTCACTCAATACATTTTAACCATTGAATCTTGTGGGACGTAGATACCAACCTTCGCACATAAAAATGAAAGATCAAGCAAAATAGTAGATTTGAAAACTTAGTCAAGAAGAAAAAACCGAAAAAACTCCCCCATGCACTCAACATGATAGAAGGTTTGAGAATGAGGACCGTTTGGGCAAAAGCAAACAAAATTATTGTTCTCGAACCCGCACCGTCCCTCACTTCACTCGCAGTTGCTGCAATTAATTGCAGTCCAATTCAAAAGGAACCCCATCTCCGTAATCTCACTGTAATTCATAGTCCTCAAGCTAGCGATATTTGGATTGACGTCAACAGGTACACTAACTGCAGAGTAGCAGGAGCTGACCGCATAATACAAATCCATTTCCTACGATCCTTCCTCAAGAAAAAAAAAGCAAAAGAGTGGTGGGTGGAGTTGCTAGTACAGTCCACGGGATATGTAAAACCTATGGGCTGCTAGGTGCAATTGTGGTTGAAGAATAAATCGGCATTTGCGGAACTAAGATTGAAAGACGTCCTTTCAATGCTGATATTACGCAGCAGAGCACCATAGGAGTCCAGGTACACGAGGGCATTAACCAGAAGGAACGAATGGTTTGCATAGAAGATATCCTCGATCATGAACTCACTGTCCGAGAAAGTAGGCTAGGGTATGTATCTTTGAGGTAATCTGGAAATTCGGATAGCCACAATAGGACTCCCGCTTGCCGGGGTAGCTGATGTTTGCGCCATATCCGCAATTCAGAGGCACGCAGGCCTCGTATTGTGCATCCTCTGCTACAGCCTGATAGACTAATCTGGCGAAGACGACAACGAGGACTAAGCGGCGACAACTAGCTCCACAGATGAAGCTTTGGAGATTCATTTGGGACTGGAAGAAGGAGGCAGAGCAGGATGGGTGAGAATTCAAATGGAGTTGGTTTTAATTCGCCCTAGCTCAAATGGCAAGCGAAGCGAGGCAGAAAGTGGTCCTATGCATGCATTATTCAAACACCCAAGGTAAATGCATCATTGTCCGCATCGGAAAATCTGCCCCATAAAATCTTGAGGAACAAACCATGAAACTTCAGTCAAAAGGACCTCTTAATTACAGTTAGGCCGAAGGGCCCGCCAAGGTGTTGAAATGTTGACATTGATGATGACCTACCTAACCATTAGGAACAAACCATGAAACTTCCGAGCAAAATCTCACGTTTTACAAATCCTGAGAAAATTACCAATTGAGTTTTAAATTTAATGTATGAGTGTCAATTCGATCCTAAATTTTTCAAATTCGTTAATATAGCGATCGAAAATTGAGTTTTAATCTTTGCTAGAAATTCCAATACACTTTTTCTGACCAATTGTGGTCGAAAATTGCTGATATGGCGATCCTTAAGTTGTCAATGTCATCTTGCCACTTAAGATGATTGGCGATAATTGTAGGTCACGCCAACAATTTCTAGTATCAATTGATCAGAATGATTATATTGAAATTTCATGTAAATATTTACCATTATATTGGCAAAATTGAAAAACTTACGACTAAATTGATATTTGTACAATAAGTTTATGACCAATTCGATAATTATATTTTTATATAGCATATTTCCTGGGGGTTTTTTCTAATGATATATACTGCTAAGAATAATATTAATACATATATAATGGGGAGATTTCATCCAAAATTAATTCATAAAAGATCGAGTATTTGAGTTATCAAATGCTGTTCGTCTTGTAAATAGAATCGAGCCCTGATAATTTTGCCTATCATGGACGGAATTAATCACCGATCTGATGAGAACGAGTCATACCGTGGCGTTGGTCCGCGGTGACGTCAAGCACGAAGAATTCATATTTATCTGCAAGAGGTGGGGACTCTCGTCCACTCTCGACTTCATTCATATGACTTACTGCGCTACGCGGGAAACGTGTTTGCCTGGGAAGGAATATCTCAGTCTTGTACATAATTATTTAATAAAACAACCGCGTTTCCCTTCTGGCGCACAGGTTATATTAAGGTAGTTGAAAGTGGAGAAAGGCAGGGTATAGTCACCCAAAAAAGGGAAAAAAATGACCCGTAAGAAGCATCAACACTTTTCAAAAGCCTGTCGGATATTCTGATACGTATTCAACACTCTTAGACACTCTCTGACACTCGATCAACATGTGTCGGAAAATTCGATAACTAATCAATTTTTCCGACACTCAAGTAGGAATCTTGATATGTAAGTTTCTAACACGTGATTTCAATACGCGGATCAATTTAATAAAATTTCAATAAATGAGAGGTTAAAATTTGTGTGTGTGTATATATATATGTGTGTATATATATATATACATATATATATGTGTGTATATATATATATATATATATGTATATATATATATATAATAAATGGAAAAAAAAAGAAAACTAATCCTCTCATCTTTTGACTTTTACTTCTTGTGACATATAATTTATCCCCAAGTTTTTTTTTTCTCCTCTTCCTACATGCCTACTCTTTTAACATGTCCAACACGTGAATCTAGAATGTGCGTTGCTTGTTTTTTTTCTCCAAGTTTGATAAATTATTGGAATGGAGTTGAATTTGTCAAATTGAAACAATTAATGATATTAATAAATTATGGATTAATATTTTTATTGTAAATTCATTCTAGGCTTTTATTTATTTGTTTGTTTATGAATTTGAATCAAATTAATTTGATTGGAATAATCATAAAAATAAAAATATATATTTAATATATAATGTGTCCCAATGTATCAAACTTCTCTATTTTTAATAAACGGCATGTTGGCGTGTCGTGGCGTGTCGTGTCATGCGTTGCGCATCAGTGTCGGTACTATTTAGAGTGATCTATGTGAAAGAAGAATGTCAAGTACAACACAACCATTGTCCCTATGGAAGGGTCATATCCCGTTGCGACAAATTGGAAGTTGGGGAGAAGAGGAGCGGTGGGGTGCAGCAACTGGATTCAGGAAAACATTACTGCTCAAAACTGGACATCTCTGTAACGTTTCAGCTTGTTAAACTGAAACTTTCGAGTATATGACAATTGAAATCTTGATGCACATCCATCAAAATGTCGTATCTTGTGGTGTTTTGTAGGTAAACTAAATTGCACTCTCAGACCATAGATAAGGCCTACCTCATAGGTGACAAAAACATACATAAATGCACGCCCGGTGTTTGGGTAGCATTATATGGCAATCGAAACCTTGAAGCATATACACAAAAAGTTTTGTCTCGGAAGAAGAGGGCAGGCTTTTGAGTCTTTGATTTCCAAGGGAAGCGTTGAATGGGATTAACTGGACTCTTAATTTGTTGAAAAATCTTGTGAGGTTGTGTAATTGAGTTTTGAGCTAGAACAAGATTATGATCATGTTTAGAAAGCCCTATAGGAATTAAGATGCGTTTGAAATGTACCCTTTTCTCCCAAATTGTTGAGGATGCAATTGACATGTACCTTCTTGATCTCGACTAGCTTATTTCCAAAAAAATAATTATTTTTCTAAAATACACACTACGTTATTATAATTTCTATCATATTTATTTACACACAAAAAAGAGAAAAATAATTAGATAATTTGGTTTCAGATTGTCGGTTATTTTCTCGAGACAAGTTTGGAAGCCAACTTAAAAGATTGTCTTGGGTTAAGGACGGGCACGAGGTAAATTAGGGAACAATTGAGTACCGGCAACGACTACCACGAAATCCCCGAAGATGGACAGCAAGAATTAAGGTTTGCTTGTAGTCCGAAAATTACACGAAAGGGACTAACGATTAACCCGACACGACCCGAGACCATGGAGATTTGCGAGGGTTGGCTTTGGAGCTTGCCTTATGGACCAAACAAGACCTCATAGACAGCGACATGTGACCATGTAACACCTCATAAACAAGCAAAAAATCATGCTTGAACGTCTAGAAATCGAAGTAAACTAGCTACTGTGCATGCATACACCAACATACTGGCAAATGTGATATAAATGCTATCAAAATGAGATCCAAAACCATAATAAGTAAGAAAAAAAATGATGCTTGACAGAATTTAAATACGAGCAAATGAGATGGATTTAAACACAAAATTGGACATAAATAGCACGAAATAAAAAATGGAGCTGTCGTATGCTATCCATAAAGATAAATAATCGCTAAATGAGCTGAAATGACATGAGGGAACATGAAGATTCAACAAAGATGATGAGGAACTCATGGCTTTGCAATGTTATACATTAGGATTTAAAATACCGACAGCCATTAACCTTGATACAAACCGAAACGTAGTTTTTTTTTTTTTTTAACCAACATAAAATTATAAAAGACTGATTCTACCAAAGATATTGCTGCTTGACGTTAAAACACATACATCTTATCAAAAAGGAGCTTATTACTTTGTAAGACCGTGACATTTTGCTCATATTCGAATTTGAACTCTGAAGTTTAATCTCTAATGAGGATGAATTGAGGAAATAAAGATTGATACAAAATAAGTACATCGATCTTACCATTAATACTTCCGCCAAGATGAGCTCCTTCAAATCAGAATAGCATATTAGAAATATGCAGAGTAGAAAATTGTGGAACTTCTATTATTTGATGAATCATAATGAAGTATGGAGTTTGTTGATAGGTTTTATGAGATAACTATCTAAGATAATATATCAAATTTACATAACCAAATTTGTAACCAGCTGCCATCATTTCCAAGATACTGGACTGGCAGTCGTCAAGAGGCCAGTGTAGCAGAGCTTGGATCAGGCCGGGGGGGTGTTTCCAATATTTGGTTACAAATTCCACCCGCGGTTAACCCTTCCATTTTATTTATGTGGAACAGGGGCTCCGATAATCACGGCCTTTGTTTAAGGTCCTTAGGCTGAACCAAGCTCTTAGATATATGTATTATTATAAGAGATGGAAAATCAAGGAAAAAATATCGTCTAACCTACACGGATGTGGCTGAAGAGAGAGAGAGAGCAGAGGCCAATACGTGCCTTGCCGTGTGGGTGGCCACCAAAGCTCTCTCCTGGGCTGATGCACAAATCCAACGGATGGGCTTCAAAATGAGGCTCGTTCTTTATGGTTAATTGGTGTGACAAACTTAATGTGTCTGTGAAATATAAAATGATCGGCGACCTTTCCCTTTTTTCATTGTATATTTTTTATTTTTATATTTGTTCTAAGTTATTATTCTTATTTGTTATTATTTTTATTTCAGTTATGCCTATGCCATGCCGTAGTGAAAATTTTAACATCACAATGTCCCTAATCGTGATGGGATGTAGCGAGCAATGTGCATACTAAATAATACGGGATCGATTTTTGGGTTAGGGGGGGCCAATTTATGTCATAAATTAGATCCCTAATATTGTTAAAAATGAAATAGAGACCCATATATGAAAATTTTGGTGTCAACAATACACTTTTCACTTATTTTTGAGTCATACTTGTAGAAATTCAACCTACACATCTAATCACAAATTTATGAAAAGCTCAATAATCATTAATTTTGTAGTTGCTTAGTCTGTTACAAACTGTGTTGGTCTTGTATAATTGATAATGAACAATTCCAACTCGAGTCATTACTCTCTTGTAGATACGAACTTTCACATGGACAAGCCGCAAGCGATCTTGAGGGTGATGAAAAAATGGGTTTGGGAGGAATTTGCAAGGCCTCAACACTTCCTTTTAGCATCTCCACAACTTGGGTCATACATGGTCAAGCTCTTGGATTGATTTGAATGCACCATAGGCCTATTATAATCATCTTCTTCATGATTGCTTCATCCTCCTCATTTGTGATCCCAAACAGTCCAAGCTCTTGTTGAAGCTCTAGGCATCAGTAGACCCAGTGAGGGAAGTATGCCTCACTGGTTCGATCTATTGTGACTTCAATATTTTTTCTCTTACCGACCATCTCTAGAACCATCATATCATAGCTATAGACATCCGATTTGTGAGAAACCACTCCAATGTTCCTTATGATCAACTCTGGAGCAATGTATCCTACAATGCCCCTAGCACAAAGCAATGACACGATGCTCTCTTCTCTTGGGCATATTTTGGCAAGAACAAAGTCAGAAATCTTGGGACAATAGTTTGTGTCAAGGAGAATGTTATGAGGCTGTATGTCAAAGTACAAGATCCTTGTTTTGCATCATCTATGCAAGTACTCTAGCCCATGAGCTATGCCGAGCAAAATCTAGTACAATGTGTCCCAACTCAATTGTTGATCTAGCTCCAAAGTGGAAGAGAGTATTGAATTAATTACCTATTCCAACTTTAAGACCAATCTTTTTGTTTCCTGGGACTGTCATCATCAAAAGTGAAAAATGTGTCAACGAATTGCAAATGGATGATTTCAAAGTGTCTAAGATATATAAAGATCAGGGTACATCATGAGGTTATAGCACATTCCATTTCAAGAAAGAAAATCCATAGCCATTAGAGCTAGGGAAATTGGCATTTATGTAAACAGGTATGCTAACTGCAGAGTAGCAGGAGCTGATGGTAGAATAGTAATTCATTTCCTGCAATTGCTTCCATGGAAAAACTAGGAAGAACATAAGCCATGGCTATTCTATCAGATCGCTCTCGGTTCATGTATCATTTAGGCAGAAATCCAAACAAAGCTTTTCGGGCAATGCAGTGGATGGTGATGGTTTTAATTGGTGATGGGCTTAAGGCCCGTCCGCCCATGCTAGGCCCAAAAAGCCCGGCCCACGGGAATAGGGCCCGTGGATGGGGGAAGGTATAAAAGGGAGGAGAGAGAAGGGAGAATGCACCTCTTGGATAATCAACGTACGTACGTTCTCTCCAACGCTCTCTCTCCCTCCAAAAAGAACAATAAGCACAAGGCCACTGTTGTCTTCCCTTCAAGGCGTCATCGGATCGAACAATGGACAAATTCTCTTCCTCTTATCGGCATTGGTGTCTAATCTGTGGCTAACAAGGTACGCTCGAATCCGTGGTGTACTTTACGATCGATGATACTTGTTATTCCCGGGCTTCGTCTTCCGCATTGCTTTAGGGGTTCGATTTAGTGTCGAATCTGTTTTTCGGGGATCCGTTATTCCCAACATTGGTATCAGAGCCCTAGTTCACGTTTTCCCGACCTATTTGACATTTTTTGATTGATTTTTCGCAAAAGCAATTTGGCCGTACGGACCAGGGAGAGAAATCCCGACACCCGAGTGTTGTTCGGCCATTTTTCCGTGTTTTCGTAAGTCGAAATTGAATTCTAATGGCATAGGAAGAAAGACGACGTCGAGACGAGTCTGGCGATACGTCGAGCGCCGCCGGGAGACGTCGCACGCGCCCACATGCGCAGCCTGAAGCCGCTGCGCGTGGGCGCAACGCACCCGGAAGCACCGCTCGCCCAACAAGTGCGACACATGCGCCGGTCGGCGAACCGCCCGTGCTCGCCGCCGGCCGGCGGAGCCGCACGCGCGCCGGTCGCATCGGCCGCGACGTGGCGACGTCCCAACGGTCGTAACCGCTAGGGTGACGTCATCGATGACGCGCACGACGACGTTTCACGGGCGGTCACCGACCAGCGACCCAACTGGAGACCCGACCCGACCCGACTCCTGGACGCCCGGCACGTGCCGGCTGACGTCTACGTGACGTCATCCCGCGCACACGCGCAGCACGTGTCGTCGGTTCACCCGAACCGGACTGATGATCGGCGACCGTTGACCGTTGACCCATTGACCGACGACCATTGACCGTTGACCTTGACCGTTGACCTTGACCGTTGACTTTGACCGTTGACCCGGAAAAAAAAAAGGATTTGTTTCTTTTTAAATTATGTCTGTGTGGGTTAGAGGTAATCCATTTTTTAATTCTGCATTTGTTGCATGAATCATGGAAAATTATATATTTTACATTTTGTTTATTGTGTGGATGATAAGTGATCCATTTTAGTTCTGCATTTGTTGCAGGAACTATGATGCGTTATGCAAGGATACCTACAATCCCGAGAACGGACGAAGGAAGAGCTAGACTGAAAAGGCTGATGAAAGAGTTAGCTGATTATCGGTGGCTTGATGGTGATTTAGTATCACACATGGTCGGTCAATCGATGATACAAGAAATCATCTCGGAATAGTTATCTCATGCCGGATTTTGAGAAGGTGCCGGCTTTGATGAACACTCTTCCACCTGAATGGCAAGCAAGTGTTAGATCGGCTATAGGAGGTCAACGTGGTCCCGGGTTACTGGGGGGCTAATGGAAGCTTTTGTAAGAGAGTACTATAGGATTGAGTTGGCCAAAACTTCAACCCTTAGATTGAGCGCCACATGGCGCAGAGTGAATGCGCCTTGGTGGCAACATGAGAGCTCTACAAAAGTTTTTCCATGGTTGGCAAATGTGCCTTAAAAAATCTCAGATATTTTGACTGATAGATTAGAAGGAACATTCCCTAATTATTTCTTAGATTAGTTTGAGATGTTATTGAGTGTAAATATCTTTTTCTATGTTGATATTTTCTTCTGTGTATATTACTTAGTGTAATGGATTGTTGTATTATGTTTAAAGCATTATTGTTTTATTGGATATCAATTATCTGTTGCTTTTTGTTATTGCTGGTTGCTGTGGATAATTAGCAGTGGGTAGTTTAGAAGTTTTTGTATCTTCATAGAATTGATTTTGCATATGACAATCATATTAATGATAGTTTTAAATTAGGATTTTTGGAGAATGATTGGAAACATAGTGACCTTTTGATTCTGAAACCTTACTTGAAATTATTCATTGATATGATGGGTCTGTGCAAAGTGGATGCATAAATGATAGGCATTAATTATTCGTGCATATATGTTTGATGTGTTCAGATCGATGATTTTAGCAACTAAGAACGCAATTGCTGATATGAACGGCAACAATAGTGAAATATTGAATATGAAGATTCAATATGTGTTGGAAAAACAAAAAGCACTAGAAGCTCTTGACCATATTATGGAAGATCTTGAGGATGCCGTGCACCACCTTGAGCTAGTAGAGGACCGCTTAACGGCATGTGAGCTGAAAATAGATATTTACAATGCTGGTTCTAGCTCAGAAAGGGCTTTGATCTCTAAGCGCAAGCGTATTGATTCGTTCAATATGTGGGAATGCAAAGGATCAAGTCCTTATTGCAAGAGATCAAAAGTTAACCAACACAAGAGAGGAAAACGTCCTCAAACAAAACAAATGTCAAGAGTGAGGTGTTACAATTGTGACAAGAAGGGTCACTATGCTCGCAACTGTTGTGAGCCGAAAAAGGTAAACACCTCTTGTACATTTGAGAACTTTGCTTATATGTCAAGTTCTGCATTAATTGGCTGAATCAAATCCTTAGTGGACTGTAGATTCAGGATCGACAGACCATGTAGCGAAGGATAGAGAATCCTTCGTGGAATTCCGATGATACCAACTGGAACTAAGTGGATCTATGTGGGAAACAACTCCAGAGCTGAAGTTAAAAGGGATTGGCACCTGCCAACTGAACATATGTGGTGGGCACACCTTGTTCCTACATGATGTTCTAAATGCTCTGGAGATTCGTCGAAATTTAAGTGTCTGTTTTTTATGTTGGTTAAGCTTGGTTTTGGTATGAACTTCCATAATAAAGGTGTAGATTTGTGTTTAGATACAAACTACTATGGTTGTGGTCACTTTCTGGATGGTTTTATTGTACTGAATGTTGACTGTGGTGATGTCAATATGTTATTTCCTTGTTTCACGTCTTTTACTTCATGTGATAATGATATGAATGTGTGGCATGCTAGACTTGGTCATATTGGCCAACAACATATGAATAGACTAGCCAAAGAGGGTTTGTTGGACAATATTGAAAAAGTCGATTTGTCCATATGTAAGCATTGCCTAGAAGGGAAAATGACAAGGAAACCATTTGGAAAAGGTAAAAGAGCTAACGTTCCTCTGCATTTAATCCATTTTGACGTTTGTGGTTCAATGAATGTGAGAGGAAGGCATGAGACTGTTTACTTCATCACTTTTAATAGATGATTATACTCGATTCGGATGTGTCTATTTGATTTCTTATAAATCTGAAGCATAAGTTGTTTCAAAAGGTTTATGAACTTGGAAGAAAATCAATTAGACAAGAAAATAAAAGTATTGAGATCCGATCGAGGTCGAGAATATTTATCTGATGAGTTCAGAGAATAATGTGATGAAAATGAATAGAAATACAGTTGTCTATTCCATATACTCCTCAACAAAATGGTGTTGCAGAGAGAAGAAACAGAACCCTACTGGAAATGGTTAGGTCAATGATGGCACATGCTAACTTACATATCACTTTTTGGAGTGATGCGTTGTTAACTGCTGCCTATATACTTAACCGAGTGCCTTCCAAATCAGTTAGTTCCACTCCATATGAGTTATGGATAGGTAGAAAATCGGACTTAAATTTTCTTAAACCATGGGGTTGTGCTGCCTATACTCATGAGTCCTGTCACAAGTTTGGGAAATTGGGTCCTAAAGGCAAGAAGAGTATTTTAATGAGATACTCTGAACACTCGAAAGGGTATGTGTTCGTAGGTGAGTAGGAAAGTGGGAGTATAACTGAATTTGAATCACGGGATGTTACATTCTTAATGGATGAATTTCCTAAGAAGGGCGAAATAAAGGAAGATTACTCCCTATTTGAAACCTTGGATCAAGATAATAATATTAGTGGAGTTCGTCCAAGTGGGAGTAATATGAGAAGTGATGAATTGAATTCAACTCATTCTCAATTACAACCACATGATGAGATTATATCGTCATTATCTAATCCAAGTGAGAGCATAATAGGGAATGATGTGCTAAGTGTACAATCTCCCATACGGCGAACAAGTCGCCAAAGTATTCCCCGTCGATGTTTTGACATTGAAGGGGAAACTTTTATGATTGCTCCGCAAGATAAGAATGAGCCAAGAAATATTAATGAGGCTCTGAATTGCCCTAATAAGGAAAAATATATTCATGTAATGGAAGAGGAAATTTAGTCAATGAAATCAAACCAAATCTGGGAACTGGTTGATCTTCCAAAAGGACACAAAGTTATTGGGAACAAGTGGGTTCTCAAAATAAAGCGAAAGGTTGATGGCTCGATAGAAAGGCATAAGGCTCGCCTTGTGGCGAATGGGTATAATCAACATGATTATATTGATTATGAAGATACATTTTCTCCTGTAGTGAGGTTTACCTTGATTCGCATAATTCTGGCAATAGTAGCTAGTATGGATCTTAAGTTACATCAAATGGATGTAAAAACTGCTTTCCTCAATGGAGAATTAGAGGAAGGAAAATATATGGAACAACCTGCTGGTTTCATAGTGAAAGGCCAAGAAGAAAATGTATGTGGACTTTTAAGGTCGATATATGGCCTTAAACAGTCGTCAAGACAATGGTATATATGATTTCATAATGCCATAATGGCATATGATTTTACAAATGAGGATCATTGTATATATATCAAAAGATCCAAGGATCAATTTGTGATCATATCATTATATGTTGATGATATGCCAATTGCCGGAAGCAATATGGAGCTTGTCAATACTATCAAAAGTTGGTTGTCTTCCAATTTTGAATTGAAGGATATGTGATTGTAAACCCATAGACACTCCTATTGCAAAAGGTGAAGGATTGAGCCATAGACTGTGTCCAAGGACTCCACAAGAGAAGGAACAAACGAAATATGTTCCTTATGCTAGTGCTGTTGGAAGCTTGATGTACGCTATGATGTGTACAAGACCTGACATATGTTTTGCAGTTGGAATGGTGAGTAGATATCAATCCAATCCAGGTCAAGCACGTTGGAAAGCCATTAAATGAATACTAAGGTATCTAAAGGGGACTGTTGATTATACGTTGAGTTATTAAGAAAAGAATCTGCGACTCTAAGGCTATTCTAATGCTGATTGGGGAGGAGATTTAGATGAAAGAAAATCTCCCTCTGGATTTGTTTTCTTACCGAATAATGGCACCATATGTTGGAGCAGTAAGAAACAAAAGTGTATAGCCTTGTCCACGATTGAAACTGAGTACGTGGCATTATCAGCAGCAATAAAAGAAGATGTTTGGCTTAAGAGATCTTTTGGATCATTTAGGTGTTATTAGAAGTGCTGCAGATTCATTGTTGGTTAACTGTGATAGCCAAGCAGCAAAAATGTATACCAAATATCCAAAATATCATGGCAAGACCAAACCTATAGATACCAAGTATAATTTTGTCAAGAATATGATTGCATGAAAAGATGTGAACTTACAGTACATGTTACGCATAGAATGGTAGCAGATCCTATGATAAAGCCAAAACCTAGTGATGTGTTTTGTGGCCATGTAAAATCTCTAGGATTGCGTAGAGTATGATGTACTGGATTGTAATTTCCCTGAAGTGTTTACATTTGATGAATTTGTGTTTTTCATCATTATTGCCTATGTATCTTTATTTGATCTTTATGCATCTTAATACTTAGTGTATTATTTTAAGTTGAGAAAGTATGTCGGACAGATAAAAGATTAGCCCACTCACACGGGTAATCGCCTCTATTTACTGTGTGATAAATAGAGATGAGATTGTTTTTAAGCTTATTATCTAGGTGATAATCGAGAGCTCAAGCTTAAAATACATATGTCGCCTTAACTGGGTGTTAAGATGATGACATAATACTTACTATGTCCGAAAGTAAAATACCCCACATATTTTACTTTATCTATCTATGATGCCAAATGTGAGTTCTGATAAATTTTGTGAATGAGTAGATACGTGAACTCAAGTTAGACATTGGGTATGTCTGAACTATCATCTGTACGGTATTGAAGGTATAGACATACGCTCAATGGGAAAGGAGTTATTACCGTAATACGTATTTCATACCACGTATGCATGAAACGACCAATAAGAGTGGCAAAAGTTTGATCTCAATTTTTATGTCGTGTGAGACTCTTGAGGAAAATAGTTCCTCAATTTTTTAGTCCCCTCATGACTCTTACTTATTCTTAAGATTTATATTTAGTGTTTGCTATCTTAGGATGTTGCCAATGGTCATGAGTTGATTCGATCTAATGGGACATTTTTAGAAAAGTAAGCTAAACTGAAATTGAGAGTTTGAAGGAAAGAAGAAGACCGATTTTGGAGAATCACATTGTAGTTTTGTATTCACCGGTTAACCAATTATGACTGTCTTTGTGATAATCATAATTGTGAATACAATATATATATCATTGTTTAAAAGAGATCAAGAGAGATATAAATGTGATCGATCGATCTAGGATACTGCATACTAAATCTACTCGAAGTGTGACGCCCATTATGAGCTGCTATATATTCCTAACAGATGTATAGCAACGAGCTCTCAAAGTATGCTGGTCGAATGGATTATTCACCGATATGAACGTTGAAGAGAGGTAAAGAGAATCCTGTTCAGCCCACCATGTGCGAGTGGGAGATGATGGTTTTAATTGGTGATGGGCTTAAGGCCCGTCCGCCCATGTTGGGCCCAAAAAGCCCGGCTCACGGGAATAGGGCCCGTGGATGGGGGAAGGTATAAAAGGGAGGAGAGAGAAGGGAGAATGCACCTCTTGGATAATCAACGTACGTACGTTTTCTCCAACGCTCTCTCTCCCTCCAAAAAGAACAGTAAGCACAAGGCCACTGTTGTCTTCCCTTCAAGGCGTCATCGGATCGAACAAGGGACAAATTCTCTTCCTCTTATTGGCATTGGTGTCTAATCTGTGGCTAACAAGGTACGCTCGAATCCGTGGTGTGCTTTACGATCGGTGATACGTGTTATTCCCGGGCTTCGTCTTCCGCATTACTTTAGGGGTTCGATTTAGTGTCGAATCCGTTTTTCGGGGATCCGTTATTCCCAACAGATGGTACGAACAAGACATTCAGCACACTACAGAAGTCGATGTTGAACCGTTTCGTGGTCACGTACCTACCCAAAAAGAGAGGCTAAGCTCTCATGCTCAATTCAGAAGAGAAAACAAAGATGAAAGTGTGCCAACTGCTATGTCTCATCCACATAATATTGCCATCTCAGTAAAGATGCCCGGTATGGAAGAATATGATAACAAACAAAGGAAAAATACCATAATGTGGCTGTCCTCTTTACCTCACTCATGCACATTACCTCACTACGTTACATATCGGCAATCTTCAGAAGATCTCGTCTCCTGCAATGGCAACCTAACCACTGGCATTGGGTGTCGAATCATTGCTAACCCATTTCGCCGCAACTGAAACCGGTGAAAATGTTAATGGATTGTTCTTCAACAGAACAGCATCATCTGATATATTATTCGTTTGGTCTGACTTCTCCATGTTGTCTCCACGGTTTTGTATTTCCTTTAGTGTATCCAATACCTCTTCCATGGATGGCCTCATGTCGTGGCCTTCTTCCAAGCACTGGAACCCCAACTCTGCCACCGCAGTAATCATTTCTCTAATCCTATTGTCTGTATCAAACCCAAGATTTTGATCTACAAGCTCGTGCAACGCGTGGCTTTGGATCTTGTTAATGGCCAGGGCGGATAGATTTATCTCGTGGTGATGCCTCATGATATCAACGGCTGGCAAAGAAGATATGAGCTCCATTAAGACTACCCCAAAGCTATATACATCGCTCTTCTCAGTCAACTGGTAGCATTGATGGTACTCTGGATCGACATAACCCGGTGTCCCTTGAGGAGCAGTTGAAACATGAGTGGCATTCAATGGGAAGAGGCGTGACAAACTGAAATCCGCAACCTTGACAGTGAAATTCTCGTCCAGCAGGATATTGTTGGTCTTCACATCTCGGTGGATAACATCAGATGCGTGGAGATACACCAATGCGTTTGCAGTTTCTATGGCTATTTTCAAACGGGTGGACCACGGGGTGAGCCAGGTTTAGCTAAATCTCCATGGATATGATCAGCCACTGTGCCGTTTGGCACATATTCATACACAAGCAGGAGTCTACGGCTCTGCCGGGAGGTGCAGCCATACAGTGAGACTAGATTTGGGTGGCGTAAGCAAGCAAGTATTTCGACTTCATTCATGAACTGCTCAACTCTTTTGTAGTTGCTTTCATACAATCTCTTGACTGCAACTACACGCCCATCTTGAAGTTTGCCTGCAAAACTTGTTAAGGTTATGGCAAAATCATTGATGACGGGTTCACTAACTATGGACAGTTTTAGTGTTGCTCTTACCTTTGAAAACGGTGCCAAAGCCTCCATCACCAAGTTCCGCTGCTGGATCGAAATTGTTGGTAGCATTCTTAAGTTCGTTGTAGTCAAAGATGGGCAGTCCATGGTAGACTTTGCCCTTCTCAAAATCTGTCCTGGAGGAGTAAATTGAGGAGGTGCTTCTCGAGGCAAAGGATGACTGCTTATATTTTTTTCTTTGGCGAGATCGATAGATGAAGATAATAATTGCTATGATCGCAATTCCGCCTGCTGTTCCACTTGCTGAAGCAAAACCTGATTTTAGGGGAGAGAGAGCACATCATTAGAAATATTGATTCCATTGAGCAATGATGCAAGCTTACTGTAAAAAATTCGGGACAAATTGCAGAGGAGAATGTAGAGAAGTGGAAGAGAGTCTTGAAATATTTACCTACTACTAGTTTCCGTCTTTTCTTTGATTCTCCTGAGACAGTAGTCATCAAAAGTCAAAAATTTGTCAACGAAGTGCAAACAGGTCATTTAAAGGTGTCTAGGAGAAATAAAGATCAGAGCATATCATGAGGTTATAGCTCATTCAGTTTCAAGAAAGAAAAAATGCCATGATCGAGTGAAAAGATTACAAATTCACCAGTTTGGCTCGATCCTCCTATTGAATTTTTCACGGATCAATTAGTGGCATGCTACCAGAAGAAATTGGAAACACATAAAAATGGATATATGGCCGATTGACTAATGAGTATGGACATTAGCTAAAATCCTGAATTTCTAGAGTTATCAGGGGATGAACAGGAAGACAGGAAAATAAAATTTCTTGCTGGTATAAAAGTAGCAAACACCCTGCAATATGATCAACAATGTGGTATCAGATGCGGAGATAGATAAAACTTTCTGTGCCACTAATTGAATCGTTAGTATGTTTCTAGACATGTCTCAAAACTTTCGGCTTCTAAGCAGAACTATCGTTCTGCTGATAAAAAGAAGTGGGTCGCTCATGTTCAGGCAAGAACTTTCAAGCTTCTTGAATCATGAACACCCAATTGATAACTCGTAATTTGTTGCAGAAAGAAACACGAACATTTCCATTACTCTTTCTTTCAATTCCTCCAGGTTTGCGAACATCAAAATCTACGAGGTTCCAATAAGTTATCTTGGAACCCAAGAGATCAGAGAGTTTCATTTGCAGCAGTAAGCAAGTCTAGAATCTAAGCTAAGGCGAAGAAATTGAAGAAGTTAAAGCACATTATCCACAGCACGTAGAAACGAAAGATCAAGCAGAACAGTAGACCCGATGTTGGTGTTTGTGCGGAAGTGTGTGTTTGATGTGTGTGCAAAGTGTGTTAATGTGTGTGTGCAAGGTGGTGTTAGAAGAGAATACAAGGGAACAAAAAAGGAACTTTTATTTATTGTTTATTGTAGTACAAAGGGAAGGGGAGGAGCTTGCTTACATTTCTTCTTCTACTATGCTCTCCCCTCTTTCTTATTTATAAGGTGCTCTACCAACATTCTAGATTTGTGTAGAATGTTGTCCACTTAGACTTAATCCAGAGAGTTCTAGATTGTAATTTATCATCTCTTCTTCTAGAGAGTTCTACACATATGCTTCTACATTTTTCTTTGCTACCTAAGCTAGATTTTCTTAAGGATTTTTCTTGACTTTTCTAGCTCAAATCTTTAATGAAGTTTCTAGAAATCGGATCAATAATTCAACACCCGAAAACTCAGTCGAGAAAAAAAATAAAACCGAATCAACCATGCATTTACCATCATTGCAGGATTGAGAATAAGGACCATCTTGGCAAAAGCAAACGAAATTATTGTTCTCGAATCCACACCATCCCTCACTTTCCTCACAGCTGTTGCAATCAATTGCGGTCCAGTTCAAAAGGAACCCCATCTCCATAATCTTACGGTAATCCATAGTCGCCAAGCTAGTGTTATTTGCATTAACATGAACAGGTACACTAACTGGAGAACTGCAGGAGCCGACGGCAGAATACACAGCCGTTTCTTGCAATGCTTCCTTGGGGAAAAGAGCAAAAGAATAGTTGTAGTTGCTAGGACAGCTCACTGGATATGCAAAATTTGGCGGCGGCGGCGAGGTGCAATTATTGTAGAAGAAGAAATCGGCATTAGTGGAACTCAGATTGAAAGGCGTCCTTTCAAAGCTGATATTATGTGGTGGAGCACCACAGGTGTCATTGTACACAAGGGCATCAACCAGGAGGATAGAATGGTTTGCATGAAAGATTTCCTTGATGATGAACTCACCCTCCGGGAAATTCAGGACAGGGTATTTCTCTACACAGGTAATCTCAAAATTCGGATAGCCACAATAGGACTCTTGCTCCCCTGAAATCCAAAAGGGGTAGCTGATGTTGGGGCCATATCCATCAAGGTGCACAGGTCTCGTACTTCACATCATCCGCTACAGCCTGATAGACTAAGCTGGCCAGGACAACGACAAGGACCAAGCGGTGACAACAAGCTCCGCAGATGAAGCTTTGGAGATTCATTTGGGACTGGAAGGAGGCAGAGAGGATTGCAGAAACAGGCAGGAGAGGGTGTGGAAAGCAATTTGCAGAAAAGTCAAAATGGGGTTGGTTTGAACTGGTCCTAGAACTCCAGTCGCTGTCGTTGTGCTGGTTCATCGACTTAGAAGAGAGGAATACCGAACGGAGACGGAAAGTGGCTCCGGAGCGCGCATTAGTCAAACGCCTCATGGCTTACGCGGAGGAATTTTTCGCCCCTTGGAAAAAAAAAATAAAGCTTAAGAGGAACAAACCAGGAACTTCCTAGTCAAAGGGGCCTTAGGTTGGAGGACACACCAACATTTTTTTCGAAATGTTGACTTTGATGATCTTGCCTAATCATTAGGAACATATCCTAACTAGGCAATGAAACTTAATTATTGGTTCTTGATCTTTTTTATCTTTTATTTTTTAATTTTCCAATACCAAACTTTAGTGTTAATGAAAAATTAATCACATTTCCCTGGATTCTTATCTGACGTCGAAGTTCCTACAACCCTAAGCGTAGCTTACGACCCAACGGAGTCTTGGAATTAGTCAACGTACGTTGACTTCGATGATCCTATAGTCTAAATTATAGGCCCAAAGCCACATTGATGGGCCCATTTTTGGGCTCCCTTTCATGGGCCTGAATTAAGAGTCAAATGGGGGCCGAAAGGAAGTCCAATCTAAATTGCCTTACTCAGGAGCTCCTCCTCCGTTGACCATTGACAATTCAACATTGTGACGTGTTTGGCTCGCAACGGACCTTCGTGACTAGTAAGCGAAAACGACTCTCTCTCTCTCTCTCTCTCTTTCTGTCTGTCTCTCTCCCTCTCTCGTGAAGAATTGCTGGCCAAGCAGTAGCTAGGTTGAAATTTCCTCTTGCTTTGTGCCACCAAAGAGAAAAACGAGAGAAAAGTCTTAATTCTTGTCCCGAGATATTCTTAAGGGTGCATGATAACCAAAATTTTTGTTCAGAAATAATTTTTCTATTCCGCACTGTTTTGGAATAAAACCTATTTGATAAACCTAGTCGAGTTTTTAATTTTTGGAATAGATTTATATTCCGTAAATTGATTTGGAAGTTTCTACTTCGATTTCCGAAAAAAAATCAAAATAATTTCTCCCACTAAACCCTAATTTCGATGAGTCCTCCCTCATCTCCTCTATGTCTCTGCCTCCTCCTCCTCCTCCTTCGCCTCTCCTCATTTTATTAAAAATAAAAATAAATAAAAGTAAATATATTCATTTTATTCATTTAAAAATAAATATAAATTTATTCAAATAAATTTATTAAAAATAAATAAATTATTTTTATTTATCATTTTATTTTTAGTTTATTAAAAATAATAAATTATTTTTATTAAAAATGTTTTTATTTGCCTTGAGTCTTTTACCAAATAAATTTATTTTTATTTTTTATTTTTATTCATTTTAAAATAAATTTATTCGTAAAAATAAAATAAAATAGAATAAATAAAATAAATTTATTTTTTAAGGATATTTTTATTTTAAAATAAAATGATATTTTTATTTTATTTTTTTATGATTTATTTTTGTAACTAAATCATTTTTATTTTTATTTTTTATATTAAAGGTCGTCAGTCGTCGCCACCGCCATTCGAAAAGAAATAAATTTTTGTGTCGTTATCAAACGAATTTCTATTTTTAAGTATAAATTTTGTGACATTATCAAACGGTTATTTTTGCTTAGAAACTTTTTTAAAATAGAAATATAAAAATATATTTCTGTTTTAAACTATTTCTGAAACGAGAATGGTTGTCATGCGCGCCCTTAGATGAAGGAAGACAAAATAAAGAGCAGCGCCATCAAATTTTCAACAAAAGAAACAAGCGGATCACATTCAATGAAATTGGATTTTTCTCTAGACAAATTCTTGGGGTTCATTGGCCATATGATCTCTGTGGAACTAATTGAAACTAACTCCGCAGAAGCTCAGGGTTTGGTGATTTCGTGCATATTCCACATGGTCGATAATAGAATCCCATGCGCAAGTATGAACAAGAACCCACCAAATGAAGTAGAGAATGATCACCTGGGAGTGCTACCAAAAGAACGTACCAGGGTCATTGCAGGTATGAGGGTGGGGTTTGTCTCGGCAATAACATGTGAAAGTAGATGATGAAGAAGAGGTGTTGCTACCGCAAAATTCGTCAGAAGAAGCACAAGTTGGGCACTCAGGGTGGTCACTATACTGAACATCGAACCCTTGATTCAAAGCTTCCTGCAAGCTGATATTGCGTCTTCCAACATCATCGAGTGCACTCCAAAGAACAGGAACCTTGATGTTCGTGACACAGTTGGTGATGAAACTACAGAGCCCTCTGTCCAAGAAGATGTCATATATGAAGAAAGCCGACTTCCTAACGACATTGTAGAAGCACTCGAACTCGTTGCTTATGTTCTTCATTGTGTCCAAACATCCATGGAAGTTGTTGAGGCTCTTAACGACTGGGGTCATATGGAAGAGAGTGGAATCCATTATGCTAGTATTCCTAAACTCGTGCAAACACGTACCCTCCATCAGATCTATCCTAGTGATTGTCATCTTACGAAGATGTTGATCAATCTTGAGGACTCGATAGTTCTGCTCTTGGTACTCAAATATAGGGAATTCATCCTCATAGCACTTGACCCTGAATGCTGGAAGTCCACAGAATTGAGGTCGGCTGCCTCCCCAGAAAGGATAAGTAATATTTGAGACGGTTCCGCAATTAAAAGAGTGACGGCATTCGGTATAGTGGACATCGTCGTCTCTCTCGCATAAAAGAACTTGTGGGATGATGAGGCTGATGAGGATGAAGATGAGGATGGAGCATGAAGGGGAGGAGAGAAGGAGAGTGGCTGTGTTGCCCATTTGAGTAAGTTCATGCTCCCATGGGTAGAGAATAATCGTGGAACGAGTGTTTAGAATTCAGAGGGGCAAGCTGAGAATGGAGAAATTCTTTTTGTATTCACTTTCTCCGGACTCAAGTGTAAAAGAGATGGATGTCGTTAATTCTTCCTCACTATAATACAGAAAACTATTCTGACCGTCGACTTTGACCAAGATCAGTTTTTAGTCTTCTGAAATTTCGTGGAGGTAAAATCAAAGGGATGGCTATCGAGCGTTGAGACTGGATCAAGGGGAAGTGATGAGGAAGACAGAGGAAACATGTGAAGCAATTTTTTCCTCCGGAGTTCTTCCTATGTAGTTGAAAATGTAAAGTGAAACCTTTTTTAAGGTTCTCTGTGGAAAAAGTCTAGCCCTTTCGAGGGGTCAGGAGTTGATGATGTGGAAAGTAAGGAGCAAGTCAAACCTAAATTTTAGGTTAATTGACTTGTCCGTGATGTGAAATATTACACTAGACTCGGAACATCTTTGCTCGTCGTATTTAAACCGTTGGATCTTGCGGGTTTGCAGATACAGACCTAATGATCCAACAGTTAAGGCAAGGAAGGCTGTTGAGAATGGGGTGATAAAGTTTTGGGACTTGAGAGTCTAAATTTTGGCATGATTATGTCACAGCGAGAATGAGATTACTGCACTTTATCATATCAGAGGGAAGGGCATGCCCAGCCAAATGAGACTATCAGGCTTTTAGGTGGCATGAGCGGATCGTTTTTCCAAATAACAATCAAACCTAGCAATCCCTCCCATGGAATAACATTAACTAATTGAAATCCACAAGTTAGGGGAGAGTAAGCATACATAAGCGGTCGGCCGCAAGTCGTTGAATAGACTCCGTCAGGGCAAAAACAATTGAATTCTCGCCCTGGCCAGCCATTCCCGCATCTTCCCTCGGATTTATTGCAACTTTCACACTGCGAAGTGTCGAGAATCCAGGTGATCTCAAAGCCTTTGTTGAGGATCTCACCAATAGTAGGATTATTGTTGCCGTCTATTGAAGGTGGTGGAAAACCTGAAGGTTCACTTGTTGAAATCGGGACATGAACAAAGGAACTGCATCTGTTGAGCGGTGGCTTTGGAAGGTTGACCGCGGGAACAAAGTAGCCATCTTGAGACTCGGGACAAGAGAAATTATAATATGTAGAGGTTGGCCATGGAGAGTTTGGCCATTGGTCGCAATCAAAGAATAAGGTGGAATTGAGGTCATTGGAAGTGTAGTCGAAGAGATCCAAGTCTAAAGTGGTTTCATTATATGTTTCAAGACATATATCTTCTGATAAATCCAACCTCGCCACCACAAGGATCTTTGTGCTGGTATTCATGTGGATCACTCGATATTCCAGGGACTCCATGGACAGGGTCAGGTTATCTCCATTGCAGTTGAGCTCGTAGTCTGGATGCCCACAGTAACTCGGTCGCTTAGGGTGTGCATGCAAACGTGTATGTTTCTCTTGGTTTCTGTTCTTTTGTTCCCCGGAACAAAAAACAAACCTGTTTGCTAACGCCACATTGTTTTTTTGTTCCCGGGAATAAAAACTTAGCCCGGGAATGGTTTGGGAACAGAAACAAGAAGCAAAAAAAAGTTGCTTCTTGTTCCCGGGAACAATTGCTAGAAATAAGCTGATTTTCTTTTTTAATTTTCTTTTATTTCCTTTTCTTGCCGCGACCACCGTCAACCGCCCGGAGCCACCGCCCGCCGCCGCCGCCGCCGGTCGCCGCCGCCGCCGCCGGTCGCCGCCCGCCGCCGCGGTCGCCGCCCCGCCGCCGCCGGTCGCCCGCCGCCGCCGCCGGTCGCCCGCCCCGCCGCCGCCCGGTCGCCCGCCCGCCCGCCCCGGTCGACGCCGCCGGTCGCCGGGCGTCGCCGCCGCCGCCCGGTCGCCGGGCGTCACCGCCGCCGCCGGTCGCCGCCCGCCGCCGCCGGTCGCCACTGCCCGGCCCGGGCCGTCTCCGGCCTCGGTCGCCGCTGCCGCCCGCCGTCGCCACCGCCTCCGTCCGGTGGTCGTCGGCGGCCGATGGGCTTCCGACGGCGCTCGGCGGTGACGGTCGGCGGCCGGCGGTCGTGCGGCAGCGGTGGCTGGCGGGCCGGCGACGGACCGGCAGCGGGAGGCGGCGGCAATCCGTCGGCAAGATTAAAAATGAATAAATACAAAAAGAAATTGTTGCGTTATCAAAACGCATTTCTATTCTTTTCTATTCCCAGTAGAAATTTTGTGTCGTTATCAAACGGGTTCTTTTACTCAAAAATTGTTCCCCGGAGCAGAAATAGAAAAGAACCATTTCTGAAAAAAAAAACTCTTCCCCGGAACAGAAGCGTTTGCATGCGCTACCTTATTATCCCTAAAAGGATAGCTGATTTCTTGACCTTCGCAATTAGAAGGAGCGCACTCTTCGAACAGTGGGAACGGGCTGGCAGCTGGCATCGGGAAGTGAATTTGGAGGGAGATGAGGAAGAAGAGCAAGGAGCGAGAGGAACATGACATGTTAAGATCCATTTGAAGGGAGCTGGAGTTGAAGCAAAACAAGGAGGAGGGTATATATAAAGGAAGAGGATGCAGAGGGATAAATAATAATGCCGGTTTTGGAATAAATCATTGAAACATGAATTGTTAATTTTGCTTGTATCTTCTTTTCTAGGAAAAAGTTTCCCTAAGGGAAAGAAATAGGTAATTCTATGCCATCGAAGAATAACACTAAGTATACTAGGCAATTAAAAGGTGACCTATATTGTTCAGGAAATTACTTTATAAATCAAAATAATGGACCGATATACCTAACATCACCTCATCATCTGAATATTCACTTTGGCTAGCTACCATATACTTGAATACTGACATCCTACATTATAATATAACCATGGTTATTAATTGCATCAATGCATAGTGCTAACGGATCTGGTTTTCAATCTAAGGCTTGACTAGGCTTCGACTATGAAGAGTTCGTTCTAAAATGGGAATGAAAAGGAAACGACCAAGCTTGCCTAGCTTCGACCACAAAGGGCTCGATTTAACGTCAACATTGAAAGGAGACAACCAAGCTTGACCTCAAGATCACTGATTAATCATAGATAACAAGGGTTTGCTATAACATTGATCACACGTAATCACAAGGAAGTTGGTGTGTTTACGACTAACATTTGTTGCCTAGCTAATTCTTAATATGTAATAAAATTTTTAAATGAAACGATAAATCTCTCTAACTATTATTGTTAAATGAATTAGGCATATCTGATTCAAGAGTTCGTGTGAATTGAATTCGCATGCCTACATTATTCGAGCACCCAATGAGAATGCATCAATGACCCACACAGAAAATTTGCCCTGAAAAATCTTGAGGAGCATACCATGAAACTTCCTAGTCTACGGGACCTCTAAATTACAATTAGGTTTGAGGACCCGCCAACGTGTTGAAATGTTGAACTACTGACCTACCACAAACCATGAAACTTCCGAGTCAAACAGACCTCTAAATTACACTTACCAAGAAACCTTGAAAAAAGTACCAAAAAATTCATAAACCTATGGCATTGGTATTAACTCAGTTATAAACCTTTCAATTGGACCAATTTAATCCTAAAATTTTTCATATTGATACTAATTTAGTCAATCCGGCTAAATTTGGCTGGACAACATTGAGATGGACAACGGTTGGGCCACGAAAGCTGACATGGTAATTGTTATTAACTTTTTAAATTTTTTTAAATTTTTTAATTATTTTTCTTTTTCTTTTATTTTTTATTTTTCATTTTCTTCCTCGAGATTCCTTGCAGTTGCCAGCAAGCCTCGAGCAAGGGGCGCCAAACCCTTGGTTGGCCTCGCCTGTGGCCCTCACCTAGTGGCTGGTACTCGGCAAGGGCTCGAGGCCCTCGCCTAGTCGCCGGTGAGTTGCTAGAGGCTTACCAACCACTACTAGAGAAAAAAGGCCAAGAGGAAGAAGATGAAAAGGAAAAGGAAAAGGAAAAGAAAAAAAGAATTTAAAAATTGCTATATCATCGTTCAACGGTTGGCCGGCATCCACTTTAGCACTGGTTGACCAAATTTTGCTGAATAGACTAAATTGATACATATGTAAAAAGGTTTAGAACTAAATTGATCCAATTGAAAAGTTTATAACTGAATTGGTACAAATGCCATAAGTTTATGACTTTTTTGGTATTTTTCCCAATAAACCTCCCATTATAGAAATCCTACTAAGTAGCACAAATTAATTGTAGACTTTTTCTTTTTCTTTTTCTTTTTCTTTTCTTCCAATATATTTAGTGCTAATAAAAATTAAATGTTTATATTATATTGCACATTTCATTTGGAATTCTTGTCCCATGGTTTTTTTTTTTTTTTTTTTTTTTCATTTTTCTAGAATTCTCAAGTATAACATGATAAAAATTAAAAATTATTATAGAAAAAATTCCAATAGTGATGCCAAACACATAGAACACTATAAATGAAGAGCATTATTACCACAGGATATACCTGGAAGTATTGAAGCTCGAAATCCAGGATCGTCAGCATCATGCATAGACGCAATTAATAGCCATGGTTATATTATAATAGAGGATGTTAGTATTCTTATATATGGTAGCTAGCTTACATTAATATCCAGATAATGAGGTGACGTTAGGTATACTATGATTGGTCCGTTAAATTGATTTACTAAATGATGTCTCAAACTACATGAGTAACTTTTTAGTTATTCAGTATGCCTAGCTTCATTCTTCGACCTATTTCTTTCCCTCTTCACTTCGTATATGCAATATGCGCTCCATGGGGAAAAATGTTTGGCTGTGAAGGAGTATCTTGGTCTTGGTCATCGCACACAACCGCGTTTCTCAGGTTGTGCATAAATTATGCGAATGGACTTGAAAGTGAAAAAAGCTGAGAAGAGCACTAGTGGAGCGTAGTAAGTGGATTTGTTAAAATCATGTCTTAGAATTTGAACCTAGGAATCTAATTCGATCTGAATTGACTTGTGTATCACCATGAAAGTTGAAAGCCGATTCTTACACGTTCGGAAATTGCTTCAACGCTAAAGTCCACTTCATTTTTCACGTTGGAATCAAAGTGGACTTGTTGATTGAGTCAGAGAAAGAAAAGCAACAAATAAGGAAATAAAATCCTTGTTTGAGTCGACAAAGGTTCGGCTTAGGCGTTGGTTCGTTTGACGATTTGGAAACCGCGTGTGATGAGACTAAGGACTTTAATATTTCATCGACGTATACGCACATGTGACTTAAATGCCATCCAATTGAGATCCAAAACCATGCTAAGTAAGGACAAAAAGATGCTCGGCAGAATTTAAGTACGAGCAAATGAGATGGATTTAAACACAAAAACGGACACATGTGCCACGAAATACAAAATGGAGTTGTCGTATGCTATCCTTAAAAGTTAAATAATCACTAAATGCTCTGAAATGGCATAAGGAAACATGAATATTCATCAAAGATGCAGAGGAATTCGTGGCTTTGCAATTGGATGTATTAGGATTCAAAATATCGACAAGCATCAACCTTGAAACAAACCGAAATGTAACTTTCTTTTTAATCAATATAAAAAAAAAAATGCGACTAATTCTACCGAAAGTAACAATGCTCCTTGATGTGAAAACTGCATACATCTCCTTACTAAAAAGGAACTTATTACTCCGTAAGACCGAGACATGTTGCTCTCATAGTCATCTTTGAACTTCGGAGTTTAAGCTCTAATGATGATGAATCGAGGAAATAAAGATTGAAACGAAACAAATACATCAAGTCTTGCCTTTAATACTTCCAAGCTCTTCCGAATCACAGTAATAGATTAGAAATATGTGAAATAGAAAATTGTGGAATTCCTACATATTTGATGTATCATAATGAAGAGCACAACCTATTTATAAATTTATGAGATATCTTGGCTAGTCAAGCATGGACTAGTTCATAGATCTATGGGCTTCGATTATCAAGGAATAGAGACTCTATCTAAGGTAGCATATCAGATCTATGGAGAGAGAGAGAGAGAGTAGTGAGAGAATGTGTCCTTTAAAACCCTAATTTATTTTTTCTTTACATAGTTCAATCTTTCCTTTCTTGCATGCTTGAGGCCATATAATGCATGCTTCCTCTTTGTCCCTCCAAATTTTCAGTTTTTCAACTTTTCTCTCCTAATTCTTCATGGGTGGCCGGTCAATGCATGCTCATCCGTTAAGAGCGTGTGGCCGGCCACCAAAGCTCTATCGTGGGCCGAAATTAAGGCCCTCTCAAGTGGACCGGGCACGAACCCACTAGATGGGCTTCAAAATGAGGCCCGTTATATATATATATATATATTTTACTTATTGTCTATGGATTGGATTATCCAGGCCGTGAAAGTTCTAAAAGAACAACGTCCCTAAGAGATGTACCGAGCAATGTGACTACTAAAAAATACAAGGTCAATTTTTGTGGGTCGGGGGGTCAATTTATGTTATAAGTTAGATCCCTTATTTTGGTAAAATGCAATAGAGATCCATATGTGAAAATTTATGTGTCAAAAATGCACTTTTCACTTCTTTTCTTCCTTTTTTCAAGTTTTTATTTTACATCATGCTTGTAGAAATTCAAACTAGCCATTTGATCACAAATTTATGAGCAGCTCAATAATCATTAGTTTTGTAGTTGTTTGTTTATTTTCAAATAGTCTATTACAAACTATGTTGGTCTCCTATAATTGATATTGAATAATCCCAACTGAAGTAATTACTCTCGTGCAAAGATGAACTTTCACATGGACAAGTCATGAGCGATCTCGAGGGTGATGACAAGCATGGTTTGGGAGGAATTTGCAAGGTGTCAACACTTCCTTTTGGCATGTCCACAACTTGGGTCATACAGGGTCGAGCTCTTGGATCGATCTGAATGCACCATAAGCCTATTACAATCATCTTCTTCGCTATTACTTTGTCCTCTTCATTTGTGATCCCATGCAGCCCAAGCCCTTCTTTGAGCTCCAGGCGTCGGTGGGCCCAATGAGGAAAGCACATTTCACTATTATGATCTACCGTGACTTCAATGTTTTTCCTCTTATTGACCATCTCAAGAACCATCATACCGTAGCTATAAACATCTGATTTGTGAGAAGCCCCTTCGATGCTCCTCATGAACAACTCTAGAGCAATATATCTAAGGGTACCCCAGGCACCTTGTATTGACATAATTTTCTCTTGTCTTGGGCATATTTTGGCAAAACCAAAGTCGGAAACCTTGGGACAATAGTTTGCGTCAAGGAAAATGCTGTGAGGCTTTGTGTCAAAGTGCAAAATCCTCGTGTTGCAACCTCTATGCAAGTACTCTAGCCTGTGAGCTATTGCCCCAACTCAATAGTTGATCTAACTCCAATGTGTTACCCTTGTTAAATATGAACTTTTCAAGAGATCCATTGGGCATGTATTCATAAACCAAAACTCTTTTGCTTCCTTCGAAACAGAATCCTAGGAGGTTGACAACATTGACATGAGAAGTTTTGCTTATACTTGCAATTTCATTGAAAAATTCTTCAGCGTTGCTTTTCAGCTTTTCTTGAAGCTTCACTGCCACAAGTTGACCATCTTGAAGCTTACCTTCATATACACAACCATCGCCTCCTTGGCCCAACTTTTCTTCAAAAGAATTGGTCATCCTCTTGATGTCTTTGTACGTGTATCTTCTCGAAAAGATGAGTTCCTCAATTTTCATTTTGCCACAAAATGTTCACTCCTTTCTTGATCAAAGCCATAATTATTCTGATCATTGGTTTCTTCCTAAAGGAAAGCGTTAAAGTGAGGGTAGTCTCAATTCCAGTTCCCATTGTGGCTATTCCTAAAAAGGCATAATATTTTTGAACAACCTCATTTCATCACTTTATCGAGGCTTCTAAGTTGCGAATGTAGAAAATATTCAGTGAAAAGCACAGTTTAGCGGATTACCTATGATAGCTTTTGTCCCCAAAATAGCGGGTTTTCTTGCTAGGACACAAGGCCTTATCAAGCGAATCCCACATTAAGTAGTGATGAAAATAGTAAAGGAGTACTTCTTTCAGTGCAAAAGACTTTACATATATATCATATTGAAGAGTATAGGGCTCAAGCTTGGTTCCCCGCTCATGCTACTTATAAATGAGGTCATGTCAAATTGAAAAACGGCTTTATTTAAAATGTTAAGATCTAATGCTATGTACAGTTCATATCTATTAGTCGATATATATCTCAATTGCACGCTTTATCAGATTTTAGCCCCACTGGTAGAGATGGAAGCTTTCTTTTTTTTGGTTGTGTGCACCATAAAATCCTATGAAGAAAAGCAAGTTCTTTTGGTCCAAGATCTGCCAATTCCTCCATGAACTCGGTGCATCATCACTCAATACATTTAAACCATTGTCAGGCTTTAGGGGCATGAGCGGGGTGTTTTCCAATAAACAAGCAAAGGAAAGGATATGCCCAGCAACTTTAGCTGATTGGAAACCACATATTAGGTGAGAGCAAGCATATGTACTTTGTCCGTCGCAGGTCATTGAATAGACGCAATCATGGCAAAAATAATAAATTCTTGTCTTGTCCAGCTACCGCATCTTCCCCTGGTTTATTGCACTTTTCGCACAGTAACGTGTTGGCAATCCAGGTGATCTCAAAGCATGTGCTCAGGACCTGACTAATAGTAGCACCGCCCTGGAAAGTTAGCACCACTAAACCTAGAGCTTCACTTGAAATCGGGACGAGGACAGTTGAGTTGCAATCACAGGGTATTGAAAGCAACTGATTGGGAACAAAGTAGTGATGTCGAGTTGCAAGACAAAAGAACTCTTAGATCGAGGGTTAGGCCAATGGTCGCAATTGTATAATAAGGTAACATTGAGGTCACTATAAGTGTAGTTGTAGCGATTCAAGTCTAAAGCGGTGTCAACATATTTTTGAAGACATATATCTTCCCATAAATCCATCCTTGCCACCACAAGGATCTAAGTGCTCATATTCATATGGATTACCCGATATTCCAGGGACTCCATGGACATGGCCAGGTCATATCTGTAACAGCCGAGCTCGTAGCCTAGATACCCACAGTAACCTGGTTGCTCTTTATGCTTGAATAGCTGATTTGTTGATGTCCGCAATCAAAAGGAGCACACTCTTGGAACAGCTTGAAGTAGCCGGAAGCTAGTGTCATGGCCCGAAAGAAAACATGTCCAAGAGGTTTCCATGGCACGGGCGTGATACATTGATGACCCTCGGCTTATGTCCCCGAGACGTAGAGTACTCTCCTAGGGGCGGGCGATACTATATTTGTACGCATACATTATAAATGCGAGTAGCTGGTAGTTGGCTATAAATGCCGATAGTTGGTAGATGGGGAGGTGCAATCTCCACCGTTAGATCTAAGGGAGATCTATGGATACGGTTTGCCTTATACTTGTATATAAAGGGGTCTCCTCCCTCATTGTAATTCATTCACAAGCAATACAAAAACCAGAGCTTCTCTCTTTATATACGAGTCTTGTGAGTCGAGTGTTGAAAGGCTGCTTAGGGTAAAACCTTAAGGCCGCACGGGTTAGCCTACATGTGATCGAGAGTGAATTGATTGGCCCGTGACAAGTGGTATCAGAGTTGATTTGTGATCCAAGCGCAAGTGCAATGGCTGATCCACGATCTGATGAAGCGCTCGCCATGGGTGGTGATGGTGCTGATCTTGGGCGGAACGCCAAGAAGGCTGGTGCCAAGGGGAAGAAGACCCATAGTGGTTCAAGGGATCCAACGGGGGATCTTGCACAACGGATGGCGAAGCTAGAGTTGTTCGTCTCCGATGTCCAAGGATCGGTCGATGACTCGACCCAGACCATGGACGTAGTTGACGCTAGAAGGAAGGAGCTGGTTGCGGAAGTACAAGAGGTCAAGACCGGCATGGGAGAACTCCACCACGAGTTGCTGGGGACCCTACAGGAGGAACTCACACAACGGTGTGAACCCTTGGAGGCCATGATGGCAGCCATGCGCGCGGAGATAGCGGAGCTTACGGGTAAGCTCGCTGAAGCACAAGCTGAACGCGTGAACGGGGTGATCATGGTGCAAGGTCCATGAGTGGACACGCTGAAGCCAAAGGAGTTCCGAGGCTCACGGGTGGCCAAGGATGTGGACAACTTTTTGTGGTACATGGAGCGATACTTCCAGGCCATGGGAATTAACGACGACCACACACGGGTAAACACTGCTTCGATGTATTTAGCTGATAGTGCATTGTTGTGGTAGCGTCGTCGGTCGAATGATAGGTGTGGGAATCCTATTGCGACCTGGGGTGGTTTCATCGAGGAGTTTCGACAGAACTACTTTCCCGCTTACGCAAAGGAAGAAGCTCGTGACGAGCTGAAACGTCTCGAGCAAAAGGGTGGTGTGCGCGACTACATCAAGCAGTTTTCAGAGTTACTGCTCCAAATCCCCTCGATGAATGAAGTTGAGGCGTTTCACCAGTTCATGGGCGGTCTCAAGCCATGGAGAAAGCAAGAGTTGAAGCGGTATAACGTGGGAGACCTCACTACGGCCACAACCGTAGTCGAGTCGCTCGTAGAGTACAAGGCGTCGCCTTCCACATCCCGACCGGACACTCGTCCAAGGGACAAAGGCACTGGTG
Source organism: Eucalyptus globulus (assembly GCA_014182545.1). Classification (NCBI taxonomy): domain Eukaryota; kingdom Viridiplantae; phylum Streptophyta; class Magnoliopsida; order Myrtales; family Myrtaceae; genus Eucalyptus; species Eucalyptus globulus. Next base: position 9,423,329 of record CM024718.1, read on the forward strand.
GGGGAGATCAGGGGAGATATAACCGCCCGACTGAGGTAGACCACCACCACCTGGTCCTCATCCTCATCGGGCTCATGCGGGGCCAAATGGAGGAGGGCAAAGGAAGGTACACTCGTACAGCTGTTTCTTTTGCAACGGTCCGCACATGACGCGGGATTGCCCGAACAAGGCCAAGTTGGCCACTCTTTGCAAAGAGGATGAGCCTAGGGAGGAAGCGCGGTTGGGATCGCTACGACTCCTTAGCACGATCAAGGCCAAGAAGGCGAAGGAGCCTAAAGGCTTGATGTTCGCGGACGTGAAAATCGGAGTGACCACGATGAGTGCGCTCGTGGACACGGGAGCATCCGACATCTTCATCTCAAAAGAAGTCGCGAAGAAACTTAACCTATGGGTTGAGAAGGGAGCCGGTTGGCTCAAGACGGTAAACTCAAAGGAAGTCCCTGCGATCGGGGTTGCAAGGGACGTGAAGCTACAACTCGGGTCATGGAAAGGCAAAGAAACTCTAGAGGTAATTCCACTTGACGACTACGATACTGTCATTGGAATAAAATTCCTAGATAGAATCCATGCAGTTGTAGTTCCCTTTGCCGAATGCATATGCATGTTGGACAAGAATAATCAATGCGTGATTCCGATCCATCATGAGTCGGATTGTGATCAGAAGATGATCTCGGCCATACGACTCACCAAAGGAGCAAGGAAGGGTGAAGTGACCTTCCTGGCGGCCTTAAAGATTGAGGACAACAAGGGTGAAGGGAAGGAAGTCCCGATGGAAGCAACCTAAGTCCTCGACTCGTTCAAGGATGTCATGCCTTCAGAGCTGCCGAATAAGCTGCCACCCAAGAGAGAGGTGGATCACCGAATCAAGCTAGTGCCTGACGCTCGACTGCCTGCCATGGCGCCTTACCATATGGCGCCGCCTGAGTTGGAAGAGTTGAGGAGGCAACTCAAGGAGCTGCTCAACATGGGTTACATACGGTCGTCAAAAGCCCCGTGCGGTGCACCAAGCAAGATGGAGGATGGGAATAAGATTCAGGAACGACTCTGCTGTTGACCGAGTCCCCTTCTTTTCCCATGATCTCTCTCTCTCTCTCTCTCTCCCAAAAAAAAAAAAAGAAAAAGAAAAAATCTAATCAAACTACTCCCACGTCATTTACTTTTGTAAGATGATTCCTTTCCTAGTCTAGCTCCACTTACCCTTATTTCAAATTAATTTTGTTGACGCCTAAATTTTACCTTTTTACTTAAGAGTCAATCGCGTAGAAAATTAAAGGTTAATTTTTATCTCCTAGTAAAAATAATTTCCATTAAATTGCATTGGATATGGACATTAGGAACATTTGCATTACTAGTATTAGTTATTTAAAATCTTTGAAAAAATTTAAAATTTTTCTTTAAAAAAATTATTATCTAAAAATTGTTATTATAAAAAAATCGAAAAGAGCCGGGCCAGGGCTAGGTCTGCTCGGCCCTCTCTTCTCTTCCTGCAGTTTCTTCTTCCCACGAGGCCAGCCCAATCCACTTCTTCTTCTTTTTTATCTCCTGAGTGGGCCGGCCCATAGCCTTTTCCTTTCCAGCCCGGCCTACTCCTCTTTTCTTCTTTTCTTCCTAACAACCCCCACAACACGTGGCCCAGTTCTCTTCTCCGCCGACCCAGCCTCTCTTCTTTCTCCTCTCTCCCTTTGGCCGCTGGCTCGACGACAACGAGGAAGGACGACGGCTGTATGTGAAGCGAGGACGGCCAGTACGTTGGCGATGAGCATTGCACGCGACGCCAGCGTAGGGAATATGGTCTGGTATGGGGCTAGTCGGCGTCGCCCTGGAGGAGAGAGAAAAGCCGAGAGAGGGATAAAGGGAGAAAAGGCAGCAAGAGAGGATTAGCTCTGTTTTTCTGCTGGTTAGAACCGAGAGAGGGTGAGCATGAGAGAGAGAGAGAGAGAGAGAGAGAGAGAGAGAGAGAGAGAGAGAGAGCTCGAAAGAGTGTTTCACTGTCGCCTGAGGTCCGTTCGGTGCTCACCATCCCTCGTAGTGTTGCATCCGAACGAGGTAGGTCTTTCCCGAATGCTTGTGCCCTGTTTTTGGGTGGCGTTTGCACGAGCTTCGGTACAGTCGGTCTTCCATTAAAGCAACTCCGTGTCCTTGGCAAGTCCGAAGTCCTTCGTTTAGTAGTGTGCACCAAGTGTTCGCTAGAATGTCTAAGTGAGGTATGGGTTCATGTGATTTGTTTTGGCCGAGATCTGTGATTTTAAGGTTACTGGTGCTAAATGCTAATGATTTGTCCCTAAGTTAGTCTCGAGTGTTAATCATATCTACTATGACCGATCTTTGCCTAAACCCAAATCCCAAATGAGCCTAGGTCCTCCGTCTAGCCAATGCATTCTATCTGTTCGATGAAATGCGAAAGTGAGATTCGAAAATGGTTTTTATGAGGTTCGTTTCTATGGTGTCGTCTTTGTTCAAATTGAAGTCCATTCCATCGTGTCGTTTGCTCATGCTAGTGTTAGTACTTGAATTGTTGGAGTTGCAACCATACGAAATTTTAGGGTTTGAAAATCTTTTGTTGGAAGTATTCCGGCAATGGTCATGACCTCCAGCCAACTAGTGGCCGACAATGGTGGGTGTCGGTTGGGCCAGACGACCGTCGGTGGGTGATGGTTTGGCAATGGCCCGAATGCCCACGAGGGCTCGTTTGGGCGGTAGTGTGGCTTCGATGCGGGGGAAGCCGTCGGAAAATAAAAGGAACCGCATGAAGAATGAGAAGACGAGAAAAATAGAAGAAACATAGAAAATAGGGAAAATATAGAATATACAAATATATATATATATATATATATATATATATTAAAGAATTAGGTTTTATTTGAGTAGATTGGATTCGGGTCAATGGATCGGGTTAGGCGGTCGAACTAGGTAAGCGGTTTGAATTCATTTTCATTGATATAATAATATTAAAGATTAAGAGATTAAAAAAATTAAATTAAAAGGAAAAGAAAAGGAGTATTAAACAATAATAAGAAAAAAATCATAAAATAGGTTTAAAAAATACAAAAATTCAGAAAATATTTTAAATTTCAGAAATTTTCAGAAAATTAAAAAAATTAATAAATATCTTAAAAATTTAGAAATTTTGGAGAACAATAAAAATTGTGAAAATTTCTAAAAAACTTTAAAAAATTAAAAATTAAAAATTAATTAAAAAATTCCAAAAGTTCAAAAAAATTAGAATTTCTCAAAAATTTTAAAAATAAACTTTTTGGGTTTTTTTCTTTTTAATAAAAATAGAAGCCTTTTGACTCTAAAATTATGCTAAAAAATTAAACAAACCCTTTAGGGTTTACTTTAGGGTTTCGATTATCCTTAAGGACAATTGCCTTTGGTTGCACAATATCAATACCTTGATTTTGGCTTCCCTTTAGTTTAATTAGGATTGACATTTATTTGGGAGGATTTTGCGATGTCTCAACACTACCTTTTAGCATCCCCACAACTCAGGTCATCGATAGTTGAGCTCTCGGATCAATTTGAATGCACTATAAGCCTATTACAATCATCTTCTTCGCAATTCCTTTGTCCTCCTCATCCGTGATCTCGTGCAGCCCAGGGTCTTCTCAGAGCTCCAAGCTTTGGTGGACCCAATGAGGAAAGTATATTTCACTCATATGATTTACTATGACTTCATTGTTTTCCTCCTGCCGACCATCTCTAAAACCATATGCCATAACTATAGACATCCAATTTGTGAGAAACCCCTTTGATGTTCCTTATGACTAGCTCCGAAGCAATGTATCCAGCAATGCCTCGGGCACCAAGCAATAACACAAGGCTCTCTTCTCTTGGGCATATTTTGGTAAGACTAGAGTTGGAAATCTTGGGATGATAGTTTGCATCAAGGAGAATGTTGTGAGGCTTAATGCCAAAGTGCAAGATCCTTGTATCACATCCTTTATGCAAGTACTCTAACCCGTGAGCTATGCCGAGCGAAATCTAGTACAATGTGTCCCAACTCAATGGCTGATCTCCCTCCAAAGTGTTACTCCTATTGAATATCAACTTTTCAAGTGATCCATTGGGCATGAACTCATGAACCAAAGCTTTTTCGCTTTGTTCAAAACAAAATCTCATGAGGTTGAAAATATTGATATGAGAAGTCCTACTTATGCTTACAACTTCATTGAAAAATTCTTCCGCGTTGCCTTTCACCTTCTTTAGAAGCTTTACCGCCACAAGTTGACTATCTCAAAACTTGCCTTTATACACATAGCCACAGCCTCCCTCGCCTAACTTTTCTTCAAAAGAGTTGGTCATCCTCTTGATGTCTTTGTAGGTGTATCTTCTCGAAGAGACGAGTCCCTCAATCTTCATTGCGCCATCGAAATGTTCGCCATCGAAATGTTCACTCCTATGCTTTATGAAAGTGATAATAACTCTGATCACTGGTTTCTTCCAGAAGGAGAGCATTAAAAAAAGGGCGATCCCAATTCCATCTCCCGATGCAGCCATTTTTGAAAAAATATGAATATTTTTTAATAGCAATCTCACTTCTTCAAGGCTTCTAGGATATTTTGGAAATATTGATTCCATTGAGCAACGATGCAAGATTACTGCCAAAAAGTCGCAACAAATTGCGGAGGAGAATATAGAGAAGCGAAAAAGAAAGTATTGAAAGAAATACCTATTCCAATTTTCAGACCAACCTTTTGTTTTCCTAAGACAATAGCCATCAAGAGTGAAAAATGTGTCAACAAACTGCAAACTGATGACTTCAAAGTGTCAGAGATATAAAGATCAGAGCACATCACGAGGTAATAGATCATTTTGATTCAAAAAAGGAAAACCCCCCGATCGAGTGAAAAGATTTCAAATTCACAAGTTCCTTATGATCAACAATGTGGTATCAGAGGCGGAGAAAAATAGAACTTTCTTCTGTGTATTGAATAGGTGGTATATTCTGGACATGTCTCAACTCTTTTAGCCTCAAAGCGGACCTATAGGCTTGATTAGCAGTCGTCCCACGACTAAAACAAGTGGGCAGCTCATGTTTAGGTGAAGATTTTCAAGCTTCTTGAATCATAAACAACCAATTGACAACTAGTTAACTATTGTAGAAAGATAGAAAAATCAAAAGAATAAGTACACTAAAAGTGTCAAAAGTTATGTACGATGTGGATCACTTAGGTGTCAAAAAGCTTGAAAAACAATCATTTCAATACCAATGCCGATATGATTGATTGGAAATCCGACATGACACTTTTTAATAAATTTTTGAAGCTGACTTGGCTCTCCGGAGAGTACAATCAGTATTAATTGTCCAAAACGACATCGTTTATATGTTTGTCCTAAGTATAAACAGTAATCTTATTTGTAATTTAGGGTTTTTTTTTTCCAAATTTGGTTTTCCCCTTTTCAATTTGCAAAATATTAAAGAAGGAAAATGGAAGATGATGAGGGATGAAAATGATGAAGTTGGTTGCTTTAGATGAAGGTGGTTGCTTCAGTTGTGATCACGCTCTGTCACCATTGTCGTCATCATGTGGGGAGAGAAGCTCTGTCACCACCACCATTGTAGCTGAGTGGTCTCACTTGCCTCTGCCCCGGAAATGCTCGGATCTGGAACCTCAAGTTATTAAGAACAAGTGTGAATAGCATCTTAGATGGTGGCTGTTGAAAGAAGATTGATGGCGACACAAGGTTGCAGTCGAGTCTTTCATTGAAGAGGACAAAACACCAAGGAAGAAGAAGACCACTTTTCAATTTTTCCTTTGTTTTTTTTTTCTTACTCTACAATCCCCTTTACCTTTCCTATGAAAGACGGCTCCCCTGTAGTGTGAAGACCTCTTTTGGCGTTTCCTACAAAGTGGTGAACTTTCAAAAGGGGGTCAGACAATTGATATCTACGGCCACATTGAGTCGGAAATTCATAATTCCAAAACACACAGAGATAGAGTGCTCGGCTAAGTTTGGCCGAGTGTCCCCTACCACGCAAGACTTGCCAACCGCATCGCCGCGCCCTCGCCCCATACTGCAAGACCAGCATCGAGTTGAGTTGCTGTCCTTTGATCCTAAGTCACATGCTAAATTGAGCTTGAAGCCCAAGCTTACCTCACCAAGACAATTTTTAGTTATTTGTACACCAGACCAGTGGGAGGATGAAGAGAAACAAATAAAGGTCTCGACTAAGCTTAAGGAAAGACACCGAGGCCATGACATCCTGATTTTCTGACTTTGTTTTCGATTAAATGAGTTGGGCTTTTCATCGACGTGCCTATAGTTCTTTTCCCTGAGCTGATCACTCACGGGATAACTACTCTATCAAGTGAAGCTATTAAGGAATTTAAACGCCATAGACTTGAGAATTCAACCAGAAATCGATTGCTCGACCGTGCTCATCTACAAGGGTCGATATGGCACTGTCAAAATCGATCAGAGACTAGAGATAGGTCGATCCAACAGAGGTATGTGATTAAAGTATGGGTGATTCCACCAGATTGCAAAATTTCCGTCGAACGTTACTAAACTGATTTTTCCGTCATTTTTGTATCCTGTGTCCATATTTGAAACCTCAAGATTTTCACAACAACTGAGAGTCGTCAATGAGTCGAAGATGTACAATGTGGCTCGAAAATAATCGACCACGGGTTAAATGCGCTAAAAATTCCTAAAAGCTACCTGGTAGGTTAGGTCACGCTAAAATCGCGTTCGGTTGAAATTAACCGTGAAATTGAACCTGATTTTAGAAATTTAAAGTTCTGGCATGTCACGATTTATTTTAAGAAAGTGGACTCATCCTCCGAAAAAATTTTGGCAAGTCCAAATTTTCGGCGAAAATTCAAAGTTAGGCTATTTTGGATTAGGAAAATTAGAGGGTGTTTTTTAGCACATTTTTGGCCATCAAGTTGCATCTTTTGGCAAGGAAAATTGTGGAATGGATGTGGGTGCCTTAGTTGGAATTTATGGGCACCAATTTGGGTTGACTTAAGTTGGAATTGAATTGGAATTGGAGGGCAATTGTTACAAAATTCGTAGGTCCATGGGGCTGCAACATTTTGGGCTATTTGGATGGCTTGTTGGAGAAACTTTGCTGTAGAAATGACTAAGGATAGAGACAGCAACAAGTGGGGCCTTGAACTTGAGTGATTTAGATATTTCAGAAGACTTTGTGGCATTTTGGTGGTCCCCCTTCAAGCTGCAGCCTTCTTCTTTTTCCTTGGCCTTGCTTTCTCCATTTTTGTGCTAGTTTGAGAGCTCAAGAAAACTAGAGAAGACCAGCAGCCACCATCGACTGCCCCCTACCGCTCGTTGAGCGCCGTCACCACTGCCCGAGCCCGCTGGCCACTTGCATGCCGTCCCGCTTGTCCCGCGCCTACTTGCCGTCCCCGCGAGCCTACTTGTCACGATAAAAATCTATAGCATGATGGAGTTAATTATATTTACAGTTCAAATATATGAATGTTACATATTTCAACTTAACACTTCATCAGATTTTAGCACCACTAGTATTGACGGAAGCTTTCTTTCTTTCTTTCTTTTTGGGTTTGATCCCATGCACAAGAAAATCCCACAAAGAAAAGCAAGTTGTTTTGGTCTAGCATTTGAAAATTTTTACTGTGAATTTGGTGTAGCTTCAGCCTCACTTAATACATTTTAACCATTGGATCTTGTGGGACGTAGATACCAACCTCCGCACATAGAATGTCACGCCCCGATCCTCGGACGCGCGCACATCCTTCTACTTGGTCGATTTTAGAATGCGATATCCCAAGACTATGTATCGCCGACCCTTTCTACTTTTTTTTTAAGCACATGCGGAAGTAGTTATAAATCCCCAGACAATAAAACAATGGGATAGGAAAGTAGGCCATATTTTTCATATTGAAATTCATAACCACACTTTCATTAACAGCACAACTCATAGTATATTTACAATACTATTCACGACATACTTGTCTCACACCTATCTATGCTAAGACAGGGTTTACAAAAGGGATGGGATCTCAGTCCACATCCGGGTTATAATCAAGATTCCTCTCTCGATCGTCTTCTTCTTCAAAAGTCTTTCTCCCCTTCAGGTTCCTCTTCCTTAGCTTCTCTTCAGGCTCCTGAAATGGTTATTCAATAACCAATGAGACCACGTCTCAGTGAGTCCTACCCCCTACGACTCGATTAGTAAACCGATACGCCATACGGTTGCCTAAGCACAACACGAGTCAGATGACTTACCTTAGCCTCAGTTCCAACCTGCAATTCAAGGTGAAACACAGATATTCAAACAATTCACGACATCCGATCAAGCACTGGTCAATCAACTAAGTTGATTACATGTCAGTCAGACCCTCTCTAGGTCATTCCCACTCATACCACGCTTTCCCAGTGGTGTACTCATTCACCAAATCACATGTGTTTCTCGGGCGTCGTTTTCGCCAATGACATACAGATCACCGACACCGTGCATTCTTTAAGGCGCCGTTTCACCCGGTGATATCCTCGATCACCGAACCACGTGTCCTTTCTAGGGCGCCGTTTCGCCAAGGTGACATCGGCTATAGACAACATCGTGAGTTCTTTAAGGCGTCGTTTTCACCAGTGATATTCCCATAACCACCGAACCACGTTTGTCTATAAGTGATTTACGTGCGTTCTTTAAGGCGCCGTTTTCGCCGTGATACTTCCAATCACCGAACCACGTATATCCAATAATATCGTACCTTATTGGTCTCAACCAATAATGTTCTCAGTTAGCTCTCACCAGTCTCCCTGCTATATAGCCCATCAACGTACTGGTGCTATATATCCATGCTCAGCCATTACCAATCAAATACTCAATAACAAACAATTTATGACAATTCCTCAAATTTCACAATTTAAATCAATTCCATAAAAATTGAAGCTCAATTAAATAAACGGACTGCACCACGACAATCGGCACGAAATTCGGTCACCAGCCATCTCGGTTGAATTTCCGGAAAAATAATTAATTAAATAAATAAATTTCGAAAATAAATAAATAAACATTAAAAATCCAATTTAGGCCCATATTGCCTTATTGGAGCCCGAAACGGGTCGGGAAAAATCCCGAGATGCATTCAATAAATAACCAAACATTTCTACTTGCTAATAGCTAGGTCTAACCACCTAACATGCATCATCAAGTCACTAAATTAATTGTTCTAACCTAATCTAACCACCTAAGTGCATGTAATTAAATCTAACCAACCCTTAGGCATAATTAGCAAACTAAGAAAGCATTAGTGAGTAAAACTCACTTGGAAAAAGCGGAGATCGGGACACCGCGACGGCGACGCGACGGCAGCCGAAAACGGGCTCGCGACGACTCCCACGAGCTTGGACCGGGCCTTGAATTAGGCCCAACAAACTTCAGCAAGGCTGGGCTTTACTGCTGGAATTGGGCCTCACAAAACTCTGCTGATGGGCTGCTGATGGTGAGAAATTGATTGGGCTTGAACTGTGGCCCAAAGCTGAAACTAAAACTTGCTGGTCTGGGCTGTCATTGAACTGAACTGGGCTTGTGGGCTGCTTGATCACAGGCTTCCAAAGAGCTGAGGTTGGGCCACTGAAAAATGGAATGGGCTCGCTGTGGTTGGCCCACGGACAAAAGAAGACTGAAACTGCAGGATTTGTTGGGCTTCAGGCAGCTGGATTCGCTGACTGAGGAGACCGAAGACGCTGGCAACGGTTGGCAACTCGGTGGATCTCGAGGTTTCACGGCGAGATGATGGACCGAATGAGTTGGGGCTCGGACGCGTGGAGGGAAGCACGGACAAACGGCAGAATTCGGTGGATACGTGCGGCTTCTCTTCGGTGGTGTTGCTCGGTGGATGTTGCTGGCGGCGTGAGGATGCTCGGAGGATTTCGCAGATGAAGACTTGGTTGAATCGGTGGTCTTCCGTGGGCGTTGGAGTTGACTGGCGTGCTGGCGTGGAGCTGAGGGCACGCCACAGGGAAGACTAAAGATGGGAGCTGCTCGTGGACGCTGTCTTCGTGGACTCCACGAAATGCTCGGGCTGAAGACGTTGGACTCGGGCTTCGGCGGTTTCGTTTGTTGACCGAAGCAGAAGGAGGAGCGGGCAGGTGGCAACGTGAAGGAACTCGGTGGAGTCGTGGGCTTCAAGCGGTCAACCAACGGCTTCGTTCTTGCAGGTGTTGACCGAGAGATGCTGGTTGATGGGCAAGTGGCGAGGAGCAGCTTAAATTGAAGATCTCGTGGCTGGCGTGAGTGGCCGACCAAAGTTGATGCTGCCTTCGGTGAACTAATTTGAAGGCACGAAGGAAGACTGAAGATGAGTGGTCTTCGCTGGAGATGCTGGCGTGCGACGCTGAAAATGGGCAGCTTCGGTCTTTGAGATTCACGGGTGCTGCTCAGTCAACAAACGAGGCCATCGAGGAAGGCTCTGACCGAAGGGGACCAACGGTAGTGGGGGCTGGCGTGAACTTCAGTTTTCGAAGAGAAGAGCTGCAGGTTCTCCACCGAAGAAAAATGAAAGCGGAACGGCAGAGAATCAAGAAATCGAGAGGAAGAGGATGGGGTTGAACGGTGGGGTAGGTATGAGGGAGAGATTAGAGATAGATAAGAGATGGAGGGCTCCACCAAGGCTTGATATTTTGCCAAATATCTTTCAAGGCTATCCCAAGCCAAGTATAATCCATGATCCACCAAGACACTCTCCAAGACTTTCCAATTGGTCCAAAATGGCTAGGAGGGAGGGGGCTACGAATTTTAAAAAATCTCAGCTTCAATTGGAAATTCATCCCATCCAAATTTCATCTCAATTGGCCCTCATAAAATCAATTTGTCCTCCATCAATTACCCCGGCATTTTTCCTCACTCAAGTATCCTTCATGCTTCTCAATTTCACAATCGAAAACCGTCTTCAACATTTTCTGCACTAAAATAACCCGGCGACGACTTTTTCCCAAAAAGTGTTAGTTGTCAGAAAAATCTTCTGAGACTGAGTCAACACTCCTAGAATTTATTGTGACATGGCCAAAACTTCAATTTCTGAAATCGGACTCGAATTGGCGGTTAATTTTCATTCGGCGCGTTTTTAGCGTGACCTAGACTATCGGGTAGTTTTCAGAACTTTTTAAGGCAAATGACCCGTGGTCGATTTTCTTCGAGCCACTATGAACCCACTCGACTCATTGGCGACTCTCGCTTATCGTGAAAATCTCGATGATCCAAATACGGATACATGGTACCAAAACAATAGGAAAATCAGTCTAGAGCCAGTCGACGAGAATTTTCCAATTTAGTGGAGTCACCCACGATCGGCCACACATCTCAATCGAACAGACCTATCTCTGATCTCAAATCGATTTTTAATTGTGCCGTAACGGCCTCTAAAGATAGACACGGTCGAGAAGCCAATTCTTGATCGAGTTCTCAAGTCTATTGCCTTAAAATTCCTCAATAATTTTCCCAGATAGTCTAGTTATCTCAAGGATGATCAGTTCTGAGAATAGCCCTATAGACGCGTCAACGAAATGCCCGATTTATTCAAGTAGAAGACGGGGTTGAAAATTTGGGATGTCACATAGAAATGAAAGATCAAGCAAAATAGTAGATTTGAAAACTTAGGCTCCGTTCATTTAATAAAAAATGACTTCTAAGAAAACGTTTTCGGATTTTCCGGCATTCGTTTCACGGAAAATGAACTAATCAAGGAAAATGTTTTCCATTAATGAAAAGACAACCTTTAAAAGTGAGGATTCCACTTTTCAAAAGTGAAAAACATTTTCCATAACTTTTTCCACCTTGTTTTTTTTTTTCACCAAACACATTTTTATTTTATTTTTATGCTTTCTTTTTCTTTTCTTTTCTTTTTAAATTGAGTTTTTAATTTTTTTTCCTTTTTTTTCTTTTCTTTCTTTCCTTTTCATCTTCTTCCTTGGCCTTGGCCAATTGCCAGCCACGAGCCAACTTGAGCCTCGCCTAAGCCGATGAGGCTCGCCTAGCCCGATCTAGTGAGCGAGCTCGCCCGACCCCGGCGAGCTCGAGCCTCGCTAGATTGGGTGAGTAGGTGGGGCTCAAGCCTCGCCAGAGGTTTGCCGGGCTTTGGCGAGCCGCGAGCTCGTTGGATCGACGGCGGAGCTCAAGCTCGCCCGGATCGGGAGCCTTGAGGCTTGACCGGATCTAGCAACCACATCTTAGTCGGCCATTGGGTAGCTTGCCATTGTTAGGCATGCAACGGCGGAGGAAGGAGGAGGAAGAAGGAGAAGGAAGAAGGAAGGAAAAGAAAAAGGAAAAAAAAAATAAAAAATAAAAAATAAAAAATCGATTTTTTGAAAATATAAATAATTAAAATTTTCATTTTTAAAAAAAATATAAAAAATAAAACTAATTTTTTGGTCAATTAAAAATATTAAAATTCAAATTTTTGATAGTTTTTCCCAAACAATTAAATTAACTAATGAACGGTGGAAAATATTTTCCACTCAAAGTTTAGGTTTCAACCGAACACCGGAAAATAACTATATTTTCCAAGAAAATGATTTCTAAAAATATTTTGCGAAAAACGTGATATTTTCCGCCAAACGAACGGACCCTCAAGAAAAAAAACCAAAAAAAACTGCCCCATGCACTCAACATCATTGAAGGTTTGAGAATGAGGATCGTCTGGGCAAAAGCAAAGAAAATTATTGTTCTCGAACCCGCACCGTTCCTCACTTCCCTCGCAGTTGCTGCATTAATTGCAGTCCAGTTCAAAAGGAACCCCATCTCCATAATCTCATTGTAATTCAAAGTCCTCAAGCTAGCGAGATTTGGATTGACGTCAACAAGTACACTAATTGCAGAGTAGCAGGAATTGATCGCAGAATATGAATCCATTTCCTGCTATCCTTCCTCGAGAAAAAAAGCAAAAGAGTGGTGGGTGGAGTTGCTAGCACAATCCACGGGATATGTAAAACCTATGGGCTGCTAGGTGCAATTGTAGTTGAAGAATAAATCGGCATTTGCAGAACTAAGATTGAAAGACATCCTTTCAATGCTGATATTACGCGGCAGAGCACCAGAGGAATCCAAGTACACGAGGGCATTAATTAGAAGGAACGAATGATTCGCATAGAAGATATCCTTGATCATGAACTCACTGTCTGAGAAAGTTAGGATAGGGTATGTATCTTTGAGGTAATCAGGAAATTCGGATAGCCACAATAGGATTCCTGCTCGCCGGAAATCCAAAAAGGGTAGCTGATATTTGGGCCATATCCACAGTTCAGAGGCACACAGGCCTCGTACCACGCATCCTCTGCTACAGCCTGATAGACTAATCTGATGAAGACAACAACGAGGACTAAGTAGCAACAACTAGCTCCGCAGATGAAGCTTTGGAGATTCATTTGGGACTGGAAGGAGGCAGAGCAGATGGGTGAGAAATCAAATGGAGTTGGTTTGAATTGGCCCCAGCTCAAATGCCAAGCGAGGCAGAAAGTGGTCCTATGAGTGCATTATTCAAGCACCCGATGTAAATGCATTATTGTCCACAACGGAAAATTTTCCCAAGAAAATCTTGAGGAACAAACTATGAAACTTCAGTCAAAAGGACCTCTTAATTACAGTTAGGTCGGAGGGCCCGCCAAGGTGTTGAAATGTTGACATTGATGATGATCTTCCTAACCATTAGGAACAAACCATGAAACTTCCGGGCAAAATCTCACGTTTTACAAATCCTAAGAAAATTACCAATTTAGTTCTAAATTTAATGTATGAGTGTCAATTCAGTCCTATATTTTTCAAATTCGTTAATATACTCTTTAATCTTTGCTAGAAATTCCAATATGCTTTTTTTCACCAATTGCCGTTGAAAATTGCTGATATGGCGATCCATAAGTTGTCAATGTCAAGTTGCCACTTAAGATGATCGGCGATGATTGTACATCACGTCAGCAATTTCTAGTATCAATTGGTTAGAAGGATTATATTGGAATTTCGCGTAAATATTTATGATCATATTGACAAAATTGAAAAACTTACTACTAAATTGATATTCGTTTAATAAGTTTATAACGGATTAGATAATTATCTTTTTAGGTAGCATATCTTCTAAGGGTTTTTTCTAATGATATATCCTACTAAGAATAATATTAATACATATATAATGGGGAGATTTCGCCCAAAATTAATTCATGAAAGATCGAGTATTTGAGTTATCAAATGGTGTTCGTCTTGTAAATAGAATCGAGCCCCTGATTATTTTATCTATCATGGACGGAATTAATCACCAATCTGATGAGAACGAGTCATACTGTGGTGTCGGTCCCCAGTGACGTCTAGCGCGAAGAATTCATATTTATCTGCAAGAGGTGGGAACTCTCGTCCACTTTCGACTTCATTCATATGACTTACTGCGCTACACGGGAAACATGTTTGCCTGGGAAGGAATATCTCAGTCTTGTACGTAATTATTTAATAAAACAACGGCGTTTCCCTTCTGGCACAAGGATTATATGAAGGTAGATGAAAGTGGAGAAAGGCAGGGTATAGTCACCCAAAAATGGGAAAAGAAAAATGCCTAGGAAGCATCTGACACTTTCAAAAGTCTTTGAGTCGTATTGAATACTCTAACATGTATCTAACACTCTTGGACACTCTTTGACACTCAGTCAACATGCGTCGAAAATTTTAACATCTAATCAATTTTCCCGACACTTTCCAACACTCAAGTTGGAATTCTGATATGCGAGTTTCTAACACGTGATTCCGATATGCGGGGTCAATTTTAAAATTTTTTAATAAATGAGAGGTCATAATGTATATATAAGAAAAAAATAAAAATAAAAATAATAATAATAAATGGGAAAAGAAGAAAAAACTTAGTCTTCTCCTCTTTTGACTCTTACTTGGTGTGACAGATAATCCATCCTCAAGTTTTTTCTCCTCTTCCGACATGCCTACTCCTATTTCAACATGTCTAACACGCGATTCTAGAATGTGCATTGCTTGCTTTTTCTCCAAGTTTTATGGATTATTGGAATGGAGTTGAATTTGTCAAATTGAAACCATTAATAATATTAATAAATTATGGATTAATGTTTTTAATGTAAATTCATTCTAGGCTTTTATTTATTTGCTTGTTTATGAATTTGAATGAAATTAATTTGATTAGAATAATCATAAAAATAAAAATATATATTTAATATATAACGTGTCTCAACGTATCATAATTTTTTTTTTTTTTAAGAAACAGCATGTTGGCGTGTTGTGGTGTATTGTGTCGCGCGTCACGCGTCAATGTTGGTACTATTTAGAGTGATCTATGTGAAAAAAAGAATGTCAAGTACCACTGCCTGCGGTGGCCCAATTGGATAAGTGCTCCCATGATCCTTTGCTAGAGGAGAGGAGTTCGAATTCCGCTGGCCGCACGGGATCTTAAGTGCGACATCAGGGTGGTGGGTCCTTCTCTAGCGTTGCCCCAGGGTTTACCCCCGTTACCCGGGCCTGTCGGGCTGTCCGTGTTGGTACGGTGCGCGGATTCCCTGGGTCATCACAAAAAAAGAAAAAAAGAATGTCAAGTACAACACAATCATTGTCCCTACGGAAGGGTCATATCCCGTTATGACAAATCGGAAGTTGAGGAGAAGAGGGGCGGTGGGGTGCAGCAACTGGATTCTGGAAAAAGTTCCCGCTCAAAACGGGACGTCTCTGTAA
This sequence comes from Eucalyptus globulus, assembly GCA_014182545.1. Lineage (NCBI taxonomy): Eukaryota > Viridiplantae > Streptophyta > Magnoliopsida > Myrtales > Myrtaceae > Eucalyptus > Eucalyptus globulus. The sequence goes on from CM024718.1 coordinate 9,438,993, forward strand.
CGTTTCAGTTTGTTAAACTGAAATGCTCAAGTATATGACGATTGAAATCTTGATGCACATCCATCAAAAAGTTCTATCTTGTGGTGTTTTCTAGGTAAACTAAATTGCACTCTTAGACCATAGGTAAGGCCTACCTCATAGGTGACAAAAACGTACATAAATGCACGCCCGGTGTTTGGGTAGCATTATATGGCAATCGAAATCTTGAAGCATATACCCAAAAAGTTGTGTCTCGGAAGAAGAGGGCGGGCTTTAGAGTCTTTGGTTTCCAAGGGAAGCGTTGAATGGGATTAACCTAGACTCTTAATTTGTTGAAAAATCTTGTGAAGGTGTGTAATTGAGTTTTGAGCTAGAACAAGATTATGATCCCGTTTAGAAAGCCCTATAGGAATTAAGATGCGTTTGAAATGTACCCTTTTCTCCCAAATTGTTGAGGATGCAATTGACATGTACCTTCTTGATCTCGACTAGCTTATTTCCAAAAAAATAATTATTCTTCTAAAAGCACACTATGTTATTATAATTTATATCATATTTATTTACGCAAAAAAAGAGAGAGTGAGAGAAAGAATTAGATAACTTGGTTTTAGATTGTCGGTTATTTTCTCGAGACAAGTTTGGAATCCAATTTAAAAGAATGTCTAGGGTTAAGGACGGGCACAGGGTACATTAGAGAACAATCGAGTACCAGCAACGATCAGCACGAAACTCCCCGAAGACGGACAGCAAGCATTAAGGTTTGCTAGGAGTCCGAAAATTGCACAAAAGGGACTAACGATTAACCCGACACGACCCGGACCATGGAGACTTGCGAGGGTTGGCTTTGGAGCTTGCCTTATGGACCAAACAAGACCTCATGGACAGCGACATGTGACCATGTAACACCTCATAAACAAGCAAAAAATCACGCCGAACGTCTAGAAATCGAAGTAAACTAGCTACTGTGCATGCGGAAACCAACATACAGGCAAATGTGATGTAAATGCTATCAAAATGAGATCCAAAACCATAATAAGTAAGAACAAAATGACGCTTGACAGAATTTAAATACGAGCAGATGAGATGGATTTAAACACAAAATTGGACATAAATAGCACGAAATAAAAAATGGAGCTGTCGTATGCTATCCTTAAAGATAAATCATCGCTAAATGAACTGAAATGACATAAGGGAACATGAAGATTCAACAAAGATGATGAGGAACTCATGGCTTTGCAATGGGATATATTAGGATTTAAAATACCGACGGCCATTAACCTTGACACAAACCGAAACGTAGTTTTTTTTTTTTTTTTTAACCAACATAAAATAAAAAAAGACTGATTCTACCAAAGATAATATTGCTGCTTGACGTTAAAACAAATACATCTTATCAAAAAGGAGCTTATTACTTTGAAAGACCGTGACATTTTGCTCATATTCGAATTTGAACTCCGAAGTTTAATCTCTAATGAAGATGAATCGAGGAAATAAAGATTGATACAAAATAAGTACATCGATCTTACCGTTAATACTTCCGCCAAGACGAGCTCCTTCGAATCACAATAGCAGATTAGAAATATGCAGAGTAGGAAATTGGGGAATTTCTATTATTTGCTGTATCATAATGAAGTATGCAGTCTGTTAATAGGTTTTTTTAGATAACTATCTAAGATAATATATTAGATTTACATAATCAAATAAAGATATGGAGAAGTTCTTAGATATATGTATTATTATAAGAGATGGAAAATCTAAGGAAAAAATATCGTCTAACCTACACAGATGTGGCTGAAGAGAGAGAGAGAAAGAGAGAGAGAGAGAGAGAGAGAGAGCGGCGGCCAATGCGTGCCATGCCGTGTGGGTGGCCACCAAAGCTCTCTCCTGGGCTGATGCACGAATTCAACGGATGGGCTTCAAAATGAGGCCCGTTCTTCATGGTTAATTGGTGTGACAAACTTAATGTGTTTGTGAAATATAAAATGATCAGCGACCTTTCCTTTTTTTATTGTATATATTTTATTTTTATAATTGTTCTAAGTTATTGTTCTTATTTGTTATTATTTTTTTTTCGTTATGCCTATGCCATGCCATAGTGAAAATTTTAACATCACAATGTCCCTAATCATGATGGGATGTAGCGAGCAATGTGCATACTAAATAACACAGGATCGATTTTTGGGTTAGGGGGGCCAATTTATGTCATAAATTAGATCCCTAATATTGATAAAAATGCAATAGAGACAATATATGAAAATTTATGTGTCAACAATACACTTTTCACTTATTTTTTAGTCATACTTGTAGAAATTCAACCTAGACATCTAATCACAAATTTATGAAAAACTCAAAATTTCGTAGTTGCTTGTTTCTTTTCTTTTCTTTTTTTAATAAATAGGCTATTACAAACTGTGTTGGTCTTGTATGATTGATAATGAACAATTCCAACTTGAGTCATTACTCTCTTGTAGAGACGAACTTTCACATGGACAAGCCGCAAGCGATCTTGAGGGTGATGAAAAAATGGGTTTGGGAGGAATTTGCAAGGCCTCAACACTTCCTTTCAGCATCTCCACAACTTGAGTCATACATGGTCGAGCTCTTGGATCGATCTGAATGCACCATAGGCCTATTATAATCATCTTCTTCGTGATTACTTTGTCCTCCTCATTTGTGATCCCAAGTAGTCCAAGCTCTTCTTGAAGCTCTAGGCGTCGGTGGACCCAATGAGGGAAGTATGCTTCACTGGTTCGATCTATTGTGACTTCGATATTTTTTCTCTTACCAACCATCTCCAGAACCATCATACCATAGCTATAGACATCTGATTTGTGAGAAACCCCTCCGATGTTCCTTATGATTAGCTCCGGAGCAATATATCCAACAGTGCCCCTAGCACCAAGTAATGACACAATGCTCTCTTCTCTTGGGCATATTTTGGCAAGACCAAAGTCAGAAATCTTGGGACGATAGTTTGTGTCAAGGAGAATGTTATGAGGCTTTATGTCGAAGTGCAAGATCCTCGTTTTGCATCCTCTATGCAAGTACTCTAGCCCGTGAGCTATACCAAGCGAAATCTGGTACAATGTGTCCCAACTCAATTGTTGATCTAGCTCCAAAGTGTCACTCTTGTTGAATATGAACTTCTCGAGTGATCCATTGGGCATGAACTCATAAATCAAAGCTTTTTTGCTTCCTTGAAAACAGAACCCCAGGAGGGTGACAATATTGACATGAGAAGTCTTGCTTATGCTTGCAACTTCATTGAAAAATTCTTCAGCATCGCCTTTTAGCTTCTTTAGCAACTTCACTGCCACAAGTTGACCATCTCGAAGCTTGCCTTTGTACACAGAGCCATAGCCTCCCTGGCCTAACTTTTCTTTAAAAGAGTTAGTCATTGTCTTGATGTCCTTATAGGTGTATCTTCTAGAAGAGATGAGTCCCTTAATTTTCATTTCACCATCAAGGTATTTGCTCCTCTGCTTCTTCAAAGCTTGCATTAAGATAAGGGTGACCACAATTCCAGCTCCTAATGCAGCCATTCCTAAGAAAACAAAGTATGTTTTTGAACAGCAGTCTCACTTGATCATTTTACCAAGGGTTCAAAGATTATATTGGAAACATTGGTCCCATTGAGCAATGAGGGAATCTTACTATCAAAAATTGAAACAAATTGCAGAGGATAGTGTAGAGAAGTGGAAGAGAGAGTCTTAAATTAATTACCTATTCCAACTTTGAGACCAATCTTTTTGTTTCCTGGGACTGTCATCATCAAAGTGAAAAATGTGTCAACGAATTGCAAACAGATGATTTCAAAGTGTCCAAGATATATACAGATCAGGGTACATCATGAGGTTATAGCACATTCCATTTCAAGAACGAAAAGACACCACTGTAGAGTGAAAAGATTACAACCTCACCAGTTTGGCTCTATCCTTCTCTTGAACATTTTTCGTGGATCAATTAGTGACATCTTCCCAGAGAAATGGGAAACACATGCACATGGATCTGTGGCTGATTGACAAACGAAGATAGACACTAGCTAAAGTCCTGAGTTCTACATCTCTTAGGGGATGCGTAGGAAGATAAAAAAACAAAAATAATTTCTAGCTGCTATAGAAGTGGCAAATGCTCTGCAAGATGATCATCAGAGGCAAAGACAAATATATACATTCGGCGGCACTAAATGAATAGGTGGTTTGTTCTAGACTAAGTAATATGACACTGACATGCGATACGCAACACAACATAACACAATATACTGACACGTCATTCATAAAAAAAAAGAAAAAGAATTCCGACGTATTTGGACATGTTTTATTAAATGTATATTTTTATATATACACGATAAATTATCATTTTGATGATTATTTTAGTGAAATTAATTTGATTCAAATTTACAAATCAATAAATAATATAAAAAAAAACCTAGAATAAATTTACACTAAAAATATTAATCCACAATTTGTTAATATAATTAATTGTTTCAATATGAGAAATTTAACTATATTCCATTCCAATATTCCATAAAACTTGGAGGAAAAAAAAAAAGCAATCTACATTCCACTATTAAATATAACATTTAATAGTAAATGGAAAAAAATCCACATTTCACTATCATAAGATTGGATTTCCTTTCTCCCTTATCTTTTTTATTTTATTTTATATTTTTATATATTACATTTTGACCCCTAATTTATTGAAAATTTTTAAAATTGACCCCGTGCGTGTCAAACCGAGTGTCAGGATTCTGGACTCATGTGTTCTTGGCTTGTCGAGAGAGTTAACCGTGTGTAGGAAGTCCAACACCCATTGACTGCGCATCAGACACATGTCAAGGTGTCCGACACTAACACGGAAGCTCCTAAAGAGTGTCCATGCTTCCTAGGTTCTAGACATGTCTCAACTCTTTTGGCTTCTAAGTGGACCTATAGGCTTGATTAGAAGTCTTTCCACAGATAAAACAAGTGCGCAGCTCATGTTCAGGCGATGATTCGTAAAGACCAAACTGATAACTCGCAAACTATTGCAGAAAGATAGAAACATTAAAATATATGAGGTTTCAATGAGATCTTTTTTTTTTTTTAAATCTTTTCCGGTCGGACCGACAGGACCGACAAGATCTCTTGGGACTCAAGAGACCGGAGAGTTTTTGTTTGCAGTGGTAAGCGAGTCCATGGTCTAAGCTTAGGCGAAGAAATTGGAAAAGCATAAGGACATTACTCACCGCAGGAAGAAATGATAGATCAATTGAAAATCAGGAAAAACAGTGTTATACTCAAATGATCAGATTTGTGTAAAGATTTGACTAAGTGCACGGTTCACCTCTATCAATAATGTATTTCAACTTCACAAATGATCGGATTTTATCACCACTTACGGGGGCGGAGTGTTCTCTTTATTTGGTTGTGTTCATGATAAGAGCCCAAGAAGAAACCAGTAGTTTCAGCCCAACATTTGCACAATTTTACAGTAAAATTGGAGCACTTTCACTAATATATTTAAACCATTTGATCATGTGGGTCCAGAGACCGACCTAAAGATCTAACAATTAATCACAGTAGTTGCAGTCAAATCAATAGGAACTTTTTCTTCGAGCTAGTGAAATCGGCATCAACATAAAGAGGAATGCTAACAGCAGAATAGCAGGAGCTGACGACAGAATAGTAATTCATTTTCTGCAATTCTTCCTTGGGGGAAAAAAGCAAAAAAAAATGGTGGGTGGAGTAGCCAGCGCAGTCCCCTGGATATGTAAAAACCTGTCAGCTGCGAGGTGCAATTATAGTACAAGAACAGATCGGCATTAGTGAAACTGAGATTGAAAGGCGTCCTTTTGAGGCTGATATTCGGCGGTGGAGCATCACAGGATTCATGGTACACGGGCATTAACAAGGAGGATCAAATTGTTTGCATAGAAGATATCCTTGACAATGAACTGCACGTCCGAGAAAGTCAGGATTCTGAGGCATGCAGGCCTCGTATTGTGCATCATCAGAGCGAGCCACATAGACTAAGTTGGTGAAGACGGTAATAAGAACGAATAGGTAACAATTAGCTACACACATGAAGTTTTGGTGATTCATTTGGACCGGAAGGAGGCAGAGGATTTCAGAGGATAGGAGAAAGAGGTAGCAGAGAGTGTGGAAAGCATTTGCGGAAAAATCAAATGGTGTTCCTTCGAATTGGTCCTAACTCCTATCACGGTCATGTGCTATTCTTCAACTTTGAAGCAAATACCAAGCAAGGCAGCGAAAACGAGTCAAAGGGACCTCTAAGTTACAATTAGGAACAAACCTCCCGTTATACAAACTTTCGCGACTAGTCAGCGAAAACAAGTCTCTCTCATGAAGACTTGATAGCCAAGCAATTGCTAACTTGACATTTTTTCTTGCTCGGTGTCCCAAAAAGAAAAGTCATAGAAAGGTCATTCTTCTTGCGTGATATTCTTAGATGGAGGAAGACAAAACAAGTATGGTACCATCGAATTTCCAACAAAAGAAACAAGCAGATCACTTCAAATCGAGTTTTCTCTTGACAAATTCTCAGGGTCCATTAATCATATGATCTTAGAGGTACTAAGTAAAACTAACTCCGCAGAAGCTCAAGGTTTGGTGATTTCGTGCATATTCTACATGGTCGGTAATAGAATTCAATGCTCTGATATAAACAAGAACCCACCAGATGAAGTAGAGAATGATCACCCGGGAATGCTACCAAAAGAACGTCCCGGGGTCATTGCAGGTCCGAGCGTGGGGTTTGTCGTGGCAATAACATGTGAAACTAGATGATGAAGAAGAGGTGTTGCTACCGCAAAACCCGCCAGAAGAGGCACAAGTCAGGCACTCAGGGTGGTCACTATACTGAACATTGAACCCTTGATTCAAAGATGTCGATCAATCTTGAGTACTCGATACTCTGCTCTTGGTACTCAATGATAGGGTATTCGTCCTCATAGCACTGAACCCTGAATGCTGGAAGTCCACAGAATTGGGGTCGGCCGTTTTCCCAGAAAGGATAAGTAATATTTGCGATGATTTCACGGTTAAAAGAGCGGTGGCATTCGGTATGGTGGACATCATCATCTCCCTCGCATAAAAGAACTTGCGGGACAGTGAGGACGATGAGGACGACGAGGACGAAGACAAGGATGGAGCGTGAAGTGGGGGAGAGAAGGAGAGTGGCTGCGTCACCCATTTGAGTAAGTCCATGCTCTCATGGGTGAGAACATCAAGTGGAATGAGGGTTTAGAGTTCGGGGGGGAAGCTGACGATGGAGAAATTCCCTCTTTATTCATACAGTTTCTCCAGACTGAAGTATAAAGGAGATGGATGTCGTTAATTCTTCCTTAGTGTGATATAGAAAACTATTTTTACCGTCGACTTTGACCGAGATTAGTTCCAGCCTTCTGAAATTTCGTGGAGGAGAGAAATCAAAGGGATGGCTATCGAACGTTGAAACTAGGTCTGGGGGTGAAAGTGATGAGGAAGACAAAGGAAACATGCGAAGCAATTTGCTCCGGAGTTCTTCCTATGTGGTTGAAATTGAAAAGTGAAACCTTTTTTAAGGTTCTCACTATGAAAAAAGCCTAGCCCATTTGAGGGGTCAAGTGTTTAGGTGGTGGAAAGTAAAGAACAAGTCAAACCTAAATTTTAGGTTGATTTACTTATCAGCTAACCCATTCCAATTTAAATTACTTGTCTATGACGTGAGATTTTATAGTAAACTTGAAGCATCTTCGCTTGTCGCATTTAATCTGTCAGATCTCGTGGGTTTGCAAATACCGACCTAATGATCCAACAGTTAAGGGAAGGAAGGTTTTTGAGAATGGGGTGATAAAGTTTTAGGACTTAAAGTCTAAATTGTAACACAATCATACATGTCACGGGGAGGATGACTACACTTCGTTTGAGGGAAGGATATGCCCTTCTCATTGAACAACTTATAGCTAAGTGAAAACCACATGTTAGATGAGAGTAAGCATACATACTTGAAGGGATGATTGCCAGTACTGGCGGTATTGAAGGGACGCTTGCCAGTATTGGCGTTCTGTAGCAGGTTGTCAGATAGGCTGCATCGCGGCAAAAACAATTGAATTCTTGCCTTGTCCAGTCATACCCGCATATTCCCCCTGATATAACGCAATATTCGCAAAGCGATGTGTTGGCAATCCAGGTGATCTCAAAGCCTTTATTGAGAATGTCGCTAATATTATCACCAAAGTCGATGCCCGCTGAAGGTGGTGGTAAACCTATAGGTTCACTTTTTGAAATCGGGACATGAACAATGGAACTGCATGTCTTGGGCAGTGGGTTTGATAGGTTTACACCGAGAACAAAGTAGCCAAATTGAGACTCGGGACAAGAGAACCGATAATAAGATGGAAGGGTTGGCCACGAGTCGCAATTGTAAATTAAGGTGGAATTGAGGTTATTGGAAGTGTAGTTGAAGAGATTCAAGTCTAAAGTGGTTTCGTTATATGTTTCGAGACATATGCTGTTTGATAAATCTGACCTCACCACCACAAGGATCTGCGCGCTCCCATCCATGTGGATCACTTGATATTTCTGAGACATCATGGACAGAATCGGGTTAAATCCGTCACAGTCAAGGTCGTAGCCTGGATACCCACAGTATCTTGGTTGCCTTATATGCCTGAAAGGATAGCTTATTCCTATATTTCCACAAATAAAAGGAGCGCATTCTTGGAATGGCGAGAAGTAGCCGGAAGCTCGCACGGGGAAGTGAATTTGGAGGGCGATGAAGAAGAGCAAGGAGAGAGAGGAACATGGCGTGGTAAGATCCATCCAAAGGGAGATGGTGTTGGAGTAAAACAAGGAGGGGTACATATGAAGGGACGTGGAGGAGGGAAATGAAAAAAGATGGCTATCGAACGTTAAAATTGGGTCCAGGGGAGGAGGGATGGGGAAGATGTGGCCCGGAAACACGCGAAGAAATTTTACCCCGATTTCTCCCCATGTTGTGGAAATCGAAAGGTGAAAACTTTCTTTTAGGTTTTCACTGAAAAAGTATAGCCCCTTTGAGGGGTCAAGAGTTCATGTCATGAGAAGTAAAGAACATGTTAAACCTAAATTTTTTGTTACTTGACTTATTGGCTAAGCGTTCATATTAGCGCCGATCGGCCAAATTTGGCTAAATAAACTGAATTTATACAAATATGAAAATGTTTAAAACTAAATTGATCAAATTAAAATGTTTCGGACTGAATTGGTACCAATGTCATAAATTTATGACTTTTTTGGTACTTTTCACAACAAAGCTCCCATTATAGAAATCCTACTAAGTAGTGCAAATTAATTGTAGATTTTTTCTTTTTCTTTCTCTTTTCTTCCGATATAAAAATCTTTAGTGCTAATAAAAATTAAACTTATATATTATATTGCACATTTCATTTAAAATTCTTGTCCGATGGTTTTTTTTTTTCATTTTCTAGAATTCTTGAGTATAACACAATAAAAATGAAAAATTATCATAGGAAAAATTCGGATAGTCACGCCAAACACATAAAACACTATAAATGAAGAGCATTATTACCACGGGATAGAGGTGAGGACACCGGAGTGCCATAACTGGGCACGCCGGGACACTTAAGTGCCATAACTTTAAAATGGTACACTTAAGTGCCATCATCGAGCAAAATGGGACACTTAAGTGCCACTCCGGCGAAAATCCAGCCAAATGGCTGACGTGGCAATTTTCCGGCGAGTTTAGTCCAAAAACGGCGTCGTTTTGCACGCCGACGTGGCGGAGAAAACGCAAAACGACGCCGTTTCGTGTCTACGTGTAAATAATAATATAAAAATTAATTAAATTATAAAGTATTCAAAAAATTTAAAAAAAAAGAAAATTTAAAAAATTTAAAAAATTAAGAAAAATTTAAAAATTAAGAAAAATTTAAAAGTTTTAAAAAATTAAGAAAATTAAAAAAAAAAAAAAAAGGGGGAGGTCGAAGGGCGGGCCGAGGGCGAGCCCTCGCCGCCGCCGCCTCCCCGCCGTCGCCGGGATGGGCCGGCGACGGAGGGGGAGGGTCGGCCGGGTCGCCGGCCCCCGGCCGGCCGACGGCGAGGGCTCGCAGCCCTCGTCGGATCGCAGCGAGGCCGCGACCTCGCCCCGGATCTGGGCGAGGGCTCGCGGGCCCTCGCGCCGGTCGGCCGGCCTCGCCGGCCCCCGGCCAGGGCCGGCGACCCCCGGCCGACCCTCCCCACTCCATCGCCGGCCCTTCCCGGCGGGGGAGGCGGCGAGGGCCCGCGAGCCCTCACCGGATCTGGCGAGGGTCGCGGCCCGCGCCCTCTACCGCGACCCTCGCCCAGATCCGGTGAGGGCTCGCGGGCCCTCGCCGCCTCCCCGCCGCTGCCGGGAAGGGTCGGCCGGGGTCGCCGAGCCACGGCCGGGGCCGGCGAGGCCGGCCGAGCGGCGGCGAGGGCTGCGAGCCCTCGCCGTCGGTCGGTCGGGGGCCGCGACCCCGGCCGACCCTTCCCGGCGACGGGGGGAGGCGGCGGCGGCGAGGGCTCGGCCCTCCCGCCCATTCGACCTCCCCCACCCCCTTCTTTTTTTTTTTTTTTTTTTTTTTTTTTAAAAATTTTTTTAAATTTTCTTATTTTTAAAAATTTTTAAAATTTTGTAAAATTAAAATTTTTAAAATTTTCTTTTTTTTTTTTTTAATTTTTTTAATTTTTATGCTGATTTGGAGCTCCGGCGAGCCACGTAGGCAAAAAATAATAATAAAAAATTGCCACGTAGGATTTCCGGCAAGGGTCGCCGGAGGTGGCACTAAGTGTCCCACTCGAAAAAAAAAAAAAAAAGTGGCACTTAAGTGTACCGTTTGGAAGTTATGGCACTTAAGTGTCCCGGCGTGCCAAGTTATGGCACTTGCGCTGTACTTCGCCCCACAGGATATACATGGAAGTATTGAAGCTCAAAATGCAGGATCGTCAGCATCAGGCATAGACGCAATTAATAGCCATGGTTATATTATAATAGAGGATGTTAGTATTCTTATATATGGTAGCTAACTTACATGAATATCCAGATATTGAGGTGACGTTAGGTATACTATGATTGGTCTGTTAAATTGATTTACTAAATGATGTCTCAAATTACATGAGTAATTTTTTAGTTATCCAGTATAATTAGCTTCATTATTCGACCTATTTCTTTCCCTCTTCACTTCGTTTATGCAATATGGCGCTACATGGGAAAAAATGTTTGGCTGTGACGGAATATCTTGGTCTTGGTCATCGCACAGAACCGTGTTTCTCAGGTTGTACATAAATTATACGAATGGACTTGAAAGTGAAAAAAGCTGAGGAGAAGAGCACTAGTGGAGTGTAGTAAGTGGATTTGTTGAAATCATGTCTTAGAATTTGAACCTAGTAAATCGAATTCGATCTGAATTGACTTGTGTATCACCATGAAAGTTGAAAACGATTCTTACACGTTCGGAAATTGCTTCAGCGCTGAAGTCCACTTCAACATTTTTCACGTTGGAATCAAAGTGAACTTGTTGATTGAGTCAGAGAAAGAAAAGCAACAAATAAGGAAATAAAATCCTTGTTTGAGTCGACAAAGCTTCGGCTTAGGCGTTGGTTCGTTTGACGATTTGGAAACCGCTCGACGTATACGCAAATGTGATTTAAATGCCACCCAAATGAGATCCAAAACCATGCTAAGTAAGGACAAAAAGATGCTCGGCATGATTTAAATACGAGCAAATGAGATGGATTTAAACACAAAAACGGAGACATGTGCCACGAAATACAAAATGGAGTTGTCGTATGCTATCCTTAAAAGAATAATCACTAAATGAGCTAAAATGACATAAGGAAACATGTATATTCATCAAAGATGAGGAGGAATTCGCGGCTTTGCAATTGGATATATTAGGATTGAAAATATCGACAAGCATCAACCTTGAAACAAACCGAAATGTAACTTTCTTTTTAATCAATATAAAAAGAAAAAATGCGACTAATTCTACCGAAAGAAACAATGCTCCTTGATGTGAAAACTGCATACATCTCCTTACTAAAAAGGAACTTATTACTCCGTAAGACCGAGATATGTTGCTCTCATAGTCATCTTTGAACTTCGGAGTTTAAGCTCTAATGATGATGAATCGAGGAGATGAAGATTAAAACAAAACAAATACATCAAGTCTTGCCTTTAATACTTCCAAGCTCTTCCGAATCATAGCAATAGATTAGAAATATGTGTAATAGAAAATTGTGGAATTCCTACGTATTTGATGTATCTTAATGAAGAGCACAACCTATTTATAGATTTTATGAGATATCTATCTAAGGTAGCATATCAGATCTATGGAGAGAGAGAGAGTAGTGAGAGAATTTGTCCTTTAAAACCCTAATTTCTTTTTTCTTTACATAGTTCAATATTTCCTTTCTTGCATGCTTGAGGCCATATAATGCATGCTTCCTCTTTGTCCCTCCAAATTTTCAGTTTTTCAACTTTTCCCTCCTAATTCTTCATGGGTGGCCGGTCAATGCATGCTCCTCCGTTAAGAGCGTGTGGCCGGCCACCAAAGCTCTATCGTGGGCCGAAATTAAGGCCCTCTCAAGTGGACCGGGCACCAACCCACTACACGGGCTTCAAAATGAGGCCCGTTCTTTATGGTTAATTGGTATGACAAAGTTAATGCGTTTGTGAAATACAAAGTGATCTGCGAACCTTGTTTCCCTTTTTTATTATATAATTTTTCTTATTTTTATATTTATTTTAACTTATTTTTTTACTTTAGTTATTGTCTATGGATTGGATTATCCATGCCGTGAAGGTTCTAAAATCACAACGTCCTTAATCGTGATGAGATGTACCAAGCAATGTGAATACTAAAAATTACAAGGTCAATTTTTGGGTTAGGGGGGTCAATTTATGTTATAAGTTAGATCCCTAATTTTGATAATATACAATAGAGATCCATATGTGAAAATCTATGTGTCAACAATGCACTTTTCACTTCTTTTATTCCTCTTTTCATTTATTTATTTATTTTCATTTTGCATCATGCTTGTAGAAATTCAAACTAGACCATCTCAAGAACCATCATACCGTAGCTATAGACATCCAATTTGTGAGAAGCCCCTTCGATGCTCCTCATGAACAACTCTAGAGCAATATATCTAAGGGTACCCCAGGCATCTTGTATTGACATGATGTTCTCTTGTCTTGGGCAAATTTTGGCAAGACCAAAGTCGGAAACCTTGGGACAATAGTTTGCGTCAAGGAAAATGCTGTGAGGCTCTATGTCAAAGTGCAAAATCCTCGTGTTGCAACCTCTATGCAAGTAACTCTAGCTCGTGAGCTATTGCCCCAACTCAATAGTTGATCTACCTCCAATGTGTTAACCTGTTAAATATGAACTTTTCAAGAGACTCATTGGGCATGTGTTCATAAACCAAAACTCTTTTGGTTCCTTCGAAACAAAATCCTAGGAGGTTGACAACATTGATACGAGAAGTGTTGCTTATACTTGCAATTTCATTGAAAAATTCTTCAGCATTGCTTTTCAGCTTCTCTTGAAGCTTCACTGCCACAAGTTGACTATCTTGAAGCTTACCTTCATATACACAACCATCGACTCCTTGGCCCAACTTTTCTTCAAAAGAATTGGTCATCCTCTTGATGTCTTTGTACGTGTCTCTTCTTGAAAAGATGAGTCCCTCAATTTTCATTTTGCCATCAAAATGTTCATTCATTTCTTGATCAAAGCCATAATTCTTCTGATCATTGGTTTCTTCCTGAAGGAAAGCGTTAAAGTAAGGGTAGTCCCAATTCTAGTTCCTATTGTGGCTATTCCTAAAAATGTATAATAGTTTTGAACAACCTTACTTCATCACTTTATCGAGGCTTCTAAGTTGCAAATGTAGAAAATATTTAGTGAAAAGCACAGTTTAGCATATTGCCTATTATAGCTTTTGTCCCCAAAATGCCCGGTTTCCCTACTAGGACACAAGGCCTTATCAAGCGAATCCCACGTGGAGAAGTGATGACAATAGTAAAGGAGTACTTCCTTCGGTGCAATAGACTGTGCATATATATCATATTGAAGAGTATAGGGCTCATGCTTGGTTCCCCGCTCATGCTACTTATAAATGAGGTCATGTCAAATTGAAAAACGGCTTTATTTAAAATGTTAAGATCTAATGCTATGTACAGTTCATATCTATTAGTCGATATATATCTCAATTGCACGCTTTATCAGATTTTAGCCCCACTTGTAGAGATGGAAGCTTTCTTTTTTTTTGGTTGTGTGCACCACAAAATCCTATGAAGAAACGCAAGTTGTTTTGGTTCAAGATCTGCCAATTCCTCCATGAACTCGGTGCATCGTCACTCAATACATTTAAACCATTGTTGAATATTTTGGGATGCAGGCACCAACCTCATGATTGAACAATTATGGAAGCGAAGGTTGCAGAGGATGGGATGGTGGAGGTCTTAAGAAGTATAAAAACTTGGGAGTCTGAATTGTATGCCCAGCAAAATGAGATTGTCAGGCTTTAGGAGCATGAGCGGGTTGTTTTCCAATAAACAAGCAAAGGAAAGGATAAGCCCAGCAATTCCCTCTCGTTAAACAACTTTAGCTGATTGGAAACCACAAATTAGGTGAGAGTAAGCATACTTACTTTGTCCGTCGCAGGTCATTGAATAGACGCAATCATGGAAAAAATAAATAAATTCTTGTCTTGTCCAGCTATACCCGCATCTTCCCCCGATTTATTGCACTTTTCGCATAGTGACGTGTTGGCAGCCCAGGTGAACTCAAAGCATGTGCTCAGGACCTGACTAATAGTAGCACCGCCCTGGAAAGTTAGCACCACTAAACCTAGAGCTTCACTTGAAATCGGGACGAGGACAGTGGAGTTGCGATCACAGGGTATTGAAAGCAACTGATTGGGAACAAAGTTAGCACCACTAAACCTAGAGCTTCACTTGAAATCGGGACGAGGACAGTGGAGTTGCGATCACAGGGTATTGAAAGCAACTGATTGGGAACAAAGTAGTGATGTCGAGTTGCGAGACAAAAGAACTTTAAGATCAAGGGTTTGGCCAATAGTCACAATTGTATGATAAGGCAACATTGAGGTCACTATAAGTGTAGTTGTAGCGATTCAAGTCTAAAGTGTTCTCAACATATTTTTTAAGACATATATCTTCTCATAAATCCATCCTTGCCACCACAAGGATCTGCGTGCTCATATTAATGTGGATTACCCGATATTCCAGGGACTCCATGGACAGGGCCACGTCATATCCATAACAGCGGAGCTCGTAGCCTAGATACCCACAGTAACTTGGTTTCTCTTTATGCTTGAAAGGATAGCTGATTTGTTGATGTCCGCAATCAAAAGGAGCGCACTCTTGGAACGGCTACTTCAAGCCGGAAGCTAGCACCAGGAAGTGAATATGGAGGGAGATGAAGAAGAGCAAGGAGAGAGGAACATGACACGGTTAACATCAGTGGATGGCAAAGGACCATGACTCCACGGTCACGGCGAATTATGCCTACATTGGACCTTTACGTCAGAAGCAACAGCCGAACCTAGCCATCTTTTCATGGTTGAAATTGCGGAGGCCCATAAGTTACTCAAGCCTAATTTTTTTTTTTTTTTTTTGTGCTAGAGGAATCGGCTTGCAGCCGACAGCCACGCCCGTAAACCCCCAGGTGACACTTAAGCAGGAGGACCCACTATCCTTGAGTCACACTTAATACACTTAGCACCTCTCCTGGGTTTTGAACCATTCACCTCTAGGCTGAGAATTAGCAGGGCCTTATCCAGCGGAGCCACCACGGCCGGTGGTACTCGAGCCTAAATTATTCATTTCGGCGCCAAGCACTAATAGCAATAAAAGAGAACAGACATCTTTCTGACAAGGTGCAACCAATTGATAGAGCCCACTCAAAATTTTGCTAAACAAAAATATTTATCACTTCCAATCGCTACATACAAAACCTTATACTTTATCAATCTCAAGAAAAATTCACTTAGCTTGGGGTGTTAAAATACTCACATCGCTTGTCTACGCAGTCATTGTCCACCTATTGGTTCAAGTCTGTGGAATTTGGACACAATATTGGAGTAGCGTTTTCTCCAAGTTTCCTTTACATGTGCCATTCCCTGTTACTGAAATTCTATATGTTGTTCTTAATCCCGTTTGCATGTAAAAGAGGTGTGAAATTTTTTTGCTTTGCTTGTCTATGGTTTATTATATATATGTGTGCGTGTATATATATATATAGTCTCATTCTACTTATTGATTTTAAATTTGTATTGAATTTTATAACACGCGCGCATGATAACCAAAATTTCTGTTCCAAAAATAGTTTTTCTGTTCCAGACCTATTTCTGGAATAGAAATCCGTTTGATAAACCTATTCCGTTTTTCTATTTCTGGAATAGATTTCTATTCCAGAAATAGATTTGGAAGAGAAATCATAAATAGAAAAAATCTACTTCTCTATTTCTGAAACAGAAATCAGAAATAATTTCTCTCACAAATCCTAATTTCGGTAACTCTCATCTCCTCTACGACGTCTTGCCTCCTCCTCCTCCGCCAGTTGCTGCCCACTGCCACCTGCCATCGGCCGCTGATCGCTGGCCCCTGCCGCCGCCGCCACCCGCCTCCGGCCGTCGATCGCCGCCACCGTCGGCCGCCAGTCACCGCCGCCACCGCCCGCCGGTCACCGCCGCCGGCTGACGACCCGGAAATGAAGAAATTTGTATCATTATCAAACGAATTTCTATTTTTAGAGTAGAAATTTTATCTCGTTATCAAACGGTTATTTTTGCTTAGAAACTCTTCTAGAAATAGAAATAGAAAAATCTATTTCTGTTCCAAAAACTATTTCTGGAACAGAATGGTTGTCATGCACCCCCAAGTGCATACTCTTCTAATGCTAAAAGCAGCTAAAACATCAAAATATGCAGAAACACGCAATCGATAGGCGACAAGCATTGAAAGGGCAATCAAGGCGATTGGCAAACAAAATGCAGAAACCATTTTCCAAAGAAAGACAGGAAATAAACAGACAGAAGCCTCGTTACTGCCTTCGCAAAACGAACGTTGACGTGAATTGACCCGTCGTTACAGAAGCACGGAGCGTGCTCCGTCTTGTTAAACATGCACTGCCGGCCGGAGTGCTGGCACTTCCTGCACTCCTTCGCCGTCTCCCAGCCAAACACAAACCCCTCCCTCATTGCCCCAGCGAACTCCTCGACCACGTTCGCCATTGTTGCATCCGTCCGCTTCACCGTCAACACGACCATCTCCTCAGTCCCACCCCTCATCACACGCCGCCGCCTCCTCCTGGCTTATGTTCACGAACACGTACGGCCGCTTATGACCAAATCGCAAGCAATCAATGGCCATGACGGGGCTGGACACCTGCGGAGGAACGCTGCGGTTAAAGATGAAGGTGACGTTGACATCGACAGAGTTGTAATCTAGCGGAAGCTAGCTGATCGTGAGGTTGTGGAGGGCCCAGGGGCATCTCTGGCCGGCAACGCCGATGTTGGTGAGATTTAGGTTTCATCAACGTAGTTGATTTCGGAGATGAAGTGGGTTTCTTCCGGAAGAGAGAGGGTCGGGTGATCGGAAACATAGCAGCAACTGAGGCTGAAGCCCAGGTAGCCGCAGTCTACAGGGGTGTCGTTGACGGTCCAGAATGAATATTGGATGGGTATATCACCGCATGGGACTAGGTTGAGATGGAGTTGCATACGGTTGAGAAAGCGGAGTAAACACCATTGAAGCTCCCGAAGAAGAAAAAGAAGATGGAGAGAGAAGGGAAGACAATTCAGAGAAGGTGGTGGTTTGGCATTTTCGTTGTCCTTCTCTTGGTGAGGAACAAGAAAATCGTCCGGCAATTTAGAATGAACCGCCTAAATAATAAGGCCTAAATCTTCAATTGGAACTTAAGAATAGGGAAAATTATCCACAAAAATCTTAAACTTATTACATTTTGTCAATTTAATTTTAAATTTTTTTCACATTTTATCAATTGAGTCCACCCAACTAATTTTGGCTAGAAATTGCTAATATAAATACTAGTCATCCTGTATAACACAACAGGCATTGTAGAAAATCTTTTATGATATATATATTTTTTTAAATTGTTTTGATTTTTTCTTTTCTTTCTCTCTTCCTTCTTCATTATTTTTTCACTTGACTAGGCCCTTACTGGCCACTCGTAGCTAACCCCTCACCTCATCGGCTGAGTGTTGTGACCCTCAATTGGCCTCACTTGGATCTAGGTAAGGCCATTGCAGCCACTAGCGACCGACCTCACCTGGAGGTTGCCTCGTCAAATGCAAGTGAGGCAACCTTGTCTACATTCGCCTTGCTTGTAGCTACACTATGGCCCCACCCAACTAGGCAATGGCGTCGTGGCCCTCATCTGCAGCCATGAAGGCTTGACAACCCTCACTGGCCACAATAAGAAAACAATGAAGAAGGAAAAGAGAGAGAAAGAAACAAAAGGACAAAGCAATGAAATAAATAAATGTCAAATATTATTAAAAATTATCTACGTCAGCGTTGACTATATCACGTAGGGCGACTAGCATCAATGTTAATAATTTACAATCAAAATTGACCGAATATATTCAATTGGCAAAATACAAAAAATGTTTAGGATTCAATTAACAAACTTGAAAGGTTTAATACTAATTTGGGTATTTGACTTTTTGGATAATTTTCACCTCAAGAATATATTAGTTCAAATTTGTATTTTGTTGCATGCCATGTTCGAGTAATCCTATGTGTACAAGGGAACACTTTTAAATAATTATTTTTAAATCATTTATTTTTCATGAAATAAATAGGGTTATTTTTTTCTTCTTCTTCTCCGCCTTTAGAAATAAGATCAAATGGGTCTCGTCACAAATGGTATTGGTTACCATAGATGAGCGGATGAAGGGATATTGTAGTCAAGGTCGGCTTACTCGGTATTGGTCATTGAGGACGAAACTCGTGTACTTTGTTTCGCCATGTTCAACTTAATGCTTGATTATTTATGCCAATTCACCCAAGTTGCACCGTGTAAAAAGAGGATGGGCTCCGCGTCTCTGCTCGCTAGGGAATGATTAGGCTGCTACCGAAATGCAGCGTAGATGCTACAAACGGGCGCTTGTGGCGTCCATTCATCCCATGTTTATGTTACTTGCAAGGCACCGGCGTAGCATATGCAAGAATAGTCCTTTATCAATACTTTGATCGGCCAAACCAATCCCTCATCCAAATAAAAAATGAAAATCCCTCGCTCCCTGACTCCTCGAAAATTCATCAACTCCATTTACTGAGAGAAACCTCCGCAAGTAGGGACAAATTTTTATTTTTATTTTCCAGTCGGACAGGAACATTTTTCAAACGCCCCTGCACATGTGGTAAAGTTTTATGAAGACATCGCCCATGCGCATCACCAAATTCTGTGCTTCGTCACTTTAGGACACCCATAATAACTATTTTTTTTCTATTTTTCTATTTTTTTAGTTCCCGGAAATAGGTTTAGAACAAAAATTCATTTGATAATGCAATTTTTTTGTATATGTTTGGAACAATTTTTTAGTCCAAAAATAGGTTTGGAACATAAATGATAAGTAAAAAAATTTTCTATACCGCCACCCGCCGTTAGCCGCCACTCCCCCTCTTCTGAAATGATATTATTTGAAGATAAAAATCCTAAATCTAAATGCAAAAAATACAATGAAAAAATGAAGGCATCCGAAAGGGAAAATGGTATAGACAGAACCGATACTTATTCAATATCTCATTTTTATATGTCCCAGGAAAAAAGGGTTAGAATGGATCCAAATGGACATTCGTATCTAAGGATGTAACAAATGAACGCACAAAGGAAGCTCGCCGACGACCGATCCGACTAAAGCCTGAACGTTCGAGTCATGAGTCGAATATCGGATGAGCCGTCAACATTTCATATTATCAGTGCTAAAAATCTGATAAAAGCGGACCCCCATATGCATGAACACATGCCATGCGAGGCTAAAACGAATAAATGAGGGCAGCCAAGGACTGGCTCGGAGAGGTGCAAGTGGGCCAAACAATGCTTGTTGTTCAGATCGAAGAGCGATTGAGACAGTGAGCATTCGGCCCACTTCTGGGCTCCGCAACATCTCTAATTCATGCGTCGGTGAACCTAGAACGGCCCTACACTTACGCTAATTGGATTACCAAAAGCACATATGCATGATTAAATCCAGGTGATGTAACGCGCGATTCCAAGCAAATATCACTACGAAATTATGTCCTTCCTCTATTGATCACATCAAAACAGGATTCTACGCTCACGGAAATATGATTTAAACATTTATGACCGTAAGCAATAAAGGATGCATAATTAGTGTCACTTGAAGAAGAATTACAAGATATTTTCAATAGGTTTTACAGAGTTCCTATGTCCTCAGGATCAAGTATCGGATTCAAGAACCATAGATAAAATTGAGGCATAGATATACCGACATAATGGCAAGAAAACGTCTATTGGGTCTCGTCACAAATGGTATTGGTTACCACATACGAACGGATGAATGGATATTGCAGTCAAGGTCAGCTTACTCGGTATTGGTCATCGAGGACGAAACTCGTGTAATTTGTTTCCCCATGTTCAACTTAATGCTTGATTTTTTATGCCAATTCAACCAAGTTGCACCGTATAAAAAGAGGACGGGCTCCGCATCTCTGCTCTCTAGGGAATAATGATTAGGCTGCTAGACTATTGTGACTTCAATTTTTCTCCTCCTGCCAACCATCTTCAAAACCATCATAACATAGCTATAGACATTCGATTTATGAGAAACCCGTCATTGTTCCTCATGATCAGCTCTGGAGCAATGTAATTGGGGGTGCCTCGAGCACCTAGCATTGACATGATGCTCTTTTGTCTTGGGCAAATTTTGGAAAGACCAAAGTCAGAAATCTTAAGACAATAGTTTTGGACAAAAAGAATGTTGTGAGACTTTATGTCAAAGTGCAAATTCCTCATTTCATAACCTCTATTGTAAGTACTCTAGTCCATGAGCAATGTCAATCAAAATTAGGTACAATGTGTCCCAACTCAATTGTTAATCTACACCCAAAGTGTTAGTTTTGTTGAATATGATCTTTATGTGATTCATTTGGACGGGAAGGAGGCAGAGGATTGCAGAGAATAGGAGAAAGAGGTAGGAGAGTGTGGAAAGCATTCATGGAAGCATCAAATGGAGTTGGTTTGAATTGGTCCTAACTCCCATCGCTATCAGGCGTTGGTTCTTCTATTTCAAAGCAAATACCAAGCAAGGCAGAATGGGGTCTGATGCGTGCATTATTCAAACACCCAGTGAAGCAAATTTGCAAAAAAATTTGCTCCACAAAATCTTGAGGATCAAACCATGAAACTTCATAATAAGAGGGACCTCTAAATTACAATTAGGAACAACTGTTTTAAAAGTTTAAGCTGTTAGATAAATGCGTGATTTAATACTTAAATATTTTAACACTCTCCCTCACGTTTAGTTTGATCTTCTATCTAGTACTAAGTGTGGAAATTTATTTAGGGAGACAAAATGGAGTATGAAAAGATTCGTACTTAAGATTTTTAACTCGGATTTTTAACTCTAATATCATGGGAGATTTTGTCGGACCATTATCAATTATTTTAAAAATTTAAGCCGTTAGATGAAACGTGATTTATTATTTAAATATTCTAACATCTCTCATGAAAAATTCATGGCCAAGCAGTAGATAACTTGAGATTTCCTCTTGCTTTGTGCCACCAAAAAGGAAAGTCGTAGAAAAGTCATTCTTGTCACATGATATTCGTAGTTGGAGGAAGACAAAACAAGTACGGCACCATCGAATTACCAGCAAAAGAAACAAGTGGATTACATTCAATCGACTTGAGTTTTCTCTAGACAAATTCTCGGGGTCTATTTTATTTTATTTTTTAGAGAGAATTCTCGGGGTCTATTGGACATATAATCTTTGAGGTAGTATTAGAAACTAACTCCGCAAAAGCTTGAGGCTTAGTGATTTTGTGCATATTCTACATGGTTGATAATAGAATCTGATGTGCCTATATAAACAAGAACCTGCTTAATAAAGTTGAGAAATATCAACCGGGAATGCTACTGAAAGAAAGTGCACGGTCATTGCAGGTACGAGCGTGGGTTTGCCACGCAATAACACGTGACACTAGATGTTGAAGAAGAGGAGTGGCTGCCGCAAGATCCGCCAGAAAAAGCGCACGCCGAGCACTCAGCTTGTTCACTACACTAAACATCAACACCTCGATTCAAAACTTCCCGCAAGCTGATATTGCATCTTCCTATATCATCGAGTGCGTTCTAACATCGGAAGGGAAAGGAGACGACCAGGCTAGGCTAAAAAGGGTTCGATTTAACGTCAACATGAAAAGGAGACTAGCTTGCTTGGCCTCAAGATCACTGATTAAGCATAGATAACAAGGAATTGCTAACACATTGATTACACTTTATCAGGAAGGAAGTCAGTGCTTTTACAACTCTTAACATTTGTTGCCTGACTAATTCTTTAGTATAATCCATCATAAAATCTTTAAACAAAATGACAAATCTCTCAACTATACTTGTTAAATGAATTAAGCCCATCCAATTCTAGAGTTCATAAAGGAGGTCATTCAATAAAATTTGTTTAACATGTCATCTATTTTGCTCAATATAAATCCTATTTGGATAAATGGCAAACTATATTGATAATATGAAATAATGCACTTTTCACTTCTTTGTTTTTCCATCATACTCATAGGAATTTAATCTAGACATTTGATCACAAGTTTGTGAAAAGCTCAATAGTCATTAATTAAAACGTTGATAGTCTTTTTTTGTGTGTTTTTTTTTTATACTCTATTACAAACTATGTTGGTCTGCTATTAGTGAAATTGAATAACCCCAACTTGAGTCATTACTCTCTTGCAAAGACGAACTTTCACATGGACAAGCCTCGAGCGATCTTGAGGGTGATGACAAGGATGGTTTTGGAGGAATTTGCAAGGCCTCAACACGTCCTTTTAGCATCTCCACAACTTGAGTCATACAGGGTCGAGCTCTCGGATCGATCTGAATGCACCATAAGCCTACTATAATCATCTTCTTCGTGATTTCTTCATCCCCCTCGTTTGTGATCCCATGCAGCCCAAGCTCTTCTTGAAGCTCCAAGCGTTGATGGACCCAATGAGGAAAGTATGTTTCACTAGTACAATCTACCACCACTTCAATATTTTTCCTCCTACCGACCATCTCCAGAACCATCATGCCATAGCTATAGACATCCGATTTGTGAGAAACCCCTCCGATGTTCCTCATGAACAGCTCTGGAGCAATGTATCCAGGGGTACCTCGGGCACCTAGCATTGATACGATGCTCTCTTGTCTTGGGCATATTTTGGCAAGACCAAAGTCGGAAATCTTGGGACAATAGTTTGCGTCAAGGAGGATGTTGTGAGGCTTTATGTCAAAGTGCAAGATCCTCGTGTTGCAACCTTTATGCAAGTACTCTAGCCCATGAGCTATGCCAAGGGAAATCTGGTACAATGTGTCCCAACTCAATAGTTGATCTAACTCCAATGTGTTACTCCTGTTAAATATGAACTTTTCAAGGGATCCATTAGGCATGAACTCATAAATCAAAGCTCTTTTACTTCCTTCAAAACAAAATCCCGAGAGGTTGACAACATTGACATGAGAAGTCCTGCTTATGCTCGCAACTTCATTGAAAAATTCTTCAGCATCACCTTTCAACTTTTTTAGAAGCTTCACTGCCACAAGTTGACCATCTTTAAGCTTGCCTTTGTACACACAACCATAGCCTCCTTGGCCTAACTTTTCTTGGAAAGAGTTGGTCATCCTCTTGATGTCTTTATAGGTGTATCTTCTCGAAGAGATGAGTCCCTCGATTTTCATTTCGCCATCGAAATATTCACTCCTCTGCTTTATCAAAGCCATAATTCTTCTTATCATTGGTTTCTTCTTGAAGGAAAGCATTAAAATAAGGGCGATCCCAATTCCAGCTCCTAATGATGCTATCCCTGAAAAAAAAAATATATATATAGGACATTTCAAAATAGCAGTCTCACTTCATCACTTTATCGAGGCTTCCAAGTTGGGAATCTTTACAGAAAATAGACAACGAAAAACATAATTTAACGGATTACCTATGATGGCCTTTCTCCACATAATGCTACGTTTCCCTGCCAAGACACAAATGCTTATCAAATAAATTCTAAATGAAGTTGGGATGAAACTAGTAAAAGAATGCTTCCTACAGTGCGATGGATCGTGCATATATCTTGAATGGAAGCATGTGCACATGCTTGGATCCACCTTGAAAATACGGTTTTATATGTAGAGTTCAAATCTATCAATGTTGTATACTTCAACTGCACGCCTGGTGAGATTTTAGCATCACTAGTGGAGGCGGAAGCTTTTTTCTATTTGGTTTCAAGCACAACAAAATTCCACAATGAAAATGAAGTCGCTTTAGTCCGACATTTGCAAATTTTACCGTGAACTTGGTGCATCTTCACTCAATACATTAAAACAATTGGATCTTGTGGGACGCAAATGGTAACCTCAAGATCAAACATTCAAGGCAAAGAAGGTTGAGGTGAAGTTCTAATTTGCACCTTCCCTCCGCATGTAGAAATGAAAGATCAAGCAAAGCAATAGATATGAAACCTCAGTCAAGAAGCAAAAGCAGAAAATTGGATCCCCCAGGAATTTACCATCATTGCAGCTATGAAAATGAGGAGCATCTTTTCAAAGGCAAACAAAATTAGTGTTCTTGAATCCACACCGTCCCTCACTTCCCTCACACTTGCTGCATTAATTGCAGTCCAATTCAATAGGAATCCCTTCTTAATCTCAATGTAATCCATAGACATCAAGGCTAGGGAAATTGGCATTTACGTAAACAGGTATGCTAACTACAGAGTAGCAGGAGCTAACGGCAGAATAGTAATCCATTTCCTCCAGTGCTTCCTTGGAGGAAAGAGCAAAAGAATGGTGGGTCAAGTTGCTAGCACAGTGCACTAAATATGTTAAGACTTGTTGGCTGCGAGGATGCAATTATTGTAGAAGAAGAACTTGGCATTAGTGGAACTCAGATTAAAATGCCATCTTTCAAGGTTGATAGTACGTGGAGGAGCATCACAGGATTCCTCGTACACAGGGGCATTAAACAAGAGGTATGAATTGTGCGCATAGAAGATATCCTTGATATTGAACCTCCTATCCGAGAAAGGATAAGGTACATCTCTTTGCAGGTAATCTCGAAATTTAGATTGCCACAGTAGGACTCTTGTTTGCCAGAAACCCTAAAAGGGTAGCTGATGTTCGGCTAATATCTGCAATTCTGAGGCATGGAGGCCTCGTGTTGTGCATCATCCGATAGAGCCAGATAGACTAAGTTAGTGAAGATGATGATAATGACCAAATGGTGACAATTAGATACTCGCATGAAGTTTTAGTGATTCATTTGGACCGGAAGCAGGCAGAGGACTGCAGAGGATAGGAGAAAGAGGTAGTAGAGAGGGTGGAAAGCATTTGCAGAAAAATCAAATGGAGTTGGTTTGAATTGGTACTAACTCCTATCATTGTTGTGTGTTGGTTCTTCTGCTTCGAAGCTAATACCAATCGAGGCACAAAGTGGTCTGAAACGTGCATATGTATTGGATTGAAGCATATATGGCTTATGCTTGGATCCACACTCATTATAGTGCTTATGCTAATAATAAACAAGGTCATGTCACAATAAAAACCTATAGCATGATAGAGTTAATTATATTTCAAATCTATCAATGTTACCTATTTCAACTGAGCACTTCATCATATTTTAGCACCACTAGTATAGATGGAAACTTCTTTCTTTCTTTCCTTCTTTCTTTCATTCTTTCTTGTTTGGTCGTGTGCGCAAGAAAATCCCACAAAGAAAAGCAAGTTATTTTGGTCCAACATTTACAAATTTTTACTATGAATTTGGTGTAGCTTCAGCTTCACTCAATACTTTTTAACCATTGGATCTTGTGGGACACAGATACCAACCGCCGCATGTCGAAATGAAAGATCAAGCAAAACAGTAGATATGAAAACTCAGTCAACAAGCAAAAACAGAAAATACTCCCCCATCCACTTACCATCATTGCAGCTTTAAGAATGAGGGCTATCTTGGCAAAAGCAAACGAAAGCATTGTTCTCAAACCCACACCGCCAAAGTCTTATGATATTTCATGAAGGAGGGAAATAAAAAAAAAGGCTATCAAATGTTGAAACTGGGTGTGGGGGTGGAAGTGACGAGGAAGACAGTGGCCAGGAAACATGCGAAGCAATTTCCTCCACAGTTCTTATGTAGTTGAAATTGAGAAGTGATTCCCTTTCTCAAGGTTCTCATTGTGGAAAAAGTCTAGCCCATTTGAGGGGCCAAGAGTTCATGTTGTGAAAAGTAAAGAACAAGTCAAACCTAAATTTTAGGTTGATCGACTTTTCAGTTAACACATTCCAATTTAAATTACCTGTCAATGGTGTGAGATTTTACAGTAAACTTAAAGCATCTTCGCTTGTCGCATTTAAACCGTCGATCTCATGGATTTGCAGATATCGACCTAATGATCCAACAGTTAAGGCGAGGAAGGATTTTGAGGATGGGGTGATAAAGTTTTAGGACTTAAAGTCTATATCGTAACACAATCATGCATGTCATAGCAAGGATGACTGCACTTCGTTTGAGGGAAGGATATGCCCAGCAATTCTTCTCATTGAACGACTTATAGCTAAGTGAAAACCACATGTTAGATGAGAGTAAGCATACATACTTGAAGGGACGATTGCCGGTACCGGCGGTATTGAGAAGGGACACTAGCCGGTATTGGTGTTCTATGGTAGGTCACCGGATAGGCTGCATTAGGGCAAAAACAATTTATTTTTGCCTTGTCCAGTCATACCTGCATCTTCCCCCCTCTACAGCACAATCTTCGCACAATGATGTGTTGGCAATCCAAGTGATCTCAAAGCCTTTATTGAGAATGTTGCTAATATTATCACCAAAGTCGATATTCACGGAAGGTGGTGGCAAACTTATAGGTTCACTTTTTGAAATTGGAACATGAACAATGGAACTACATGGCTTGTGCAGTGGGTTTGATAGGTTTACACCGAGAACAAAGTAGCCAAATTGAGACTCAGGACAAGAGAACCAATAATAAGATGGAAGGGTTGGCCATGAGTCGCAATTGTAAATTAAGGTGGAATTGAGGTTATTGAAGTGTAGTTGAAGAGATTCAAGTCTAAACTGGTTTCGTTATATGTTTCAAGACATAAACTATATGATAAATCTGACCTTGCCACCACAAGTATTTGCGTGCTCCTATCCATGTGGATCACTCGATATTCCTACGACATCATGGATAGGGTTGGGCTATATCCGTCACAGTCAAACTCGTAGCCTGGATACCGTTGCTTCATATGCTTGAAAGGATAGCTGATTCGTATATTTCCACAAGCAGAAGCGCATTCTTGGAATGGCAGGAAGTAGCCGGGAGCTCACACGGGGAAGTGAATTTGGAGGGAGATGAGGAAGAGCAAGGAGAGAGAGGAACATGGCGCGGTAAGATCCATCCGAAGGGAGATGGTGTTGAAGCAAAACAAGGAGGGGTACATATGAAGGAACGTGGAGGAGAGAAATGAAAAAAGATGGCTATTGAATGTTAAAATTGGGTCTGCGGAAGGAGGTGATGGGGAAGATGCGGCTCAGAAACATGCAAAGCAATTTTCTCCAGATTTCTCCCCGTGTTGTTGAAATCGAAAAGTGAAAACTTTCTTCTAGGTTCTCACTGAAAGCGTCTAGCCCCTTTGAGGGGTCAAGAGTTCGTGTCATGAGAAGTAAAGAACAAGCCAAACCTAAATTTTTCATTACTTGACTTATTGGCTAACGTCCGATTTAAAATACATGTCCATGATGTGAAATATTACGGCAAGTTCGGAGCATATTCTCTTGCTGTATTTAAATTGTCGGATCTAGTGGGTTCGTAGATACCGACCTAATGATCCAACAGTTAAGGCAAGGAAGGTTGTTGAGAATGGGGTTCATAAAGTTTTAGGACTTGGAAGTCTAAATTGTAACATGACCATGCCGTAGCGAGGATGAGATGACTGCACTTCATAATATTAGAGGGAAGGGTATAACCAGCAAAATGAGATTCTCGGGCTTTGAGGGGCATGAGCGAGTCGTTGTCCAATTAACAAGCAAACCCAGCAATCCTCCCGTAGAAGAACATTAGCTAATTGAGAACCACGCATTAGGTGAGAGTAAGCATACATAGCGCAAGTCGTTGAATGGACTCCGTCGGGCAAAAACAATTGAATTGTTGCCTTCTCCAGCCGTACCCGCATGTTCCCCCTGATTTGTTGCATTTTTCACACTGCGATGTGTCAGCAATCCAGGTGATCTCAAAGCCTTCGTTTAGGATTTCTTTAATATCAGCATGACTAATAGGGGCGCTATCACCACTGCCCTTTGGTGGTGGTGGTGTTAGATCTGGAGCTTCGATTAGTGGAATTGGGACAAGGACAGTGAAGTTGCAATGCTTGTGTAGTGGTTTTGCAAGGTCTGCATCGAAGGCAAAGTAGCCTTCCCCAGACAGGAGACGAGAATGGAATATAATGTTGAGAGGGCGGCGATAAATTGCATTTGTAGAATAAGGTGGAATTGAAGTAACTGGAAGTATAGTAGAAGAGACTGAAGTTTAAAGTGGTGTCGACATGTGCTCCATGATACATCGTCCCATTTATCCATCCTTGCCACCTTAATAATTTGCGTGCTCATATTCATGTGGATTACCCGATGCTCCAGGGACTCCATGGAAAGGATCAGGTTATGTCCGTCACAGCCGAGCTCATAGCTTGGATACCCACAGTAACCTAGTTGCCTACTATGCTTGAAAGGATAGCTGATTTGTTGCTCTCCGCAATTAGAAGGAGTGCACTCTTGGAACGGCTGCAAATCCCCGCAAACTGGCACAGAGAAGTGAATATGGAGGGAGATGATGAAGAAAAGCAAGGAGAGAGAGGAACACAACATGGTAAGATCCATCCGGAGGGAGATGGTGTTGGAGTAAAACAAGGAGGGTACATATATGAAGGAAGAAGATCCGGAGGGATAAAGAATAATGCTGCTTTTGGAACGACTTGACCCCAATGCACCAACGAGAATCACTTGAATTGGCCTCCTGAAGACCAAGACTTTGGCGCGGGGAGACAAACTGAGAAGAAAAGAAGGAGAACAAGGCACGTGGAAACAAAGCCAAGTAGCTTGCGCTGCTTGCTAATTGTGAACTGGACTTGAGGAGGACTCGGAATAGTATTCCCCATTTTCCAATTCCTACACGCACGCGCAGCCCCATCTAATCAACGAGCTTTGCCAATCTCCTAGACAATTCAATCGAGGACACTTCAATAAGGACCTCAAGAACATAGTTAACAGCGTTCTAGATACACGCAGGGCCATCGCCTAGACTACTAGAAGATAGAAGGGATTGGAGCTTCAGAGCTGAGGCGGCTAACTTTCATCTAGATGAGTTTCTCTTTAACATTGCCCAGTCATCTTTTTGAAGGGATTTGACTTATGATATCGACTTATCATTAGGCCAAACTATAACGTGGGTAAAATCAGTGGATCGAAAAGGATCTTTAGCTAGGAAGCAATAAGCTTGCCATCTTTTTCAAGACAGAAATTGCTCAGGTCCATAAATCGCTCAGGCCTCAAGTACTGAAAATAAAACTTCTGCTCTTGGTACTCAAAGATAGGGAATTCGTCCTCAAAGCACTCGAACTTGAACCCTGGAGGTCCACAGAATTAGGGGTCGGCCGCCTCCCCAGAAAAGATAAGTTATATTTTCGATGGTTCCGCAATTAAAAGAGGGTGGCAGTCGGTATGGTGGACATCATCGTCTCCGTCGCATAAGAGAACTTGTGGAATAATGAGGACGATGAGGACAAAGACAAGGATGGAGTGTGAAGGGGAGTGGATGCGTCACCGATTTGAGTGAGTCCATGCTCTCATGGATGGAGAATATCATGTGAAATGAGGATTTACTTAGACTTTAGAAGTTCAGAGAGGCATGCTGAGGATGGAGAAATTCTTTTTTATACACCTTTTTCCGGACTGAAGTGTGAAAAGGATGGATGCGGTTAATTCTTCCCCAGTATAATATAGGAAACTTTTCTAAGCGATTACTTTGACCGAGACCAGTTTCGGTCTCCTGATATTTCGTGAAGGAGGGAAATGAAAAAAAGATGGCTATCGAATGTTAATACTGGGTCTAGGGGAGGAGGTGATGGGGGAAGATGTGGCGTGGAAACATGCCAAGCAATTTCCTCCGGATTTCTTCCCATCTTGTTGAAATCGAAAGGTGAAAACCTTCTTCTAGGTTCTCACCTTGAAAAAGTCTAGCCCCTTTGAGGGGCCAGGAGTTGGTGTCATGAGAAGTAAAACAAATCAAACCTAAATTTTTCGTTACTTGACTTACAGGCTAATGCATTCCGATTTAAAATACTTGTCCATGGTGAAATTTCACAATAAGCTCGGAGCATCTTTGCTAGCTGCATTTAAACCGTTGGATCTTAGTGTGTTTTGAGATACCAACCTAATGATCCAACAGTTAAGACAAGGAAGTTTGTTGAGAATGCGGTGATAAAAATTTTAGGACTTGGAGTCTAAATTGTAACATGATCATGTCGCAGCGCAGATGAGATGACTGCACTTCATAATATTAGAGGGAAGGGTATGCCCAGCAAAATGAGATAGTCAAGCTTTTAGGGGCATGAGTGGGTTGTTGTCCAATTAACAAGCAAACCCAGCGATCCCTCCCGTGGAAGAATATTGGCTAATTGAGAACCACACACTAGGCGAGAGTAAGCATACATACCGCAAGTCGTCGGAATGGACTCCGTCGGGCGTAAAACAATTGAATTCTTGCCTTGTCCTGTTATACCCGCATCTCCCCCCTGATTTGTTGCAATTTTCGCAACTGCGATGTGTTGACAATCCAGGTGATCTCAAAGCCTTTTTCCAGGACCGCTCTAATAGTAGCACTACTACTGGTAGCACTACTGCTGCCCATCAATGTTGGTGATGGACTTGGAGCTTCAATTGGTACAATCGGGACGAAAACACTGAGGTTGCATCGCTTGCGTAGCAGGTTTTCAAGGTTCACATTGAGAGCAAAGTAGCCACCTCTAGACGCGGGACAAGAGAACCGATAAGGTGAAAGGGTTGACGATGAGTTGCAATTGTAGAATAAGGTAGAATTGAGGTAATTGGAAGTGTAGTTGAAGAGACTGAAGTTTAAGGTGGTGTCGACATGTGTTCCACAACATATATCTTTCAATAAATCCATCCTCACCACCTTAAGGATCTGCGTGCTCCTATCCATGTGGATCACCTGATATTCCAGGGGCTTCATGGAAAGAATGGTCAGGTTATCTCTGTCACAGTCAAGCTCGTAGCCTGGATACCCACAGTAGCTTGGTTGCCTAACATGCCTGAAAGGATAGCTGATTTCTTTATCTCCGCAAACAAAAGAAGCGCACTCTCGGAACTGTTGGAATTCGCCGGAAGTTAGCACCAGGTAGTGAATATGGAAGGAGAAAATGATGAACAAGGACAGAGAGGAGCACGGCATGGTACGATTTATTCGAAGGGAGATGGTATTGGAGCAAAACAAGGAGAAGGGTAAATGTAAATGAAGAGGATGGACAGGATAAGATCGATGCTGCTTTGAGAATGATTTGAACCCAATGCACCAATGAGAGCCACTTGATTTGGCCTCCCGAAAGACCATGACTTAGGTGCATTGAGACAAAAGCTGAGAAGAAAATAAGAACAAGGCGCGTGACGACTTGGACTACTATTACCCATTTTACAATTCGTACACGCGGCCCTCAACTACTCAACGAGCTTGGCCAATCTCCTTGACAAGTCAATCGAGGACACTTCAATAAGGACCTCGAGAACATAGTTAGCAGCATTCCAGACAGATGCGGGACCATCGCCTAGACTAGAAAAAAGAAGGGATTGCAGCCTCAGAACTAAACGAATAAACTGTCATCTAGACGAGTTTTTCTCAATTTTGCCTACGGGTGAGCCACGAAGACCGCCCAGACCGGGCCGGACCGGACCGCCCGGTTCTGGGCGGTTTCCGGAGTTTTCGGTCCGGTTCCCGGTTCCATCTTTGGAACCGTCCGGATCGGACCGGACCGACTCTTATTTTTCTTTTTGTTATTTCTTAAAAATATTCAGAGAACAGCAACCCCTAATGCTCGATCTTCCCTCTCGGCTCTCACGCCTCTTTCCCTCTCTACATGGCGGACGACAGCGTAGTCCAACGTCTGGAGGAGGAGGGCCTTCTCGACGAGCTCGGTGTGGTGGGAATCGAGTCGAGGAGAGCGACGAGGATGGAGTTGGACCTTATCTGACCCCCCATGGAGTTGCTGGGGGCCGATGGGTCAAAGCGGACGAGATAGGAGGGGGAAGACACCACAGACGCGAGGATCCATGAGGGCTCGAGAGCGAGCTCGGAGCGAATTGGAGGTGTTCTCATCGTCTCTCTAAAATGGAGGCTCGTCACGGTGGTTTTTGGGGAAGGAGGAGGGGAAGTGGGTTTTGCGCGGAGAAGAGAGAAAGATGGAGATGGGACAGGAGGGACTGAGCCACGATGACTTAGAGAGAGAGAGAGAGAGAGGAGATAGAGTGAATAAAAGTAAATGTCTTTGATGTGATAGAGACTTGTCAGGAAGTAAAATAATGTCAGAGACAGGTATCAGACAGCTGGGACTGGAAATGGCGACCACGCTGCGCTCTTTTCCCTTTCTTTTCAGACGCCTTTCTCTTCTTTAAAATTTGACCGGTTCCATGGACCGGACCGGTATGGTCCGGTTTCCAGTTTTAGGACCAATCGGTCCAATATTTGGTCTCTAATTTTGGAGACCAGTCTTCTCTGTCCAATTTTCGGTTCTACCTTGAAACGGGATCAAACTGGAACTGATTATCCCTAAGTGTGTGGTCAAGTCATCCTTTTTTGAACTGATTTGACTCATGATATCAACATATCATCAGCCCAAACGGCAACATGGGTATAATTAGTGGATTGAAAAAGGCCTCAACTCCTTAGTGGAGCTCGACCAGGGCCATCTCTTGTGATCTACGATGATGATCCACATTGGATCTTTAGCTATAGGAAGCAATAAGCAAAGGTTGCCATCTTTTTCTTGACAGAGATTGCTAAGGCCCATCAATCGCTCAAGTCTCAAGCAATGAAAATAAAAACTCTTTCTAGGCATCAATTCCTCGGGAGGAAAATGATTATAATCAAAGCAATAATAGCTAGAAAAGTGAAAAAGAAATTTTTCTAAAAAGAAACCACCACCTTGTAATGATAGACCATACTCCAAGTTGTGAGTTGCAATGACTAGATGAAAGATACTTTCGAAATTTCGCCCAACCAAAAAATTTATTACTTCAATTTGCTACATGCAATCTTTATACTTTAAATATCACAAAAAAATCACCTTAGCTTAAGTTTTTGGATTGGGCATTAAATAAGGTATCCTAGTTCACTCATCGAAGTAATTCACGTATCTTGTTTGCGGAATTTATATTAAACTTTTTGCACGTAATCTTCATTCACATATTAATTTAAGTTTTTGGATTGGGCATTAAATAAGGTATCCTAGTTCACTCATTTATTTCGCATGTACCATTCCTCACTAGTTAAATTCTATGTGTGGTTCTAATTTCCACGTGACAATGGTACCAAAGTAACAGTTTTGTTTGTCTATGAATCCATATTTTATATATATATATATATATATATATATATGTAATCTTGCTCTATTTATTAATTTAAGCTTTCATATAGGACCTGTTGCACGGGATATATTAGTAGGTGTAATTACCATTCAAATTTTGAAAAGTATTGATTAAGAAATTGACGAACCTAAGTATATAATTTTCTAATTCTAAAAGCTGCTGAAACATGGAAGTATGCCAGAAATCAGATCACGCGCAACTAAGAAGCGACAAGCATCGAAAAAGGCAATCATGGCGATTGGCAAACTTAGATGCAAAACCAATTATGAAGAAAGAGAGGAAACGGACAGACACAAACTTCAATCTTACCTTTGCAAAACGAGCCGTCCGTGTGATTTGACCCGTCCTCGCAGAAGCACAGCAACTGCTCATTCTGGTTGAACGCGCACCGCCCGCCGGAGTGCTCGCACGCGCCGCACTCCCTCACCGCCGCCCAGTCAAGCGCGAACCCTCGCTCATCGCCCCAGCGAGCTCGTCCCCCCGTTCGCCGCCGTCACCTCCGTCCGCTTCACCGCCGCCACCACTGCCTCCTCGCAGCCCCACGCCTCACGAATCGCCGCCGCCTCATCGGGGCTCATGTCCACGAACACATACGACTGATTATCACCAGATCGCAAGCAATCGATGGCCCTGGCGGGGTTGGGCGCTAACGGAGGGTGCTGCAGTTAAAGAAGAAGGTGAGATTGACATCGGCGGAGTTGTAACCGAGCGGGAGCGAGTTGATCGTGAGGTTATGGCTGGCCCTGGGGCATATCCGGTCGGCGACGTCGATGTCGACGAGAGTCAGGGTTTCTTCGACGTAGTTGATTTCGGCGACGAAGTAGGTGTCGCCCGGAAGAGCGATGGTCGGGGGATTATCGACATCCGGGCAACTGATTCTGAGCTGTGGGTAGCCGCAGTATACGGGGGCGTCGCTGACGGTCGAGAATGGATACTTGATGGAGATGTTGCCGCATTGAGACTGCGATTCGCAAATGGTTGGGAAAGCGGAGTGGACGCCATGGAAGCTCAGCAAGAAGAAGAAGAAGAAGACGAGGGAGAGAGAAGGGGACAGAATGCAGAGAAGGTGGTGGCGGCTTGGCATTTGCTTTGTTCTTTTCTTGGTGAGGAAGAAGATAATCGTCTGGCAATTTAGAATGGACCGCCCATAACTATATAGTAATGCGTTCAAAGTCTTACATTGGGACTGAAGGCTGCACAATTTTTTTTTTTCTGGTCAAAGGCTACACAAATTTGACTTTGATATATTTTTTTGCGGGCAACGTTCGAGTAATCCTACGTGGAAATTTTCTAATACGTTAATAATGATTTGCTATGGTCATAAGTTAGTGCCAAAAAATAATGTAAAAGTACTCTAGCGTGTAAAATTTTAAGTGTCAGTCTTTACAAGTACATTGCATGTAGTCTCATGGTTGGCTTAATTAAGTAAGAAGTTGGAAACTTCACTAGATCATAACTTTTCTATTTAATCTATCATTCTAATATCCATTTTCTTTTAAAAGAAAGGAATGATTTAGAGCTTAATACACCTTTTCATAAAATTATTATAATTTTTCTAATTCAATCATTTTTTTTTTGTCAATTCAATTCTAAATATTTTGTATTTGTGTCAATTTAGTTTATCCAGTCAATTTTGACTAGTTGGCACTAATGTGGACACCGATCGTCCAGCTAATATTGACATGTCAATTTACAAACACACACACACACACACACATTTTTCATTTTTTCTCTCTATTTTTCTTTCCTTTCCTTATTTCTCCAACTCATATAGTTTTTTCATTTTTTCACACACACACAGGTTTTTTTTTTTTTTTTTTTTTTTTCTCTATTTTTTTCCTTTCCTTATTTCTCCTAGTTGGTGAGGTTTCGCCCAAATCTGGTGAGGTCATGCCTTGTTAATTTCGCGAGTAAGGTCGAGCTCGGCCTTGCCAGTAATGGTTGAGGCTCACCCTCGCCAGTGGCTGGGGAGGTTGAGCTTCACTTAGTGATGGCAAGAGCGAGGCCTCACTTGGGGTGGCTAAGGTTGGCTATCACCGGTGCCAACGAGGGCAAGCCTCCCTAGTTGCCAGCGATGTTAACCTTCCCAGCCTTTGCCTCTGG
This sequence comes from Eucalyptus globulus, assembly GCA_014182545.1. Lineage (NCBI taxonomy): Eukaryota > Viridiplantae > Streptophyta > Magnoliopsida > Myrtales > Myrtaceae > Eucalyptus > Eucalyptus globulus. Next base: position 9,475,002 of record CM024718.1, read on the forward strand.
TCGGTCCAAGTGATCGACCAAAGGAAGAAGGAAAAAAAAAAAAAGAAAAAAATCGAAAAGTAAATAAAATATTAAAAAATTGACATATTGGCGTCAGCCAGATAGTTGGCATTGGCTAGTGTCCACGTCGGCGTTGGCCGGCCAAAATTGCCGGGGGGACTGAATTTGTACAAATGCAAAAGATTTAGGATTGAATTGGCCAAAAAAATTTAGGACTGAATTGACAAAATAACAATAAATTTAGGATTGTTTTGATAATTTTACCCCCTTTTTTTTTTTAAATAGTTAAGGGCTTGGCTAAACTTTTTATAAAATATTTAGGGACTTTAATTTAGTGCAATTTTTCATGAGTAAATTTTATGAAATTACAATCTCTAACAATTAAAGTAGTGGTTATCGGCATTTTCTATGTTGAGAAATATTGAAGAAGTTGATTGATCTTGCAATTCAAATCTAACACAAAAAGGAAGAAATTACCGGACAAATCAACAAATCTTGAAATTCAAACTCAACATGCCATATTCTCTTTATAGTTTTAGTCTTCACTAAGTTTATAATTCAATGGAGTTTGATTCGATAGTTCGTATTATATATGCGACCACAACGAGATTAAGTGATAAATGATCTTAAAACATTGTGAGTAATTTTTTTTTTTTTTTGGTAAAGATTGTGAGTAAAATTTCATATGCAATAAGTACTATAATCGTTGTAAGTATTTTCATTTTGACTCGTTCAAATCAGCGTGTACGCTTAGCTCTTGAAGAATCTTTTTCTTGCCTTTTCGTTTGGGCTTCCTTTTTGGTTTTGCATGTGGAGGCTAACGAAGCAAGCACACAAAATAGCTCCAGGGATTACTTCTAGATGGCGCACACAGTTAGTAAGGTATTTCGTGGTTAGAAATTGATCAGTCTTAAAAGTAAATTGCAGTAATAATTCGATGCATGAAGTATCAGACAACAGCCACTAAGAGCGATTGAGAATTCGATTAAGGTTGTTGTAGAATTGGTAATTTTCTTGTGCGGATGCTTTCAATGGATTGAAACTTTGAAAATGACTATGGACTTCCATAAATAAGTGAGACACGTCTTTGGACTACAGCCGTTTTTGTCTTTTATTTGAAAGAAGGGTAAGATTTAGAGTTCGATACATGTCTTTGAAACATTCAGAATTCAATTGCACATTCAATAAAACATTTTGTTGAGTAGGTCACTCCCAATTGGAGAGGCCAATGCAATTATGTATATCTGCAGTAGAATATGTATAGTAGTGAGTGTGTAAAAGAAAAAAAATATATCAAAAGAGATGGGGAGATAAATCAACGTGATTTTCACATCTAGAAAATCAAGGGAGATTGGAAAAGAAATCAAAGTGATATTCTACAAAATCACGAGAGATTAGGAGATAAATCTACGTGATTTTGTATCGTATAATTCCTATTTGGGATTGTATTTGCTCCTATGAATAGGAGTTCTCCTCAGCAGAGAAGAGGTTACACAAAAAGCAAGAATATCATAGCAGCGTAGCAGAAGAAACAGTTTTCCTCTTCCAAGAAAGAGAGTTATCTTTGAGTGAGTTATCCAGTTTGTGAGAGGTTCAGATCCACAAATTGAAGACAGAAAGAGATCCACCTTTGGGTGAAGTTGTATCCCATTATTTATCATAGTGGAAGTTTGAAGTGGACTACGGTCCCGTGGTTTTTCCCTTCACCTTGGAGGGTTTTCCACGTTAAAATTCTGGTGTTATTTATTATTCATCTTTACTGCTTTTAGTTAGTATTTTATCCTATTTAATTTTCACATAAATAGTAGTGGGAAAAATTTTCTGGGCATTCTCCACAAATATTTTCCCAACAAGTGGTATCAGAGCTTGGTTGCTCTATTTATTGTTTTTTTGTGCAGAATTAAATGGAGGAAAATTTTGGCAACGTGATAAAATTGACTGCATTCAATTATGCAATCTGGAAACCAAAGATGGAGGATCTGCTATACATTAAAGATCTTTGGAGGCCAATTGTGATATCGACGGAGGTACCAGTACCAGCGTCCGAGGAGTCAGATCCTGTAGCGGAAGCCAAATTGGCATAATCTTCTAGTGGCAAACCAACGACAATGTCTGATGGCGAATGGATGGTGCTCAATCGGAAGTGTGCCGCTCAAATCCGACAATGGATTGATAAGAGTATTTTTCAAAATTTTGCTAATGAACATGATGCTGGTGTTCTTTGGCAAAAATTAGAGAAGATGTACGCAAGAACAACAGCGCAAAATAAAGCAAATCACATGTAGCGGCTCGTGAATCTGAAATACAAAGATGGGAGCAGTGTCTCGGAACACATGAGCGAGTTCCAAGGTATAGTAGACCAACTCAATTCTATGAAGATGACATTAGATGATGAATTGCAAGCATTACTGCTACTTAGCTCTTTGCCAAATAGCTGGGACACACTTGTTGTGTTAGTTAGCAACTCGGCTCCTGACGGCAAGCTTACCATGGACGTGGTAAAAAAATAGAATGTTGAATGAAGAATCCCGGCGAAAAGAGAGTGGAGTCAACCCTGCATCCGAGGCTCTTGTCATTAATCAACAAGAAAATCAAGAACAGAGAGGGAGAAGCAAAAGCCGAAACTTCCGGAATCAGCAACGAGGAATGTCCCAATCCAACTTCAGACGAGACAAGAAGTGCCATCATTGTGGTAAACTAGGACACTTCATTCGAGAATGCAGAAAGCTAAAGGCGGAAAAATCAAAAAGTCATAACGTCAACAAAGCTAATGAGAACCAGACGAATGACATTGCAAATATTGCGGATGAGGTGATCATTATTCAAAGTGATGATTCCATTAATCTTGCATCCCAAGATTCGACATGGGTAGTTGATTCTGGCGCATCCTACCATGTCACGGCTCGTCAAGATCTTTTTACTTCTTACACCACTGGTGATTTTGGACTCGTAAAGATGAGAAACGAAGGTACGTCCAAAATTATTGGTATGGGTAATATTTATTTGGAGACTAATGTTGGATGTAGGCTACTACTCAAAGATGTGAGACATGTTCCGGACATACGCCATAATCTTATATCTACCGGCAAGCTTGATGACGAATGCTACATCAATTTCTTTAGTGATGGAAAATGGAAGCTTAGCAAAGGTAATTTGGTGATAGCCAAAGGAGAAAAGACTAACTCTCTCTATATCACACAATTCAAGCCGTGTAGAGGAAAGGTGAATGTAACCGAAAAGGAGTCACCACCGAGTTATGGCATAAGCGACTGGACACATGAGTGAGAAAGGACTTAAGATTCTCACTAGAAAGCAACTTCTACCCGGAATAAAAGGTACACCGTTGAATACTTGTGTCGACTGCATTATGGGAAAACAACATAGAGTAGCATTTCACAATTCCCCACCATCTAGAAAAGCTGAAATTTTAGATCTGATACATACCGATGTATGCACAATGCAAACTAGAACACTTGGAGGTGCGCTTTATTTTGTAACATTTATTGATGATCACTCTAGAAAAGGTGTGGGCATTTGCCTTGAAAACTAAAGATCAAGTGCAGGAAATCTTCAAGCAATTTCATATGAAGGTTGAAAGAGAAACAGGCAAGCGATTGAAGTGTGTACGCTCTGACAACGGTGGTGAATACCGAGGACCTTTTGAAGATTATTGCAAAAACCTTGGGATCAAACTAGAAAGATCCGTACCAAAAACACCTCAACACAATGGTGTCGCAGAGAGGATAAATAGAACCATATGTGAAAGAATCAGATGTATGCTCTCCAACGCAAAGCTACCAAACCACTTGGGGTGAGGCAATGAGAACGGCGGTTGATTTAATCAACCTATCACCTTCAGCTCCACTTAACGGTGATGTACCACAAAGTGTCTGGACTGGTAAGGATATTTCTTATGGCCACTTGAAAGTGTTCGGCTATAGAGCATTTGTTCACATTCCAAGGGATGAGAGATCAAAGCTTGATGGAAAATCAAAGCAATGTATTTTTTTGGGGTACGCACATGAAGAATTCGGCTACAGACTCTGGGATCCTGTTAACCGAAAAATAGTCAGAAGCAGGGATGTGGTATTTCTTGAAGATCAAACAATCGAGGACTTCGAGAAGCATGAGAAATCCCCATCAACAGACGAATACCCAGTTGATCTTGGCCCAATCGCTCCTCCTATCAACAAGCAAGCTGAATCTAGGATTAAAGGTATGACTACTTCAGCTGAACTTGAACCAATTGTTGAATAGGTCCCATCAGAACCTCAATTGAGGAGATCAACTCGTGAACGACAATCTAGTCGTAGATATTCTCCCAATGAGTACGTGATGCTCACTGACGGGGGAGAACCAGAGAATTACAAAGAAGCTTTATTCCACGAGCACAAAGAGGAGTGGTTAAAAGCTATGTAGGAGGAGATGAAATCTTCAGACGAAAATCATACTTATGATTTAGTCAAGTTGCCACAAGGAAGAAAAGCTCTAAAAAACAAGTGGGTGTTCAGATTAAAGACTGAAGAAGGTAACTCACAGCCACGATACAAAGCAAGGTTGGTTGTGAAGGGATTCGCTCAGAAGAAAGATATCGACTTTGATGAGGTATTTTCTCCTGTAGTTAAAATGTCCTCTATCCGAGTTGTCCTTGGCTTGGCAACAAGCTTGAACCTGGAGGTTGAGCAACTTGACGTGAAGACCGCGTTTTTACATGGAGATCTAAATGAGGAGATCTACATGGATCAGCTAGAAGGTTTCAAAATCAAAGACAAAGAAAATCTTGTGTGTAAATTGAGGAAGAGTCTTTACGGGCTCAAGTAGGCACCGAGATAGTAGTATAGAAAATTCGATTCCTTCATGGAAGAAAATGGTTTCAACAAAACCACCGCTGATCATTGTGTTTTCATCAAGAAATTTACTGATGGTAATTTCCTCATTCTTTTGCTTTACGTTGATGACATGCTAATTGTTGGTCAGATAAAAGCAAGATCAACAACTTAAAGAAGGAATTGAGCAAGTGCTTTGCGATGAAGGATTTGGGACCTGCAAAACAAATTCTTGGGATGGAAATCTTGTGAGAGAGACTGAATCGTAAACTCTGGTTATCTCAAGAACGGTATGTTAATAAAGTTCTTGAAAGATTTAATATGAATAAATACAAAGCAGTTTGTTCTCCACTTGCAAATCATTTTAAACTCAGCTTAGATCAGTGCCCAAAAAGTGAGACAGAAAAGAATGAAATGGAAAAAGTCCCTTATGCATCGGCGGTTGGCAGCCTAATGTACGCGATGGTATGTACGAGGCCTGATATCGCGTATGCAGTTGGTGTGGTAAGTAGATTTCTATCTAATCCTGGTAAGGAACATTGGGCAGCAGTCAAATGGATATTCAGGTATCTTCGTGGTACATCTAATAATTGCATATGTTTTGGTGATGGTAAAACTGTGTTAGAAGGTTTTTCGGATTCAGACATGGCAGGGGACGTGGACTCAAGAAAGTCTACATCGGGATATCTAATGACTTTTGCAGGGGGAGCAGTTTCATGGCAATCTCGACTACAAAAATGTGTTGCCCTATCTACTGTTGAAGCAGAGTATATTGCGATAATGGAAGCATGTAAAGAACTCTTGTGGATGAAAAAGTTTCTACAAGAAGTGGGCCACAACCAAGAGGAGTATATCTTGTATTCAAATAGTCAAAGTGCAATACACCTCAGCAAAAATGCAACTTTCCACTCCAGATCTAAACACATTGACCTCAGATATCATTGGATACGTGATGTGTTGGAAGAAAAAGCCCTACAGCTAAAGAAGATACACACTGACAACAACGGCTCAGATATGATGAAAAAATCTCTATCTACAGTGAAGATGCAAGCCTGTCGAACTTTTGCAGGTTTGACGTCTTCTCCAAATTGCTCGTGAGGGGGAGATTTGTTGAGTAGGTCACTCCCAATTGGAGAGGCCAGTGCAATTATGTATATCTACAGTAGAATATGTATAGTAGTGAGTGTGTAAAAGAAAAAAATATATATATCAAAAGAGATGGGGAGATAAATCAACGTGATTTCCACATCTAGAAAATCAAGGGAGATTGGAAAAGAAATCAAAGTTATATTCTCATATATACAAAATCACGAGAGATTAGGAGATAAATTTACGTGATTTTGTATTGTATAATTCTTATTTGGGATTGTATTTGCTCCTATGAATAGGAGTCCTCCTCAGTGGAGAAGAGGTTACACAAAAAGCAAGAATATCAGAGCAGCGTAGCGGAAGAAATAGTTTTCTTCTTCCAAGAAAGAGAGTTATCTTTGAGTGAGTTATCCAGTTTGTGAGAGGTTCAGATCCACAAATTGAAGACAAAAAGAGATCCACCTTTGGGTGAAGTTGTATCCCATTACTTATCATAGTGGAAGTTTGAAGTGGACTACGGTCCCGTGGTTTTTCCCTTCACCTTGGAGGGTTTTCCACGTTAAGATTCTGGTGTTATTTATTATTCATCTTTACTGCTTTTAGTTAGTATTTTATCCTATTTAATTTTCACAGAAATAGTAGTGGGAAAAATTTTCTGGGCGTTCTCCACAAATATTTTCCCAACACATTTAGGGGACTTTAATCTAGTGTGATTTCACATGATGAAATACAGTCTTTAACAAATAAAGTAATGGTGATTGGCATTTTGGTATGTCGAAAAATAATGAGGAAATTAATGGTGGTTGTGATTCAAATATAATGCGAGAAATTACCAGAAAATTCAGTGAAATGTACAATTCAAACCAACTATTTGATTCTCTATTTTATAGTTTATGATCTTATAAAGATCATAACTCGATGGAGAGTGATACGATGGCTCATATCTTACTCTATAATGGTTGCAGTGTTTTCATTTTGGCTCGTTCAAATCAGCGTAAATGCTGAGCTTTTGAAGTATATATATTTTTTCTTTTTATGTAATTTAGTTTCATTTTTGGGCTTCCATTTTTACATTGGTATCAAATTAGTGCTAAATCTTTTATTGGTACTAATTTAGTAATAAAACATTTGACTTGGTGTCAATTTAGTATTTCCAGCTAATTTTAATTGGATTTTGCTGACGTGGATGCCAATTGGCTGACGTGACACAATCAATGCTAATGTGGATAACTTTTAATAATATATATTTTTAATTTTTGGTTTTTATTATTTTATTTTATTTTTCCTTTTCCTTTTCTTTTTCTTTTTTCTTTTCTCCTCCTCCTTCCTCCAGCTGCTAAGGAGCAAGGTCTGACCTTGTTGGCTAGCAAGGCTCGAGTCCTTGCTAGAGGCCGAGGTTGTGCTTGCAGGGGGCCCAAGCCCGCGCTGCCTAGCGTGTGACCACCCTAGCGACTTGGGCAGCTTCGAGCCAAACTCACTAGAGGCTGGCAAGGCTCCACCTCATTGGATCTAGCGAGGTTGGGCCTCACCCATGACCATCAAGGTTCAGCCGTTGCGGCCTCAAGGCAAACTTGCCATATGCTGGCGAGCCTCGCAGCCTCTAGCAAGGGCTCGAGTTCGCCAATGGCCAGCAACATCGACCTTGACCTTGTTAGCCATTCCCTATCTAGTTGCCGTTGGCGACTGACTAGAGGAAGGAGGAGGAGAAGGAAAAAAGAAAAAGAAAAAGAACAAAAAATTTAAAAAAATATTATAATTTTATTAAAAGTTGTCTACGTTAGCGCTAACCATGTCATGCAAGTCAACTGGCATCCACGTTAGCAAAATTCGACTAAAACTAGCCAGAAGGACTGAATTGATATCAAGTTAAATTGTTTAGAGCTAAATTGGCATTAATAAAAAATTTATGACTAAATTGATATCAATGTAAAAAGTTTAGGCATTTTTGTCACTTTCCCCACACGAGTTGCATTAAAATAAATGGAAGGGCCCATGGCCTCCACGTTCATTTTGGATATTAAAATTACAAAAAAAAAAAACAAAACAAAAAAAAACAAAGTTAGGTGTGAACTTAGCATAGATTCCTCCACATTTGTCTTTATGTTGAAATAATTTCCACGAAACACGACATTCGGAGAGAGTGTTAAAGTCCATCTTTATATAATTGATTAGACGACAAGACAATTTGATCACGCCTTAAAATGGCAATGGACGATAAACTTTCTGTTTAGAGATGAATTTCATTGGTGGGTCCTATAGAAAATATTCAACACGCATTTCGAGAAAAGGAGGACTTTCAGGTGGTTATTAAGATTTTTGTGTGACATGTAAAGTTTTGCTTGCCATAAATGATAAGATTACCATAATTGGAAGGGAAAAAACGTTTAAATAATCTGAAAAGAGCCTATTTTCTCATGAGAGTGTCACTAGCCAATGAGGTCGAGATTATTGGAAACTAAATTGATCATTTCGAAATCTTATTTAAAATAGGGTGTACTCGGAGAACTTATTGATTGGCGCACAAGCACTTTCCAATTAGCAACTTGACGTAATTTTCCTTTTTTTTTTTTTTAATCTTTTTCTTTTTTTGAAGAAGAGGGTAGTGATTTACTAGGTCCTTTGGTCTTAAATAAGATATGTGTTTTTCAACGAGAATATTATGGACATATGAGCACGTTGAACACTTCCTTCTTTCCCACTATGATGAACAAGACAAATTTCTTTCCATGACTCCTCAATAGAAAGTTTCCCGATTCGTTAGATTTAGTAAAAATCGTCACATCCTTTTCATAAGAAAAAAATTAAGGAAAAAAAGAGAGAGAGACGATGACACAATCACGTGTTTTATGGATATGAAAGAAAATCACACACAAAGGAAGTCAAAAGAAGAAAAATAAAATAATAAAACAAATTCCAACTTGAGAGAATGGTTGTTGAGATGTAGCTTGGTTTGACAATTTAGAATCCGTGTGTGATGAATCTTAGGACTTTTAGTTCCATCTAAGGTTTTTGTTTTTTTTTTTCTTTTGGCCCATAGAAATAGATCAACTGGGTCTCTTCACAAATGGTTTCGGTGTCAAGGTTTGCTTTACTCAGGTCTCACTCTTTGACTTGATCACCCACAAGTTTATAAAACTCTAAAACTATGTGTCTATCTAATGTCTATTATGATGATTATTTACTTTTGGAAATTAGTATCATTGAATAAGTTGCTGTCATCATCCAAAACGAAATTTGTGTGTAATGTTCAACTTAAGGCCCGAGTTTATATGTACGTACATCGAGCTGCATCATGTCAAAGAGGGAAGACTCCACATCTCTATTTTCTAGAGAAAGACTATGTTGTTGCCAAGTTGTAGTATTAATGGTACGATCGGGTGTTGTAGTAAGCATTCATCATATGTTTATATGTTTATGTCACCCATTGTCTGCACAACGATAGTTCGCTCTTAATTGTTTAACTTCCTTGGTTCCTTTTTCTTTGTATGAATTATTTTTGCTTCTTCTCTTGCCAATTTTCTTTCTTGCACGTACCAATCCGAGTCAAGAGATCATGTGAATTGGACTCACATGAATAAAGTTCATTCAGTATATTGTGTTTAACATGTCATTAATATTGCACAATTCAAAGCCTATATGGATAAATTATGGACTCTACTATAATATGAAATAATACATGTCATGACATTCCAAAGGGGACCATGTTCAACTTAAGGCCCAAGTTCATGCCAGTAAAAATCTAAATGTATGTCTATCAAGTTGAATCATGTCAAAGAGGGTAGAATCCATGCCTCTATTTTCTAGTGAAAGATTACGCCGTTACTAGGTTGCAGTGTTAATCTATGACTAGGTGTTGCAATATGCACCCATCATATATTTAGGCCACCTACAAATTGACATTGCTTGCACAACAATAGTTCGCTTTTCATTATTTGACTTCCTTGAGTCCTTTTTCTTTGTATGAATTATTTTTGCTTATTCTCTTAGGAATTTTATTTCTCCCACATACTAATCTGAGTCGAGATCTTGTGAGTTGGACTCACATGAATGAAATTTATTCAGTAAATTGTGTTTAACATGCCATTAATATTGCACAATTTAAAGCCTCTATGGATAAAGGATAGATGCTACTGATGATATGAAATAATGCATGTTGCGACATTCCAAAGGGGCTTAATTTTCAAGGGGTTTATCAAGTAACTAAGTGGGCACAAATAGTTCCCCTCCAAGTAGCGCTTATGCTTGGTAAGGGCTCTTCCAGGCTTACCAATAGAATCTTTGATTTATTCATTTTTACTATGCAAATTGGTTTTTCTGCAAAGTCGTTAGCGATCTATTATGTGTGGATTAAACATCTAGCAATATGAGAGAGTTTGTTTTACAATCACAGATTCAAGCTAAAGGCTAAGTCATGCTAAATATTTATCGCACGCCCTAAATTAGTATCTTTTCCTTTTTTCCTTTTATTATTATTTTTTTTTGTAAAAATAACGTATCATGTAATCTTTTTTAGCTTTTACTTTTATGTTTTCCTAGAAAATGAAATGTGCAGCTCTATATAATACAAAAAAAAGGGTGTTCATACAATCAAATTTAAAGAAAACAATAGTCAACCAAAACATAATAACGTTAATGTAAAATAACGTATGATAATGGATAAATATGATCCGAATTAGGAATTTATGGCCTCATTATCAAGCCTCGAGAAGGACCCCATGAGTTAGGGGTGTGCAAAGAACCAGCAACTGCCTGAATTGCCCAAAATTGAGTTGAACCCACCCAAAATCTGTGGTTCTCATAGGGACTGGTCTAGTTCCTAGATAGGAAATATCACAGGTACGTTATAAAACTGATAACCTTCCTTCAAACTAAACCAAAAGTACACAAACTTTACTAGAATTTAATGGACAACAAAGTCCAAGAACGTAAAGATGCAATGCCAAAATTTATTTGATGATGAGGCACCTAGAGACAACAGTAAAGATGCATGTCGAAATTTAATTGACAATGTGAATCTATAATCTACAACTAAGAAACAAGTTAGAATGTAATCAACAATGTGAATTTGGAAACTACAACTACAATGTAGCAAGATAACATGTTTGTTTGTTTGTCTGTTTATCTGTGGGGGAAGGGTTCCGATGAGTACAATGTAGCTATTTAAAGCTTACTATAAACAATTACCAAATGGAGATCACATATAGAGGTTATAAATGGTTATCGAATGATTACATTCACTACACTATCTTGATGATTTATTTAACTATACTATCTTGATAGCTACTTTATTCCACTATGTGGATGGATACTTCTTTGATGGTTGCATATGAGATTATCGACTCCACTTTTTGTCAATTTCTCCAAGCCGTTGACTCATCAAGCCATTCATTCTTCATGTTATTGAATTTTTAAGTTGTCAATAATTATTTTTAATAAATGACCAAACTTTATTATTATTGACTAATTCTATCATATGTCAATAATAAATAATTAGTTAGTACCATAAAAATCTCAAACTAGTAAACTTATGGTAAATTTATCTTCTGTTAGTTTTCATTATATTTTACCGTCAAATTATTAAGTTTAATGACATGTGACAAATTAACGAGTGTACCGATTTTGGGTTTTACCCTATATTTGTTACAGGTGTACTAGATTTGTGTTTTTGGTGATATTATTAAATTTAACAAAAAAGTAATGAAAGTAAATTTATCACAAATGTACCAGTTGCGGATTTTTTGTGGTAAATTTATTACATGTGTGCAGTTTGAGATTTTGATAGTCAAAAAATTAATTTTGGGTAATTTTGTTAACTGCACCAATTTGATATTTTCATGGTAATAATTAATAAAAAAAAAGTTGATCATTTTTTTTTTTTGGGTGTGAATGGGACCAAACAAGATTTTATGGATATAAACTAACTACCATGCATGCGTAAATCAACATATAAGCAAATGTATGTATATCAAAAGAGAGTTTCACAATTCATTGAATTTGGTAAAAGTCGCGACATCCTTCTCATAAAAAAAATCAAGAAAAAAAGAGAGAGATGATGATACAATCGGGTGCTTTATGAAGGAAAATAACACACAAAAGAAGTTAAAAAAAGAAAAAAACAAAATAATAAAAGAAAGTCCAACTTGAGAGAATGGTTTTTTTTTTTTTTTTTTTTTTTTTTGTCGGTCCTACTCTAATCCTACTCTAACATACACTCTCAGACTTTTGCCTTGCCTTCTTATAGGGCGTGGGAGTCGAAACCCACTCCTGAAATGAAATCGTCCCCACCCCAATCCCCCTTGAGAATATGGGGATTTGAACCCCCAACCTCTCCCTTCCAAGTTGGAAGGGTGGCCACTGGGCGAACCCCAGTGGTTTAGAGAATGGTTGTTGAGATGTAGTTTGGTTTGACGATTTAGAAACCATGTGTGATGAAACTTAAGACTTTTAGTTCCATCTAAGTATTTTTGTTCTTTCTCCTTGGTCCATAGAAATAGGTCAACTAGGTCTCTTCACAGGTGGTTCAAAGTCGAGGTCTGCTTTACTCAGGTCTCACTCTTTGACTTGATCACCCCCAAGTTTATAAACCGTAAGACCATAGACCATATGTGTCTATCTAATGTCTATTATGATGATCATTTACTTCTGGAAATTAGCATAATTAAATAAGTTGCTGTCATCATCGAGAAGGAAACTTGTGTGTTATGTTTCAACATATTCAACTAAGACTTGAGTTTATGTTGGCTAAAATCTAGATGCATGAATATCAAGTTGCATCATGTAAAAGAGGGCAGACTCCGCGTCTCTAGTTTCTAGGGAAAGATTACGTTGTTGCCGGGTTGTAATGTCAATACTACGACCGGGTTTTGTTGTATTCATTCAACATATGTTTGTGTCACCTACAAATCGGTGTAGTGTGTACAACAATAGTTTATCCTTAGTTTTTAACTTCCTTTGTTCCTTTTTCTTTGTATGAATTATTTTTGCATCTTTCTTACCAATTTTCTTACTCATAGACTAATCCAATTCAAGGGATCATGTGAATTGGACTCACATGAATGAAAATTATTGAGTAAATTGTGTTTTAACATATGATTAACATTGCATAATCTAAATCCTATATGGATAAATGACAAACTCTACATATAATATGAAATAATGCATGTTGTGACATTTCAAAGTAGCTTAATTTTCGAGGGGTTTGTCAAGTAACCAAGTGGGCACAAATAGTTCCTCTTGAGGTGATGCTTACTATGCAAATTGCTTTTCTTCAAAGTTTCTAGTAATCTATTATGTGTAGATTAAAGATCTAGTAATATGAGGGAGTTTATTTTACAACCAAAGATTCAAGTTGTAGACTTAATTACGCCAAATACTTATTGAACGCCCTAAATTAGTATCTTTTCCTCTCTCTCTCTGTTTTTTTTTTTCAATTTTTGCTAAAAATAATGTATCATGCAATCTTTTTTTATCTTTTACTTATATATTTTCCTAAAAAATTGAAATGTGCCACTCTATATAATCAAGCAAAGGGTGTTTATACAATCAAATTTAAACAAAACAAGGTCAAACAAAACATAATAATGTCAATGTAAGATAAAGTACGATAAAGGATAAACACTAGCCGTATTAGGAATTTATGGCCTTATTATTAAGCCCAGGGAAGGACCCCGTGAGTAATGCATAAAATTAAACATGCCATTGACCTAGCTATTGAATTCGATTTCCTAGACTAGATGAACCAAAAAAAATAAAATAAATTTTTGAACCAAATGAAAACTAGGGTAAGCATGAATTAACCAAGTCTTAAAAATGTGATTATTAACTAAATGCAACTCTTCAACCAAAAAATTAAAATAAATGCAACTCTATTTTTTTTTATTGTTGATTTTTCCCACATAATAACAATGAGTTAAATATAAATCGAGACTACATGTGATGCCCCTAAAACTGAACACAATATTGGAAATTGAACTAAATTGGCCACCAACTTACGGAAAAGTGAAGGAAACATGACCAGACATGTAATGCCCCTAAAGGGTTCCATTCGGGCCACAAAAGATCATCATGAAACTCCCCAAAAAGTACATGAAAATAACTAACGATTAACTTGACATAAAGAAAACGAAAATTGTATATACCCCACAATGCCTACAGGCTCCGTCGATGGCAATCTGGATTGGAAAGTCTTTTTCCTTTAGACGAAAAAGAGGACTGGAAGGAAGAATACAAATTACAGCAATCTGCTAAAAAAGACTTGAACGTTATACCAAATTAACGCCCTAGGTTGAATTAAAATTGAAAGGCACAAACATCGGCATAGGTGCAGAGATGCGATACCTGTGAGGAGGTGAGTGGCTTCGAGATTGTCCCTATCATCCTCTCCACCATCTATTGGAGTGTAATTTATACTCTCTACCGACAGGAAGGCACAGGAGTCCGCTTGTTAAATCCTTTATTGGATGTAACCTTAGTTTAAGGATGAATCAGGTGAAAACCTTGTATTTCGAATTCCTCTTTCTCATTTTTACTCTCTATTTTTTTGTGTTTGTGTGTCAAATCCTAACACCATTAATACTGCTCGATGCTGCGAGGCTCCCATGAGACGAGTTGCATGAATTGAGAAGGGATTTGATGCTGTTTTGGATCGTTTCCTCCCCCAACACAAGAAGACTGACATGTGAAGAGAAGAGGAAGGGCACGGACTTGCAATCAACGAAAAAGAGAACTCCAAGTCTATGATTTAGGGCATAAACCTTTGATTCGCAGCAAAGAAATGATTGGGCCAACAGTTGAGGATTCAAAAATGATTAGGGCAAACAAACGTTTTGGGGCAAGGCGGAACCATGCTGTTTTGGATTAGTAAATGACTAAATTGGCGTTCTTTTGCGAATCATTTTTTTGAGAGTTAAATAAGACGTCTATTCAAATTTTATTAGATCAAGCGACAAATTGATCAAGTGACTCGTTATTGTATTGATAAAGGGCGGCCAAGTCAGCAATCAACATATCAAATATTGTTTCATAAAATTGATAATGGAATTGTCCCTTCATCTCTATCCAATTACACATTAATTAGGGGGAAAATTCCAAATAAGGACCCGAAGTGAATTTATTTTCTCAAATAAAGACCCAAAGTGAACTTTGTGTTAAATAAGAACCTGAAGTAGATCCACTATTTCAAAGGACCTAAAGTGAATTTTGTGTCAAATAAGGACCCAAAGTGATCAAGTTAATCTCTATTAAAGACCTTAGCTTGCCGGCAGACATTTTCCATCGATTAAAATAGGGGCAATTTTGTCAGAAATTTGTGATTGGATGGAAAATTCTAAATTAATTAAGTTTAGGTTATTCATTTAGATGTTTACGTTTTCTTCTTTCTTTTCCCTGGCTAATCCTCAACCAAATCGCTGCCCAGTCATCGTTGTGACTTGATTCTCGTTGCTCCTTGCCTTGCTCGACTGGTGGAGAATTTGGGTCTCCGCAAACAAAGAAAGAAGTACATGGTTTTCTTCTTGTTTTTTAATTCATGCCTCAACCGGCATAGAATTTGGGTCTTCGACTTTGCGGAGGATGGGTACACAAAATGGGGAGAACTTCTGTCTTTGACTTTGCAGAGGATGGGTATAAGGAACGAGGAGACCGTAGAAAACTAGGGTTTTTTTTTTTTTTTTTTGGTTTCTTTTTTAAGATTTGTTAATTTTCCTTATATATATATATATATTTTTGGACAAAATTGCCCAAACTCCAGTTGTCAGAAATGTCACATGCTTGATAGTCGGCAAATATTTGGCTGACCAACAAGCTCAGGTTCTTATTTAAAATTGATTCAACCACTTCAGATCCTTATTTGAGATAATGGGTCCACTTAAGGTATTTATCTGACACAAAGTTAATTTCAGGTCCTTATTTAAGAAAATTGGTCCACTTCATATCCTTATTTGGAATTTTCCCTTAATTAGGTGGTAAATCAATATACTAGACAAAAGCATTTTTCGACAAAGATAAAGGAAATAATCTCTAAGTCTTAAGAACTTGTTTGTCCCTCAATCTATGCACTAGCCTATAAATCAACTAATGCATTCAATGGTTGGTTGGTCATCTTAGTTATTAAACACGGAAAATTCAGAGATTTCAAACCTCTAGGAAAATGCTGGTTATTGACTCATTCAGAAATATGGTTTCTTGAAAATAGGTATGATAACACCCTTGTCAAATCCCAATTGTCGTCAAACTTCTCCAACAAACAGTGTTATGTTCAACTTTGGATATAGATGGCCGTTTTGCCTCCTAGGCAGTAACGTTGGTCTTGCCAGATTGTAAACGTTAATACCTAATAGGAATTTTTATATTGGGTGGAACTAGCCTTACATCTTCAACATTTGGCAAATGACTAGTCTGTTGACCAGTTTGATTTGCCAAATTATTGTCATTAATTCAATTATTTTGACCAACATCAGCTTGATTATTCTCATCATTGTAACCTTGATTAGAAGATTTGGGCCTTTACATTATTCTTATAGGGATTGACTACTCTAACTAACATTGTTGGCATCAATAAATAATGACAGACTGTGAAAGTACCTTGTTACCATTGGATTAGATAATGGTAGTTGATTGAACAATCCTAGCCTCAAGAAAATATCATTCATGGCATTGATGATGATTGGCTTGATCCCATCATATATGTGACTCACAATATAATTGGCTACATTGTTTCCCTACTCTTCGAACAATCTCTTCATGGTGGACAACATATGATGATTTGGCGCAACTTTTTTTAATTGTTCTTTAGTGAGACATCGAGAAAGGTCTGCCACCTTGCGTTGGCCTTCTTTTGCCTCTCAACTAACGGCTGAAGATTTGAGATGCACAACCTGTCACTACCAATGGGATTGTTACATAAGGCATTGTCAAGCTCTCGATGATTCATTGTTCTTGGCATTGAATTTCCCTAAAGCGAACCACAAGTTGTCCCATAGGACGTGCCAAACAAATGTTATATCGAAGTTCGACTCTGTGACAAGATACATTTCACCGTAAGTTGTTCTTTGTTTTTTATTTATTAAGAAGATAGGTTTTGTGGTGATTCCAAATAGGAAATATTCATAGGTACACAATAAAACAAATAACTTTGCTTCAAACTAAACCAAGAGTATGCAAACTTTGCTAGAATTTAATAGATGACAAAGCCTAAGAACGTAGAGATTCAATGCCAAGATTTAATCGATGACGAGGCACCTAAAGACAACAACAAAGATAAATGTCGAAATTTAATCGACAATGTTAATTTGGAATCTACAGCTAAGAAACACGCTGGAATATAATTAAAGACGTGAATCTAAAAACTATAACTACAATGTAGCAATGGAAAGATAACATGTTTATTTGTTTGGGTGCAAGGTGAGGGTCTTCGAAGAGTAGGGTGCGGTTATTTAAAACTTACTATCAACCGTTACCAACGGAGGGTACAAGCAGAGATTATAAATAGTTACTGGACGGTTACATTGACAACACAATCTAAACGATCTAATGATTTTTTTACTATGCTATCTTGATAGTTGTTTTTTTTTTTTTTTTTTTTTTTGGTGCTGGAGGAACCTGCTTGCAGCTGGCTATCTTGATAGTTGTTTTATTCTACTACATTGACGGTTGCATCCGAGATTGTTGACTCAAGCTTTTGTCAATTCCTTCAATTTGTCGATTCATCAAGTTGTTCATTCTTCAAGCTATTGATTTTTTAAGTTGTCAATAATTTTGCTTATAAATGACTAAAATCTATTGTCAGCTACTAAGTCTATATCATGTCACTAATGAATAAAAGTCAGATCATTTTTTGAGGTAAACGGGACCAAACAAGACCTCATGGACAGCCACATGTGACCGTGGAACACCTCATATGCATTGGAGAGAGGGGCCAATGCATGCTCCTCCATTTGGGAGCGTGTGGGCAGCCACCAAAACTCTCTCGTGGGCCGAAATTAAGGGCCTCTCTCATGGGCTGGGCGCTAGATGGGCTTCAAAATGAGGGCCATTCTTCATGGTTAATTGGTATGACACATTTAATGTGTTTGTGAAGTACAAAATGATCCACGAGCCTTGTTTCCTTTTTATTATTGTTAAAATTTTCTTATTTGTTATATTTATTTTAACTTATTATATTTATCTTTCTATTTTTTAATTTTATTTGTTATCTGTGAATTGGATTATCCACACCATAGTGAAAATTCTGAAATCATAATGTGCCTAATCATGATAAGATGTACCAAGCAATGTGAATACTAAATTTTACGGGTCAAAATTTCTTGAGTTAGGGGTCAACTTATGTGATCAATTAGATCCCTAATTTTGATCAAATGCAATGGAGACTCATATTTGAAAATTTATGTTTCAACAATGCACTTTTCACTGCTTTTTGTTTTTTTTTTTTTTTTTTTTGCTTCATACTTGTAGAAATTTAACCTATCACAAATTTATGAGCAACTCAATAATCATTAGTTATGTAGTTCTCGTTTCTTGTCAAATAATCTATTACAAACTATGTAGGTCTCATATAATTGATATTGAATAACCCTAACTTGAGTCATTACTCTCTTGTAGAGACGAACTTTCACATGGATAAACTGCGAGTGATCTTGAGAGTGCTGACAAGGATGGTTTGGGAGGAATTTGCAAGGCATCATCACTTCCTTTTAGCATCTCCACAACTTGGGTCATACATGGTTGAGCTTTTGGATCAATCTGAATACACCATAAGCCAATTACAATCATCTTCTTGGCGATTACTTCGTCCTCTTCATTTGTGATCTTGTGTAGCCCAAGCTCTTTTCGAAGCTCCAAGCGTTGGTGGACCCAATGAGGGAAGTACATTTTGCTTGTATGATCTATTACGACTTCAATTTTTTTCCTGTGGTAGCTATAGACATCCAATTTGTGAGAAACCCCTCTGTATTCCTCATGAACAGCTCCGGAGCAATGTGTCAGGGGGTACCTCAAGCACCTAACATTGACACAATGCTCTCTTGTCTTGGGCATATCTTGGGAATGATATGGCTAGTATAAGTACCTAAAGGGGGGGTGAATAGGTATAAAGAGTAATTTCTTACGATAATCACACAATACTAGACAATTGATAGAAATGAGACAATTTTTCTCGTCAATAAACAAACAACGATCAAAATAAGACTGAGAGTAGGGAAGAGAAAATTGAACACAAGGTTTATAGTGGTTCGGCTTATTTCAAGCCTACGTCCACTCTTCTGCACTGACAGCCCACCGACTAGATTCCACTATGAACAAAGAGATATTACAAGATCGTGTTTTCCTTGATTTCTCGGTGTAGAAGATCTACCACACTCCCTCAAGGTATCACTAAGTATAGACTCTCTTTGCATGTACAGTTTCGCCAATATGAATCGACTAATAATCAAGGAGCTTCGTACTGAATTTCTCTATCGAGCACGCACTAGAACAACTGGAACGTCTTCCTTTTATACTCCTTTATGTCATCATACCCGTTGGTACTTACCAAAGAAATTCTTCCAATCTTCCCGTTGGACAGAATCAATTAAGAAGATCATTCGAGCTATTAAAGGAACATGTCGATAGCCCATCAATCCTGTTCGCCCATACAATCAGGATCTTGGTTTCCAAGAATAGAACATTCCAAGAATATTTCGTCAATCATCGATCTTCAAACGATCTTGATTTCGAATAAATAATCCGTTATATCAAATCCAGCCAAGAGATCTTCTCCCGATAAGACCAAATCCTTAACCAAACACTTTAGCTCGATCGCCTTCGTCGCCGGATTAGAAATTGTCAATGAGAATAGTCTTGAGTCTTGAGTCTTGTGTGCTGAGTCCGGTGATCTCGAAAGTCTTCGTACTCTAACAAAAGCTCGCACAGCCTCCACTAGATCGATAGAAACGCTTTTGTCACTTCAAACACTCTAGAGAGATTTCTCCAACAATCTCCCCCTTTTGATGGTGACAAAACTTTCCTCGTAGATTTGAACAACTTTGACTTGCAAAAACATTACTCAAGCAATATGGATATCTCATAAAGATTAATAACTCAACTAGACTCTGCATCCACGGAAAATAGGTTAGTCTTTCATGAGTAAAGCCATACAATAACACTTGATATAAATGCAACAGTCAATTTCAAATCCACACTCAAGTCAGTCAAATTCACCAAGTCCACCACACCCAAGTCATACTCAAAATAAATATCCAAACAAACTAAAATTAAAAACAAATTCAAAGTCAAAGTCCAGTTCAGTTCAAAGCTGGCAATTCTCCCCCTTTTTGTCATCATTAAAAAGGTGAGAAAGAGTCAAGTCTACTTGGGAACGCGCACAAGCTGGAAATCTCTCATTGACTGTACGACGCCTTCTAGCATCTTCAAGTCTTCCCGTAGACGTGCCACTTCTACTCCTTTGGCATTTGCTTGAATTTGAAGAGCGAGGTCTTGCATTTGATCCGACAGGGTAACGGAAGACGCTTGTCCAGCATTCTTCAGGACTTGAAGTTCACATTCCAAAGCATATATTTGACCCTGCATTTCCAGAAGAAGCTCAAGGATACGACGAAAATCTGCGGTATTGTCCGTCTGCGTGCTGGCATTTGCTCTATCAGATGGAGTAAAGGCAAACGATGGAACTTCGGTGTAATCGCGCAGATTTGGCGTTGAGGTGTCATGTCCTTCCTCAGCATTTGAGAAGCCTGAATATCTT
Source organism: Eucalyptus globulus (assembly GCA_014182545.1). Lineage (NCBI taxonomy): Eukaryota > Viridiplantae > Streptophyta > Magnoliopsida > Myrtales > Myrtaceae > Eucalyptus > Eucalyptus globulus. The sequence goes on from CM024718.1 coordinate 9,495,651, forward strand.
CCTGGATTTGCTTACAGCGACTCACACCTTCACCGTGAATAGGATATGGTGTAGTCCTTCCTTGCTCGCCATCTCCCCCTGTTTCTAAGGCCTCAATTGGGGAAGAGTGATGGTCATGCTCGGCAGCGTCTTGATTACCTTTCTCTCCAGCTTCATATGCAGACTTTTCTTTGACTCGCTTCTTCTTCTTTCTTCAACTTCTTTCTCCTCTTTCTTCTTTTTTTCTCTTCTTTCTCCTCTCGCTTCTCTCTGTTTTTGTTCCTCTGCTTCTTTTCCTTTCTCCTGTCGTTCCGTTGATTCGGATACAGAACGACTAAGTCTTTTCAATGCCAAGGCAGAGATAGTGAGTTCATCCTCTTCATCTTCATCCTCTTCATCTTCATCCTCTAAGTTTAGAGCTCTTTTCTTTTTGGATGGAGCATCCATGGGCTCCTTCCCTTTCCTTTTCGACGCAGAAGAGATTGGATGAGATTTAACTGGAGTTTTCACTTTGAACTTCTCCATTGCCTTATCAAGCTCTTTCAGACGCATTTTTGTTAGCATTTTCAAACCCACCACCATTTTGTCGCATGGTCGAACACAAAGAGTCTGTGGAGGTTCAATGTTCAAGTGTCTGAAGATCTTGGTCACAATACCTAAGTAAGGCAACTGGCCCTTGTCCTTCACCATCGCTTTGTACATGTGGAAGAGAATGGTGTGAGGGAGAGAGAACTTCTTCCCTGAATTGATCGCGTACATCAATTTCGCCTCAAAGTTAGACACGTCTGTCTTGGATGTTGATTTTGGCCTGAGATAGTTGATCATGATTTTGTGCAGTAAGATGTTGATGGCATGCATTCTTGTGTAGGTAATTCTCCCTTCTATACTCCTGTCTTTGACAAGTTCCAGTGTGGTACGAGCGATTGAAACCTTGATCGTTTGATATCGTCCTCTTTCAACTCCAATTATATCTGCCAACATGTCCACATCTACCACATAGTCTTGGTCTCGAACACTGAAGGATATTCTATTCGCATCTAAAAAGCTGAGATTCGAATAGAAATATGTTGTCAATTGTGCATAGCTGTCAGGTGTCGAGCAAAATTGCTCTAGTTGAAGCAGATTGAACTTCTCCTTCAAGTTCACATTGATGGCATCTAGAAAGTCAAAATCAACGCTCCTGGGGTTTATCACCCCACGTTTCAACAATTTGAAGAACAGATCCTCCTATTCCTTCGATTTGAACAACTCCGTTCTTTTTCCCCTCACCTTCGCAGAAAGCAACACCCATCCCGGGTTGGAATTCACTAAACAGTTTATCATCGTCATTCCCGTCGCGATTCAATCCCTCTACACGAGGGTCACTTGGAATGTTCACAAGTGCTTCCTCACCTTTCCTTTGGGAGCAATTCTCAAATCCTCCATCCGTCGCAAAAAGACATACTCATTTCCATACCCTTTGTCTTTAAGGAAGTCATCTACATAGTTCACGTGTACTGTGCTTTTCAAAGCACGATAGAGCTTGTAAATAAAAGAGGGTTTTTGGACTCTTACAGTGGTCCGCTTCCCTCATTAATTCTTCCCAAGGGTTGTTGTCCCACACCCCGTGGGGTAGATGATGGAGATTGACATGGTTGAGAGTGAATCGGCTCTGTCGCCTCTCGGTAACTCTTCCTCCTCGGTGAGATCGAAATGGGTAGGACCCTCCCTCATTTTCTGTGGTCCCCTCGCCGCGATTCTTGAAGACTTTCTCGAAGAAGACATCGCTTTCTTGTCGTTGAAAGATTCCTTGACTCGCTTCCCAAGAAAAGATGACAACTTTCTCGAAGATGAACACGAAGTCGAGACAGATTGGGAGGAGAATGCCTTTTTTTTAGGGTTTTGGAGTTAAGCGAAGAAAACAACTGACTGTATATATATAACCCAAAAAAAAAAAGGAAAAGCCAATCGACATAAAGGAAAGTGAACAATTCTTCCTTTTTAAAAAACGATAACCGCCTTTTTAAATAGAGGTTATCTTTTTGAAAAGGCAAGATTCCGTTTTTCTCGAAATTAAAGATAAATCAAATATAACCGAACGAATGATCGTACATTTTCGAGATTGAATATTAAAACAACTTACAGTCTATAGCCAGTGAATGTCCGAGTCCGAGAGTCCGAGAGTCTCTAGACTTTGATTTCCTCAAGCTTCAAAATGTTGAGTCTGGAACGAATGATATCGAATTGATTCTTCTCCAAAGGCTTTGTGAATATATCAGCTAGTTGGCTCTTTGACTCAACAAATTGAATTGAGATTTCTCCATTTTGAACATGATCTCTAATGAAGTGATGTCGAATCTCTATATGCTTTGCCCTTGAGTGAAGGATTGGATTTTTAGTAAGATTGATTGTGCTGATGTTGTCACATCTAATCTCGCAGCATGAGTCTTCAATTCCAAAGTCTTGTAGCTGTTGTTTTATCCACAGAATTTGCGAACAACAATTTCCAAGAGCTACGTACTCTGCTTCTGTTGTAGAGAGAGCCACAATGTTTTGTTTCCTTGAAAACCGAGACACTATCCTGTTCCCAAGCAATTGGCAAGTTCCCAAGGTGCTCTTTCTATCAACTCGCAAATCGGCTAGATTCGCGTCTCGAATATCCAAGAAGATTAAAGTCTCCTTCTTAGGATACCAAAGACCGATGCTTGAAGATGAAGCAACGTATTTAATAATACGTTTCGCAGCACTGAGATGATATTCTCTAGGGTCTGATTGAAACCTAGCACAGATGCAAACACTCCACAAAATGTCAGGTCTAGAGGCAGTAAGATAAAGAAGTGAACTTATGATACTCCTGTACAGCTTTTGATCAACTTTCTTCCCTTCTTCATCTTTGTCTATCTTCAAAGAACTTGACATCAGTATGTCGGTCTTTTTGCACTTTTCCAGTCCAAACCTTTTGACAAGATCATTAGCATATTTTTCTTGATGAATAAAAGTTCATTCCTTCAATTGTTTTACTTGAAGTCCAAGAAAGAAGGTTAACTCTCCCATCATACTCATTTCAAACTCATCCCGCCTAGACTTAGAGAATTTCTTTTACGTACTTTCATTAGAGGATCCAAAAATAATATCATCCACATATATTTGAACAAGTAAAAAGCTTTTGTTTTCCTTTTTGATAAATAGAGTAGTATCTACTTTACCTTTGACAAAACCATTATGTATTAAAAACTTACTTAGTCTGTCATACCAAGCTCGAGGTGCTTGCTTTAAACCATACAAGGCCTTTTTCAATCTGAAGACTGAGTCTGGCTTCTTTGGGTCTTCAAACCTTGGTGGTTGTTCCACATAAACTTCCTCATGGATAAATCCATTTAGGAAGGCACTTTTGATGTCCATTTGGAATAACCTGAAATTTTTATAACAAGCAAAAGCAAGCAATAATCGAATAGCTTCTAACCTTGCTACTGGTGCGTAAGTCTCATCATAGTCTATCCCTTCTTCTTGCGTATATCCCTTGGCCACGAGTCTTGCTTTGTTTCTTACGACTTTTCCTTTCTCATTCATCTTGTTCCTGAACACCCATTTAGCTCCAATAACAGTTTTACCTTTTGGTTTAGATGTCAATTCCCAGACATCATTAATGTTGAACTGCTCGAGCTTTTCTTGCATAGCTTCAATCCAGCTTTCATCAGATAAAGCTTATTCTATGCTTTTTGGTTCAATTTCAGAGATGAGAGCCATAACACTAGACTCTTCGCACCTTTTGGATCTTGTGCAAATTCCTTCATTTATTTCACCGATAATGAGATCTTTGGGATGACTCGGACTTATGCTTCCAAGCCATCGGTTGATTTTTCTGGTTGATGATCTCTTTCTTTACTTGAATCTTCACGAACAACTTGATGCTGGTCTTCCCGAGTCCGAGATGCTTCTTGAGTTGTAAGCTTTGGAGAGTCTGGAGCAGGTTCAGACTCTTCATGTTGAGTCTGACTAGATTCATTTTGCATTGAATCTTGAAATTTGGCATTCATTGATTCCTCCACTAATTGACTCTTCTTGTTATAGACTCTGTAGGCTTTGCTTGATGTAGAATATCCAAGGAAGATGCCTTCATCCGATCTTTCTTCAAACTTACCAACTCATCTTTTGCATTTTTCAATATAAAGCATTTGCAACCAAACACATGAAAGTACGAAACAATAGGCTTTTTACCTTTGAATAACTCATAAGAGGTTTTCTCTAGAATAGGTCTTAAAAGACTTATTTATGATATAGCACGCTGTTGAAACAGCTTCAGCCCAAAATCGTGAAGAAATCTTACTTTCAATTAAAAGAGTTCTAGCCATTTCTTGAAGAGATCTATTCTTTCTTTCCACAACTCCATTTTGCTGAGGAGTGTATAGAGATGAGAACACATGCTTAAAGCCAGATTCATCACAAAATTTTGTAAAATCTTGATTTTCAAATTCACCTCCATGGTTTGTTCTTATACTTGAAATAACATATCATTTTTCATTTTGAACCTTTTTAGCAAATTTTTCAAAATACGAGAAGGTTTTGGACTTACTTTGCAAGGAAATATACCTGGTATCGGGAGTAATCGTCCACGATTACTAGGCAATATTTCTTACCTCCAATGCTCTCGTTCTCGTTGGTCCGAAGAGATCCATATGCAAAGCAGCTGCAATACATGATTAGTAGAGACATGATTTATTGGCTTAAATGAATTTCTAACCTGCTTTCCTAACATACATGGAGTGCATAGATCAGACTTTTGGTATGATAAATTGGGTAGACCACGAACAAGCTGCTTTTGATGAGATTTTGGCTAATCGCTTCATATTTGATGTGACCAAGCTTTCTCGCCACAAGCTTGCTTGTCTTGAATTGAAATTAAGCATTGTGATTCATCCGGTTTCACATCCAAGAGATAGATATTTCCATGCCTTCGACCCATGAAAGACTGAATAGAGTCTTTACTGGGTCCAGAACATATTCCTTCTTGAAAGAATATCTTAAAACCAGTATCACATAGTTGGCTGATGCTGAGAAGATTGTAATTGAGTCCTTCTACTAGGGAAACATTACTTATTGTGAGATTTCCAATTTTCACAGTTCCAAATCCCACAATTCTTCCTTTGTTGTTTCCTCCAAATTAGACTTTTCCACAATTTACTTGAACGAGCTTTATAAAGCAATTTGAGTCTCCTGTCATATGTCTTGAGCATCCACTGTCCAGATACCACTTTACCTTTTTCTTGATGGAGACTTGCATTTAAAAGAGAGTCTCAAGCTTTCTTTGGTACCTATATTTTCTTGGGTCCATTGGTGTTAGTAAGATAAACAAGATAGCCCATGTTTTCTTAACAAAAAGTTTCCAAACCATAGGACACTCTTTTTCAAAGTGATCCGGCTATTGCACTTTGAACACTGAGGGCATTTTGACTACAGGACTTTACAAAAACCTTCTTGAAATGATTTTTGTAGGCCTCTCTTGAGGGTCTTTGCTTAATTCTTTCTTTTACTTTAGGAAAATCAATCAAGGGAATAGTTTCCGCTGTCATACCTAAATCGGACTTATTGAAATAAGGTCTTTGAGCTGAAAGAATTTTTTCAAGTTTCTCGGACCCTATTGAAAATTTCTTTGAAATATTTGATGAGTCAATTTTTAAAAGAGCAATTTCTTTCAAAAGATTTTCTTCACTTTCTTTAAGAGTAGAAACATTCATGTCTAAACATTTAACTCTTTCTTTCAAAACGTTTTCCTGTTGTTTTAGAACAGAGTTTTCCTTTTTAAGTTCGAAAATCCTTTTAAGAGAAGTCTTAAGACTAAAACACAGCTCATCAATATACTTAGAAACCTTGACAGGAATTTTAAAATTACTTACCTCAAATTCACTGTCTGAGTCCGATCCGAGTTTGAGTCTCAGTCCGATTGCGCCATCGACACAAATTGGCATATTCATCATCACTTTCTTCACACTCTCAGATCACCCAGGTTTCGGCTTTGAAGAGCCTTTCGAGACTTTTCAGCTTTTCCTTTCTTCTTCTTTAAAAGAGGACAGTTGGGTCTTGATGTGTCCATTTTTCTTACATTCAAAGCAAAACTACATCTTTGTTTGATTCATCATCATCAATGTACTTGGTCTATTGTCTTTGAAAGCTTTGTTTCTTTGAGTTGAATCTTCTTCCTTTTCTATTCAGCTTTGAATCTTCTTATCATGAGAGCAAGCTCCTCATCGTCCATATCATCTTCGAATCTGTAACATCAGAATCATCATTTGATTTTAATGCAATGGATTTCTTACCTTTTGGATCTTCGCTTTGTTAATTCGTTCCACTTCATAAGACCAAGAGTTCCAACCAACTCGTCGCATATAGTGGCATGATTCTTTGCGTCTCTCTTATTGAAGTCTTTATGTGATTCCAATCCTTGGAGAGTCCACGCAGTAGCTTGTTTACCTTCATGGGATCAGAAATTGGTTGTCATTGATTTTCAAGACCATTTACAATTCCCGTAAAACGGCTAAACATGCGCTATAGATTCTCCAGTCTCATTTTGAAGGCTTCATATTGACCGAGAAGGATGTTGATTCTCGGTCTCTTTCACTCGATCGCTTCCTTCATAGGTGATATGTAACCTATCCCACTTCTTTTGCTGTAACATAAGAAGATATTCTGTTATATTCCGTAGGTGACAAGGCACAATATAAAGAATATATAGCTTTTTGCATCAAGAGTTTGTCTCTTGATTATCTCTTCCTAAGACATTCCGCTGTCTCAACAGCTTTCTTTCCCTCTTTCGAGATTTATGCAACTTTAGGAGTGATTCATTTTTCTACAACGTCCCATTCTAGATGATCATTTGATCGAAGAAATGCTTTCATTTTGTTTTTCCAGATGTTGTAGTCATTTCCATCAAAGTAAGGAGGTCTGGTATTGCTTTGCCCTTCCACCAGCCCTAGAGCTAGCATACTAGCCATGAATCTTTTACTCTGAAGTAAAACACTTCAAATAAAGTGAGTACACGAGCTCTGATACCAATTGATATGGCTAGTATAAGTACCTAGAGGGGGGGTGAATAGGTATAAAGAGTAATTTCTTACGATAATCGCACAATACTAGACAGTTGATAGAAATGAGACAATTTTTCTCGTCAATAAACAAACAACGATCAAAATAAGACTGAGAGTAGGGAAGAGAAAATTGAACACAAGGTTTATAGTGGTTCGGCTTATTTCAAGCCTACATCCACTCTTCTGCACTGACAGCCCACTGGCTAGATTCCACTATGAACAAAGAGATATTACAGTACCGTTCTTCCTTGATTTCTCGGTGTAGAAGATCTACCACACTCCCTCAAGGTATCACTAAGTATAGACTCTCTTTCCGTGTACAATTTCGCTCAATATGAATCGACTAATAATCAAGGAGCTTCAGACTCTGGAATTTCTCTATCAAGCACGCACTAGAACAACTGGAACGTCTTCCTTTTATACTCCTTTATGCCATCATACCCGTTGGCACTTACCAAAGGAATTCTTCCACCTTCCCGTTGACGAAATCACTTAAGAAGATCATTCGAGCTATTAAAGGAACATGTTGATAGCCCATCAATCCGTTTGCCCATACAATCGTGGATCTTGGTTTCCAAGAATAGAACCTTTCAAGAATATTTCGTCAATCATTGGATCTTCAAACGATCTTGATTTCAATAAATAATCCGTTATATCAAATCCAGCCAAGAGATCTTCTCCGCCGATAAGACCAAATCCTTAACCAAACACTTTAGCTCCGGATCGCCTTCGTCGCCGGATTAGAAACATCAATGAGAATAGTCTTGAGTCTTGAGTCTTGTGTGTTGAGTTTGGTGATCTGAAAGTCTTCAGACTCTAAGTACAAGGGTCTGCACAGCTTCCAGACTAGACTGATAGAAACGTTTTGTCAGCTTCAAAACACTCTAGAGAGATTTCTCCAACAGGGAAGACCAAATTTGGAAATCTTAGGACAATAGTTTGCGTCAAGAAGAATATTGTGAGGCTTTATGTCAAAGTGCAAGATCCTCGTGTTGCAACCTCTATGCAAGTAGTC
>CM024718.1:9503805-9589761 GCA_014182545.1 Eucalyptus globulus
AGAAAAGCTCTTCCCGGCGTCAATTTACGCCGCTTCCTAAGCCATTGTCAAAGATCTTACTGACCCTTCGGAAAAGAAAGGATTACTCGCTAGGGAGCCTAGCGACCTAATCCCAACGTTTCCCCAACTATGATCCTTCCAAGACATGTGCTTACCATATGGAGGACGTAGGGCATCTTACCATATAGAGGAGGTAGGGCATTATGTTGACAATTGCTATATCTTTGCAATACAAAATCAAAATCTTTTGGATGCCAAGGTAGTCTCATTCCGCGATGCACAACTGAACATCGAAGGATAACCCACTTTCGACCACCCGAAGCTGTGAATGCCATTTTCAGTTTTGATGCTAAGCCCACCATGTTTCAGATGATGCATGAGGAAGCCGAAGTGATGGACACCACAGGGCAACCAAGTGGCAAATTGATTACTATGTAAAGTATTCGGCTCCTCCCGGCTCTACTTCAACCCATGGGATATCATCCCAGATGGATGGGGTGGCATCGATGATCTCATACCTCAAAGATTGAGAGCTCGATGACGCACTCAACTATTCAAGAAAATTTAGTGTTTGCCACTAACAAAACTCAAGAGTAGGAGAATTTTAATGATTTGCACACTCCTCTGCGCAAAGTCTTTATTGCTTTCCATATTTGCATATTTGCATTTTCAATTCTAGGTTTTCCTTCATTTTCAATAATGTAATTTACTTTTCATCCAATAAAATACATGGAGATTTTCATGTTTAAGGCCATGTTGAAGTACACCAAACTAGCCTGTGATGAAATCCTACCCAAAAGAAAACGGCAATGAGCTAATTCGAAGGCTGGGCTTCTTCATGTTCCCTTGAAAAAATTTCAAAATAAAATAATTTTCCAGCATGCATCTAATTTACCTGTTTGTTTCTTTTAATTATTTGCTTTATGTTTCAGGTGCAACCACAGGCACATTTAAGGAACCTCTATGAGCTCTCTTGCAAAGAGGGGGCAAGACCTGAGACACTTAACAGCTTTGACTTTATGATTTGATAGAGCATTGCCTTTTATCATTTCACAATGTTTTCACATGATGTGCAATTCGTCAATTCCACTTGAAATTTATCAAAATGGATAATTCGAGTGAAAGTTGTCGAGTTACTTGAGCATGCTAAATGAGGTGTGTGAAAGGCAAGCCTAATCCCATACACAGTTTTTGTCTATACATTGTGAGGTGAGTATGGAAACATTTTGTGTTTCAAGGTGAAGAGTTTTCTTGCAAGTACGACAACTAAAATGACAGTGGCAATTCATTTCTCTACGGTAAACCCTTGTTTAACCCTTCTTTGAGCCCAAATACTTGAAGAATTTCTTTCATACTACCCCTGTCAGGACTACCCCACATCGGGGCAAATGGAGTAAGTTGACATTGAAGGAGAGTGAAATGGATAGAAATTTTCTTGCTTTCACTTGCATCGATCTTCAAGTCATGCTATTACATTGAATTCATATGGTAATTTAAGTGCCTTAGGATGACGAAAAGCATTTCTTTCACTATCTTACACACTTATATCATTTGCATAGCCCACTTGAGCCTATGAATTCATTTCATGTCAAACCTAGTTGGTGATCATCCCCACCTTTGGGGCAAGATGAAAGACAATCATTCGAATAGCATGGTCTAAAATGCTGATGAAAAAGACTGGCCAATGAGTCCAAAGAAAATAAGTGCAAAAATAAGGGCATGAAAAAATAGTGTGCCCGTGAAAAGAAGAGAGAAATAGCCCGATGAATTGGAGGGCATAAAAAAGCGGTGTGCCTGATCGTGCCCATCATCAAAGAAAATGATTTTCAAAGAAAAATGTTGAGAAAAGATCTCAGTTGAATAATCATTGGTATCGGTGATAAACTCTTGAGCCAATAAAAAAATATGTCAAGAAGACAATTCGTGGTGAAGAAAACTGGTGGTAATGTCAAGATGATCACCAACTCTTCCCCATTACACACATCTTTGAGCCTAACAATCCTTTCATTTCTCAAACCCAAGAACCAAGCCTATGTACGTCCCTTACAAAGTCTCTTCAGATTATGACACTTGAATTAACATAGGAATTCATATGTTTTGAGCATTGCTCGAAGAAGTCGAGCAAGATTATTTCTTTCTCATTTTGTAGGGTTTTTGACTTGTAAACCGGAGATGATTACGGAATTGTTCTTTCAATTTGCTTTGACCCAAAGAATCCATTTGTTAAGCCATTGACCAAGCCCACATTACGGTACATCAAAGACCTCTCGGATTAGTAAGGTCGTACTGCTTGCAAGAAAATTTGAACTCTTGTCGACAAGATAATGATAAGATTGAGTGATATATTCCCGCATCAATGGTCGAGACAAATAACCCCTCTTAAATGAGAGCGAGTGAAAAAGCATTTTCACACCAAAAGTGTCTCGTTTAGCATGTTCAAGAGATTCACAGCTTAGTGAAAATTGTCTTGATATTTTTTTTCCTTGTGGAAGTTTGAAAAGCCATCATGTATGAACCTTCATTGAATTAAAAAAATGAAATGAATTTTTCCTTAAAGACCAAAGGATTTGTCTTTGAAACCACGAGTTTGTTCGGTCATCTTGGTGCTTGATGAGAATTCCAAGTGCCCATTTATAAAATATTTTCAAATGTCTAGTATGAACCCTAGATATTTGAACCCTTAAACGATTGATGTGATACCAAGTGTTTGTCTTTCCAAACGTCTGATGTGATTTCCAAATGTTTAGTAAAATATTTTGAATATCTGAGTGTGACCCCGGATATTTGAATCCTTACTGCAACGATGTGATACAGAGTGTTTGTCCTTTAAACGTCGATGTGATTTCCAGATGTTTAGTAAATGTTTTTAAATGTCTAGCATGAATTCCAAATACTTGAATCTTTAAATGCTTGATGTGACTTCCAAGTATTTGTCTTTTCAAACATCGATGTGATTTCTAAGTACTTGGGATCGATGAGAGTTAGGATCCACGAAGACTTTTGAGCCTTTGATTATGCGAAGAGATTTCCAGATATTTGTCAGGTCTCATAGGAATTATTTCACTCCTAATAATACTATTTAGAATCTCCATATAAGTATGTTGTTCTTCTTTTCATTTGCATTTCATTGAGTGTGGACACATTGAGATCACGTTTTTTTTTATCAAATCATTGCATTTACATGGCATTGCATGACCATGCATTTATTTGAGTCCATTACTTTAAAGAAAAGTCATTACAAATAACATTTGCATATGCATTTCCTATTCATTTTTGCATTCATTTTGCATGGTCTAAATTTAGGTGTCATTTATTTTTAAGGAAACCTCTCTGAAGACTTCCCTTCAAGAGGGGCAGCCGTTGACACATAATATTTAAATTCGGTTTTTGAAAATCTTTGTTGTTGAAAATATATTCTCATTTCAAAATTTAAAAAAAAAATAATTGTTTGATTTTGGAGCCATTTTCTTGTTGAGTGATTGAGTAAATATGTGCAAGTATATTGAGAAATCTTCACCTGCGAAAATGAACGGGAGTTTTTTCCTCTATAAATAGAGAAGCCGAGGCTTCAGTTTAAGGAGAAATTCGAAAAAATTTCAAAGCAAAATTTCGTCTTTCGTCGAAGAAAAAAATAGAAAAGTGAAGAAAAGAAAGTGAATGGGGGGAAGTCTTCGGTAGAGAGTGAGAGAGACAAGTGAGAGAAAGTGTCAGGTGAGAGAGAAAAGTAAGAAAAAGAAGAAAAAGGAAGGAGAGAAGGAGCCATCCGTGGAGTCCTCGAGAGAAAGAAGAAAGAGAAACACAAAGCAAAGAAAAAAAAGTACAAAATGATGGGATGTTTACTGTTCATCCTTTTCCTCTAGAGTGATGGGATGTTTACTGTTTATCCTCTTCCTCTAGACTTCCTTTGCCACGTCCCTTTTGCTGCTCCTCGTCGTCGGCACACCAGCAGCCGGACTTTCTTCGCCGGCTCGACACCCCTATTCGCACTACCTCAGCAAATCGCCATCACCAGCGACACCACCGGAAAGCCGAGTTGCTGCACAGCCGAATCAACGAGCCCCTCCACCGCTCACCACACCACTACAGCTCCGGATCTACCCCCCGCGCCGGCCCCTGCCACCGTCTTTGCCCGAGCCCTTCGCTCCCCTGACGACCGTGCTGCTGCAACTCGCGATCAACGACATTCGCACCCTTGCTGCTCCTCGACGCTTCGCCGGTCTCCCCACGAAGCTCTCCACGATTCTGCCCGGAGACCGACGCCACCGCCTTTGCTCACCTGTCACCGGTGCCGCTGTTGCTGACCGCGCCCAACGATCGAGCGCTGGCGCCACTGTCTTCGAGTTCCAGATTCCGCCGACGACCCACGAGCGTCGACGCCGTAGCAGCCCACCGCCGCATCGAAGCCCTGCTGCCACGCCTGTACCAGCATCCGAAGCCTGCTTCACCGTGATCAGCCCTCTGCTCGCGCATCCACAGCACCACCGCCGCTACCATAGCTCACGTCCCCGCCGTCGTCGAGTTCAGCCCGTCGCTCACCACCGTGTTGGAGCCTCTTCCTTAGTCGAAGCCGCATCCCCACCTCTGCAACAACCGACGCCGGCTCCACGCCCGAACAGAACCATCTGCTGCCTCCTCTGTTTTGCTGCAGGTCTGATTATTGCCGAACCTCGCCGGAGCTCCGACGGACAACCCTTGTTCTGAACAGCGACCCATCACCGAACCACCAGCTGCTCCTCGCCATTCCTCAAGCCAACCGTGAGTTAGACTAGGTGAATTTTTAGATATTTGATTTCATGTTTTGTTTTTATTCTAACTTGATTTATTTTTATTTATTTTTATTATCCGATTAGGAAATTTGTCATATTAAGTCATGATAATAAAAAATATTGAACCATGAGACAGCGGGTTAAATTTTGATTATTTCAACTTTTATAATAAATTTATGGTTTGCTTTTGCATAATTGATTCGCATTAAATTATGTCATTGATATACATTAATGGATTATATTTTGGTGCGTTATCATTATTTGCTCCTCACATATTATGCATATCTAGAATTTAAGTACTTAGGTCCATATGCATTTCATATTTAAAGCTTTGCATTTTTAAGATTCATATAGAATTAGGATGATTTTCCTTTAACAAAACCAAAAATAAAAAATGTTATTTAGGTCATATAAATCACACCACATGTTGCACTCTAGTTAGTGGGTCATAGATTAATTTTTAATATTCCCATCATGTAGTTTTTTTTTTAATAAAAGGCCTAAGAGTAACATTGGATCATTATGTCGCTTTCTTTAATAAGAATTATTGTCATTTAAAAAAAAGAAAAAGAAAGAAAACACAAAAAGCCGTTTAGTTGGCTAATAAGTTAGTTCATAATTAATCTCATTTGATGTCATCATTGTTTAGTGTAGGTTGCATATATGTATAAAAAAATCATTAAAAAATCATAAAAGAACATGTATATAGATTTACCATCATCATTCATCCCATATCACGTAGCACATGCATATTTAGGATTATATAAATTAGATTGCATACATATAGTGATAAGTTTAAGTCATATCATATGAATTGCATCTCGCATGTCATTAAAATAAATCAATGCATATTAAATTTAGTTTTAGATTGCATATAATTGACATTTTTTAAAAAGAAAAAAAAAGAAAAATTAGTTGTCTTGTCATTTAGAAATCATGTTTAGGGCATGCATTTTTATTAACATTTTCATTGAATGTTATTTTATTGATTGTGCACCCGCATGACTACAATTTGCATGTTAGTAGTTTAGGTTAAAATTAATTAACATTGTCTGCTAAATATTTTTGAAATTAAAATAAAATGTACCAAAATGGCATTAGACTAATCTAGCGTAATCATGTCCCGAACTTATTGAATCTCTGGTCCGTAAAAATAAAATATTATCTCATCTTTATTTGGGTTTTAATCAACTCTAATTTATTAGTGGCGGCTCCAAATTGAATAGAATTGCATGTTTAAATAGATTAATTTCAAGTCGCGATTGGTAGGACTTGGGAGTGTCACGCTAAGTCTCAAACTTAGTAATCCATTAACCTAAAGTTTAAGATTGCCCTGAAAATTTAGGTTGCGACACAAGGTAACGAGTGAGAGAAAAAAATGAAAAAAAAAAGGGATGGGGGCGCGTCGGTCAAGCAGGGAAAGGGATGAGAGGATAAGATAGAATCAAGAAAAGTCAAATTAAGAGGGAGGAGAAGTGAGACACAGCAGGGGGAGAAGGAGGGAACGTCGGTGGGGGAGGGAGAGAAAGAGAGAGGAGAGGAAAGGGAATCTGCGGCCAAGTGGGGGAAAGAAAAGGAAATAAAAAGGAAATCCTAAAACTCAAAAATCTTGGTTCCCACTTGCTCTTGTTTTTTTTTTTTTTTTTTGTGACCAGGGAACCTCGTAAGCCAACAGCTAGTGAGCAAAGCAAAGCGGCTGCAGACCCACCACCACGTCTCCAAATAAAAAATCACTAAACGCCTCACAAAGATTCAAACTACTCCCTTTGTGAGGAGGGCTAAGCCGGCTACGCTGCTACGGGCGATGGTTTCATTTGCTCTTGTTTAGTCCAATTTGGTCCCCAAAAATCCCCATGCTAAAATACTTGATTCTCCACTTGCTTTCTTGCACCAAATTTCCCCCAAACAACAAGTCTCGGGCAACAAAAACGTCTATTTCCTTCAATTCCTAATTCTAATTCATTTCTTTTCAGAATCCGATTTTATGAACAAACTTCTTCGATTGAGATCAAATTTGGATGAAGAAAAAGCCCACCAACTTTCTTTCACCAAGTAACTCATGCAGGTGGCAAAATCTCTTCCATTTGGCCGATCTGAATTTATGTTCGTTTTTCGAATCATTCGAATCGATTTTCCGTAAAATCGCGAACTCATCCTCGAAATATAAGTCGACATTCCTAAAATGACATGTGACGTGACAAAAATTTTAATTTCTGAAATCGGATTCAAATTCGTGATTAATTTTAATCAAATGCAATTTTAGCGTGACTTAACCTACCGGGTAGCTTTCAAAAAAATTTAGTGCAAATGACTCATGGTCGATTTTTTTCGAGCCACAGTGAACCTCTTCAATACATTGGCGACTCTCAGTGGTCATGAAAATCTCAAGGTGTCAAATACGAACACAGGGTACCAAAACGATAAAAAAAAAATCAATCTAATGTCAATCGACGAGAATTTTGCAATTTAGTGAGATAATCCACGTTTAATCACATATCTCAATCGAACTAATAATCTAGTTATCTCATAAGTAGCCATCTCAAAGAAAAGCACTATAGTCACATCGACAAAAAAACCCAACTTATCCAATCGAAATCAAAACCTGAAATTCAGGATGTCACAATGATCGTAGACTTTCATAGCGAAGTTAGGCCTTTCACTGGACCATTACTATTCTTGTCTCTTATTTATAGTGGGCCTACATCCTCCCCAGGGCTAAATCTACCATATTTTCATTAAAGAGACAAATTTGCCATTATATCATCCGATAAAAATTTAAAGTGGTGAATCCCAGTTTATTCATTTTCCTCATTTTCTTTAATTTTTCTATTTATATGTTGGATCTAGTTGCCATAGTTATGAGTATCACAAATTTTTTTCTCTCTTTTTTTTTAAAGTAATTAGCGGGTATTACCATGAAAGAAAGTTTCGAGAGACCTAATTTTTGGTACTTTATAGATTCAAAATTCATAACTGTTTGTAAATTACCAGTATTAGTGAAATATGAAAACCCACGTTATAATCCTTGTATAATTTCCCATAATCATTTACAGAACACTTATTCTTGCCTATTTACCTCCATCATTAAGTTTCCTGCATATTTACTCTTTCAGCACTTTAAACTTCCTGCCCCCTCTACATTTCTCTTCTCGCAACGTTTTTTTAAGTGCCTACATTCCGGTTCCTTTACATTTACAATCATTTACTTGTCGGTCAAAAATAGAATAAAATAAATCTCAAAGTTAAGAATATTAGCTCGGAAGATAAGAATTGAGGAATTTTTAAATATTTTAATGTGTAATAATAAAGAATATGTATGTCTATTTGTAGGTTTTACAAGATGATTGTCTACCATAATAAGATAGACAATCAAAGATATGCACTATCAAGAAGACATATGCATAATCCTAAGAAATATGCATAATCAAGTAAATATACTAATATTGCTAACATCCCTCAAACATAGGTGTATTAAAACAAATCAACTTGAGTTTGAAAAATAATTCAAACAGTGTGCCAAAATTTCAATTTATGCATCGTTTACCATCGACTTTATTGTCGAAACAATAACCAAATAAACGTAGCCCATATGACTAGCGTGGCTATAGTAAGCTATATACGCAGGACTTTATTAAGTGAAAGTTACCATGCAGCGTTAAATAATACCTCCATGAAAAAGAAAAGTTCCATAACACAACCACCATACCGCTTTCTCAAACGAGAATGACACACTCAAATGAACACTGTTGAGCGACAATGATGGATTTATTTTGCTACGGTTCATGGGATGCACTAGGTGCTAAGTGCACTTTGGGTGAACACCATTGAGCGGCGGGATGGATTTATTTGGTTACACGTCATGGGATGCACCAGGCGAGTTTGAAGTGCACCCCAGTGCATTAGAGTTGACTCGGTAAAGGAGGCTACGATATCAAGTTAAGAATAATGTGGAAGATAAGAATTAAAGAATCTTTGTAAATTTTAATGTGTAATAATAGAGAGTATGTGAGCCTATTTACAAGCTTTACAAGATGACCACTTATGGTAATGAGATAAACATAACAACAAATATAACCAATCAAGAATATGCACTATCAAATAAGATATATGTGTAAGTCTAAGAGGTATGTGGAATCAACCTAATATATCAATATCATGAATGCTCAATTTTCTTAAATTTCATGAATTCCAACCTTTTTGAAGATTTTCACTCTTTGGAAAAGATAATAACGAATAATTGGGGTGTCTATAACCATGATTTAGTTACGTGATTCTAGCACCGTTACTAGAATGACTTTCGTTTTGGCCGTATTGCGAGTGCCAGGAAGCCACGTATTATTTCAATATTCCTTAAGTACACTTCAAAAGATCAAGATAAGAGTAGAACCTCAGAAATTTCTTGGACTTGGAGCTTTGTTTATTACATTAGTCTCCTAGAAAAGAAATCTGGGAGAATTCCACAAATATATATATGAGGAAATATATTTAGGAACATGTACAGTTATCGAGTATTAATTTAGCATAAATGACAAGTGAAAGTGCTAGTACGAGCACCTAGAGGGGGTTGAATAGGTACGAAAACAAATTTTGTAAAATATAGTGTAAAACTTTACTTTTAACATGAGTCTGGTTAATAGTAGATTTTACAAAGGAAATCGGACTTTAACAATTAAATAGAGTTACGAACAAAATAAAAGAGTTTAGGGAAGAGAATAAGAACACAAGGTTTATAGTGGTTCAGCTTCATCCAAGCCCTACGTCCCTCTTACTTATTTGACAGCCCAGGCTGGATTTCACTATGAATCAAAAGAGTCGTTACGGTATCATGTCCTTGATTCAACGGTGTAGAAACTCTGCTACACTTCCTCAATGCCTCACAAGTATCTAAACTCTTTTTAGTACAAATTTACACTCAACAATTGAATTAGCAAAGAACAAGAAACTTCAGACTTTGGAATTTATCTATCGTGCACACTCTGGAATAACTAGAGCATCTTCCTTATATACTCCTCCATGCCTTCATATCCGTTGGCACCTTCCAAAGGAATTCTTCCAATCTACCCATTGGACAGAATCAATTAGGGAGATCTTGAGCTACTTAAGGAATGTGATGATAGACCACCAATCCTACTCGCCTATACAATCAAGATATAGGTTTCCATAAGTAGAACCTTCCAAGTATACTTCGACAATCAACGAATCCAAATTACTCAAATTAATTTCAAAATGACTAATAGATCTTGAGATGCTATCTCCAGCCATGAGAACTTCTTTGGCCGCTTAAATCAAATCCTTAAAGAAATACTCGATTATGGATAAGGCTTCTTCGTCGGTCTAGAAATTGTCAATAAGGGCAGACTTTAAATCTTGAGTCTGGTAGTCTGGTGGTCTTCAGACTTTGACGAAAGAGTATGCAAGTCTTCAGACTAGATTGATAGAAACATTTTGTCAGCTTCAAAATAAATAAGGAAGTTTTCTCCAACAACAAGGAATTGCTAAGACACTTATCACCCTTAATTAATCACAAAGGAAGTCGGCGCTTTTGCAAGGCTAACATTTGTTGCTTAACTGGTTCTCTAGCGTAGTCCATGGTAAGATCTTCTAACATATCTCTCATTATACTTGATATATGGATTAGGCTTACTCAATTCAAGAATTCATGTGAATTGGACTCGCACGAATGGAGGTTATTCAATAAAAATTGTTCAACATGTAATTGATTTTGCATAGTCTAAATTCTATTTGGATGAATGACGAACTCTACTGATATTATGAAATAATGCACATTTCACTTTTGTCCGTGCATCGTACCATAGAAATTCAACCTACACATTTGATCACAATAATTATTAATCCATTTACAATTGCCTCATTTAATACTGTATAAAAAAACTCTCCGTCTCATCTACTTGATATTGAATTAAACCCAACTCGAGTCATCACAATTCTGCGGACGAACTTTCAGCTAGACAAGCTGCGGCGATCTTGGGGGAGATGACCAGATTGGTCTGGGAGGAATTTGCAACACCTCAACACTTCCTTCTAGCATTTTCACAACAGGTCATAGATGGTCGAGCTCTTGGATCGATCTGAATGCACCATAAACCTATTACAATCATCTTCTTCGCGATTCCTTTGTCCTCCTCGTTCATGACCCCACACAGTCCAAGATCTTCTTGGAGCTCTAAGCGTTGGTGGATCAATGAGGAAGTATATTTCTTGGACGATCTACAATGACTTCAATATTTCTCCTCTTGCCTACCGTCTCCAAAACCATCATGCCATAGCTATAGACATCTGATTTGTGAGAAACCCCTCCAATGTTCCTTAATATCAACTCCGGAGCAATGTATCCAATGGTGCCCCGGGCACCTAGCATTGAAATGATGCTCTCTTCTCTTGGGCAAATTTTGGCAAGACCAAAGTCGGAAATCTTAGGGCAATAGTTTCCGTCGAGGAGAATGTTGTGAGGCTTTATGTCAAAGTGCAAGATCCTCGTGTTACAGCCTTTATGCAAGTACTCTAGCCCGTGAGCAATGCCAAGCGAAATCCGGTACAATGTATCCCAACTCAATTGTTGATCTGCCTCCAAACTGTTATTTCTGTTGAATATGAATTTTTCGAGTGATCCATTGGGCATGAACTCATAAACCAAAGCTCTTTTTGCTTCCTTTAAAACAAAACCCTAGGAGGCTAACCACATTGACATGAGAAGTCTTGCTTATGCTTGCAACTTCATTGAAAAACTCTTCCGCATCGCCTTTCAGCTTCTTTAGAAGCTTCACTGCCACAAGTTGACCGTCTGAAAGCTTGCCTTTGTACACGCAGCCATAGCCTCCCTCGCCTAACTTTTCTTCAAAAGAGTTGGTCATCTTCTTGATGTCTTTGTAGGTGTATCTTCTCGAAGAGACGAGTCCCTCAATTTTCACTTCATCATCAAAATGTTCACTCCACTGCTTTATGAAGTCTGCAATTTTTCTTATCATTGGTTTCTTCATGCAAGAAAGCATTAAAATAAGAGGCGATCCCAATTCCAGCTCCGGATGCAGCTATTCCTAAAAAAGCAGAATATTTTCTTACAACAATCTCACTTCATCACATTATTGAGGCTTCTAAGAATTAGAAATATTGATTCCATTGAGCAGCTATGCAAGTTACTATCAAAAAGTCGGAACGAATTGCAGAGAAAAATGTAGAGAAGTGGAAGAAAATCTGGATATAATTACCTATTCCGATTTTCAGTCCAACGTTTCGTTTTCCTGAGACAATAGTCATCAAAAGTGAAAAATGTGTCAACGAATTGCAAACAGGTGATTTCAAAGTGTCTTAAGAGATAAAGATGAGGGCACATCATGAGGTTATAGTTCATTCAATTTCAAGAAACCAAAAATACCACCATTGAGTGAAGAAAATTACGAATTCACCAGTTTGGCTCTATCCTCCTCTTGAACATGGATCAAACAGTGACATCATACTAGAAGAAATTGGAAATACATGCAAATGGATCTGTGGCTGATTAACTAACAAGTATAGACATTAGCTATAATCCTGAATTCTAGTGCTATCAGGGGATGCACAGGAAGGCAGCAAAGGCTACATTTTCTTGCTGGTATAAACGTAGCAAACACTCTGAAATGTGATCGACAATGTGGTACCAGAGGCAGAGACAAATAAAACTTTCTGCGTCACTAATGGAATGGGCTGTATGTTCTAGACATGTCTCAACTCTTTAGCTTCTAAGCAGACCTCTAGGCGTGACTAGAAGTCGTTCCATAATTAAATTTATTGGGCAGCTCATGTTCAGGCACAAATTTTGGAGCTTCTTGTATCATGAACACCACTAGCAAACTATCGCAGAAAGATAGAAACATCAACAGTTCCTTTATTGCTCTTTCATTTCCTCCAGCTTTGCGAAGTCACAACCTATGAGGTTCCAATAAGATATCTCGGAACCCAAGAGAAGGGAAGTTTTGTTCGCAGCAGTAATCGAGTCTAAGGAGAAGCATTTGGAAAAGCTGAAGGACATTATCCACAGCACGTAGAAATGAAACATTAACTGAAAAACAGGAAAAACATTTTTAGTATTCGATAAAGAAATCTAATAGATACAACTGCAAGGGGAGGGATAGAAAAGAGTACTTATATGTGCTATCATAATGAGAAAAAAAGTTCATTGATAATGTCAAGATTTAATTATCTGTACGGTTCACATCTGGCAATTTTATAAAGATATTTCAACCACACAAATGATCAGATTTTAGCAACACTTTCAGAAAGGTAGTTTTTCTTCTTCCTTTTTTTCATTTGGTTGTAATCATAGTAAAATCTCAAGAAGGAAATGAGTAATTTTAGCCCAACATTTGCAAAATTTTACAGTAAACGTGGAGCATCTTCATTCAATGTATTCAAACCATCGGAGCTCATGGTCGCAAATATCAACCAAATGATCAAAACAGAAAATAGGATGATAAGGTTTTAAGAGTCTAAATAGTAACATGATCATGTCTGTCATAGCGAGGATGACCACACTCCATTGCAGCGAAGGATATGCCCAGCAAAATGAGATTGTCAAGCTTTAGGGGCATGAGCGGGTCGTTTCTAATTAACAAGCAAAGGAAAGAGCATGCGCAGCAATTCCCTCTCATTGAACAACTTCAGCTAACTGAAAACCACATATTAGGCGACGAAAGTGGCCTCATTTGAGATTGTTTCTTGTGGGATCCAATTAAATCCTTTATCTCCGCGTTATTCTCTTGTCGTTTTCTTTCTGCCAAACAATGACTTATTAATTCTCCCCCATATTTTCCTCTACCCTTCGCTTTCCATCCCATTTCGTCACTCCCAAATTGCTCAGCAAAGTAAAATGAGTGATAAGGAAAAGTTAAGATAAACCACCTTGTGTAGACGTAGCAGTTGTTGCCTCTGGGGTCTCAGCAGATGTTGAGTTTTGGAAGCAAAGGACTGGTCAGGACAAGAGCAAGTGGTCCGATTGGCAGTGGAATTGTAACCACAAACTCCGTTCGATTGAGTGCACTCAACACATGCTTCACTATCCACCTTCAGCTGAACCTCAAAACCATGCTGCAGCAGGTCGGTTAAACTGGACGAGCTATTTCCCAAGTCACTCTGAGAATATGAAGAAGAGCTATTTCCCAAGTCACTCTGAGAATATGAAGAAGAGCTATTTCCCAAGTCACTCAGAGAATATGAAGAAACCGGGACTACCACGCTCTTGAAGCACGCTCCACTGTCAACACTCGACCCTGAAAACACATAGCCCTCCGTGTACGGAACCCCCTTAAAAGGGCACGAGAATTGACCCAAGAAAGTTGGGGAAACCGATTGGCAACCGTAGAGGAAAGTGACGTTGGTGTAGCCCTCGGCGATTTGGAACATCGACGGGTCGAGAGTAGTGTTAAGGAAATTCGTGGGACAGATTCCCTGCATATAGTCATCCTCGCGATTCTCAGTACCTGAGTAGAATTGGGATACACCTCCAGAACTCGGTACTTCACTCCCTGTATCACGATGGTCGTGTTGCCTCCGTTCTCGCACTTGAGCTCCAACTCGGGATACCCGCAAAAGCTCGCTCTGTTGCCACCCCAGAAGGGATAGCCTATGCCTCCAACGTCCCCACAGCTGAACGTGCCGTTGCAGCTCGAGTAATAATCCACGCCCAGGGAAGGAGGACTCTTGATCAAGATCAAGAACAGTGGGAACAAAAAGTGGAGAATACGAGCAGAAGATGGAGAAGGAACCCAAGAAAGAGACATGGTGATTCACGAAGAAATGGGAATGCGGGTGCTAGAAAAAGGGGAAGTGGAACGCAAATTGAAGGTCTGGAGAAATAAATAATCCAAGAAAGAGAGGCCATTTTCCGTTGACTGAAAAATTTTCTTTTTGACTCATTCTCAATCTGAACATACAAAAAATCAAAGAAATTTTTTTAATGCCGGGCGGTCTGCATCGCAGGCCACTAGTAGGTTCTGGAGAACTTCGTGGAGACTGGTTCTAAAATTTTTAATTACTAAACGAATATGGTAGGATCCTTCGGAATGGAGATGGAGCAAAACAAGGAGGGTAGGAGGGTACATGTAAAGGAAGAGGATGCAAAGGATAAGAATAATGCTGCTTTTGGGAATGACTCGATCCAATACTATATTGTCTTGCGAAGAGACCGAGACGTTTGTAGGTGCTGAAAGACGCGAAGACGAAGACTTAGACTTTGACTTAGGACTTGGGCTAGTATTCCCATATAACAATTTGTATCCGCAACCCTCATTAATGAACGAGTTTCTTGAGCTTATTGCTAAGCTCAAAAGATCGCTAGCCGATTCCCAGGGAACATATAGGGCCGTCCTATTCTTTCGCAATTTGACCTATCTCGTGAGTATCCTTTACTGTGACGAAGTAGGTATTGGCCCGGAAGAGAGCGGGTCGGGTGATAATAGGAGCCGGACGAGCGATTGAGGATGGGGTGGTAGCAAGATACAACAGGGATCGCCGACGGTCCAAAGTGAAAATCGGATGGGGATGTCACCGCATTGGGATGAGGATGAGCCGGAGTCGTGACTGGACGAGAAAGTGGAGTGGATGCCATGGAAGCTCCCAAAGAAGAAGAAGAAGAGAGAGAAGGTGGTGGTTTGGCATTTTCTTTGTTCTTGTCTTGGCGAGGAAGAACATCATTGTCTGGCAATTTAGAATGAACCAGCTAAATAACAATGCGTTCTTACTTCTTAGCGTTAATTGACTATATCAGTTTGGCTAGAGAATAGATGCAGAAACGACGAATGATTATGCAAGCCTATAAAAATTTTACATGTCGGTGTATTGTGCGGGAGTATTAAGCCCGCCCTGCAACCCAATCCATTTTTCATCCAAGGAATATTCCGTTTAAGGTGGGAGGAGCGATTTGGATTGGTGTGATTGATTGAAAACTTTGAAAATGACCCTGGACTTTCACAGAGAAGTTAGCCCTTTCGTTGGACCATAATTCCTTTTGTCTGTTATTTATTCTCATATCCATTTTTTTAAAGAACAAAAAAAAAAAAAAAAAAAAAAAAGAGGGGGGTGGGTTTCGAGTTTGATGCACTTTATTTTTATTTTTAAAAAAAAAGTACAACTAGGATTTTATTAAAATTTCCACAAAAACATGCGGGGGGTCTTAAATTTAGTGTAGTTTTCATGATTAAATTTTTAAGAATTATAGTATCAAATAAATAAAGTGGCAGTGTAGAAATTTCCCACTTTTCTCTTTCACACTTTCAGTCTTCAATAGTCGTATAACTCGTCGGAGTTTTGATTCGATGGCTTGTATGTTATCTGTGGCTATAAGATCAAGAAATTAATGGTCTTAAAATATTTTGGATGCAAACTTCATATGTAGTCAAGTAATAAGGTGACTATAGTATTTTCCTTTTCTAAACTTCACGAGGTTAATCTTTTGCGGCACAACAATACTAAATAATTATCAAAAAAAAAAAATGTTTGGTTGTCATGCCAAAAGCACACACGCAGGAAAAATGACACCTAAGTTCATAAATTTTGACTCAATATGCATCGTCATCCTTGAAGTTTTTGTTTGTTTAATGTGATCTTTGGACTATTCTTAAATGTTCAAAGTGATCCTTTTGTTTAATCGAACAAGGAAGAAAGTTATCACAAGCTCCCAAACTAGTGTGAAATGTCCAATGTAATCACTAAAGTATAACAAAATATGCAAACTAGTCTCTAAACTATTGCGAAATGTGCAATATATTCATAAACTTCCATTATGTTCAGTCTAGTCCCTCAACTTTCCATAACAAAGTCAAATCAATCTTTCAATACCATCTACAAGTTTGCATAATTACATTATTGCCCAAATTTTATAATATCTTTTCATTTCAATCTATTTCCCAAATCAATAATATATATTTATTATCCTTTCAGTACTTAAAAAACATTACGATAGTTCTATATAAGTATATTTTTAGTTTGCCATCTCTACAATAGTAAAAGTAAAATTTCATTAAAAGTTGTATCAAATTGATATTCCTACTATTTTAAGTATAATTAATTTCATAAAGATGATATCTAGAAACGATATCAATTTATCGATAGATACACATACTAATATTAATCTAAAACTTACTCATAATCTTTTGAATAGATAAAAATTTTAAGCTTTTATGTTACGTGTTTTCTTAATAAAGTTTAGTTAAATCCATGTGTTTTTTTTTTTTGGTAAAAATATCATTTTTTTCGGAACATTTACTATAAAGCATGAAAACACACCGTCGTATCAATCATTTATTGCTTGTTCGCACTGTGCTATAAATTTCTTGAGGATCCTTGCACATGCAAAAGGGACGAAACATGGACCTCAGGAAGCAAGAACGGTGGGTGAATGATTGGGCCTTGTAGACTCCGGCCCACAAAGGAGGCATTCAATGGCCTAGAGTGTCTAGTATGAGCAAATAAAGGTGCTTGACACTTTGATTTAAACGACAGGAAAAAAAAAAAAAAAAAAAGTCATTGTTCTGATAATCGTACCGGACTGGCAGTTTAACTGGGCATTAGTTCGATTTTCGGCCAATTCATTTCTTTTTCTCAACTTAAGCCAATTCAACCAATTTTTGTGGGACAATCCACTATTAACTAGTATAAAAGGATCATTCAAAAGATATTAAAACCGAGTAGTCCCAAGATTAGGTACAATAATCACTAAGCTAACCGCAAGATTGACCCTTGGACCATCGGATTAGCACGAATAATCCACCAAACCAATTCTCATTTTTAAAAAGTTAATCCTTGGAATGCTTGTACTTCTCACCAGGTCGAACAACAACAGAAGGAAAGTTTGGTTGGTTGATCGCATTTGGAAATCCTTGCGTCTCCAAACACACTCCAGAGTGCTTGCCATATGCCGCATCACCTTTACCGACTACTCCATTTACGTAATTTCCAGTGTAAAACTGCATTCCGGGAGCATTGGTCCACAAGTCAAGAACCCTAGAACTTGAAGGGACCTTCAGTTTGGCAGCGTGTTTTAGGCCCGACTTCTCTTCCCCACAGTCCAGCACATAGTTATGGTCGTAACCTAAACCAGGCACCTCATGAATTGAAGTGCCAATCTTCTTCTCCATCGTGAAATCAAAAGCTGTTCCTTTGACGGGCATAATTTCACCTGTTGGGATTGTGTTCTGATCCACGGGAGTGATGTGATTAGCCCACATCTGGATGGAGCGGTTTAGTATGTTTCCCGAATGTGACCGGCTAAGTTCCAGTAGGTATGCTGAGCCAAGCTGATAGGAGTGGCCTTATTTTCAGGCACAGCTTCCATGTCGAGCCTCATTGTTGTACTAGAAGTTAGTGTGTAAGTAGCCATCACAGCAACATCTCCTGGGTAACCTATAATCATATGAACATGCAACCCAAGGCATCAAAGCCGTGTTGGTGCAAACGACTGGGTGAGTCGATGAGCATGTGCGCCAGTGTGTGCACATGCATGAGAGAGAGAGAGAGAGAGAGACCTTCTTCCCCATCATGACTGTGACATTTGAAGGTGATGGAAGGATTCTCGCCTTTCTTATAATCAACTACCTCCCATATCACCTTATCAAAATCCTTGTGCCCACCTAAGTAACACAAAAAATTCAGAAGGCCATTATCAGATTGACGTTTTGAAGAATTAGGTTGCTCCACATATACATACTTTTAGTTCTAACAAAGTGAACCTCTTGTCACCAACACTGACTGGAAAAGGCAAAATTCTTCGTGGATCTTGTGATTATTGAGCAGTACTTATTTTCCTCAAAATGTTTCATCTGTTTCTGATGGTAGGAAAAAAGTAAAAACTTGGTCCTTTTCTTTTGTCAGAAGCAGTTCACATGAGTTACAATACAGCTACAGCTGAGATGATTAAGCCACAATGTACGAACACTTTCCCCAGTGTAATTTTCAATTAAGTGGAAAAGGACTCTAAATTCCCTCAATACTTGATCAGCCAAGCATAAAATTTAAACTGAAGTGCTACAAATCCTCAAGCTCCCACAGAGGCAGGATGTGCAGCAACGTCATAGTGTGATTAATTCATGATTCGACAACTCTCTCACACAATTCGATTCCCGGCACCACCTATCCAGATCAAACAGAGAGACGGGCAGATGCCAAAGGCACAACATATATAATGCATTTGCGCAAGCAGATCGATAGTCAAACACATACAGAAGGCTGACACGATCACAAAGAAGATCAATTCGCTCGAGGCGCCATTAAGTATGATCTCGTCAGCTCGAGCAACATCCACACCGCAACCACTGATCATTAACAATTCATACCGTGAACTGAAGACTGCTCGGAGGCTTGTTGATGGGCAAAGAGTATTCAACGCCATCGAGAGTGAACTTCCCCTCCTTTATCCTGTTCCCGACCCGCCCCCACAATGCAGCCGAAGAACGGCGCAGCACCTTTCTGCGCAGCACAGAAAACACAAATCGATCCACAAAAGACATTCATCAACCAAATCTTCCAAAGCTCAATCCCACATCAAAACCGACGAAAACAGCCCAATTGACCGTAAAGTTTCGAAATTTTCAGCAGATCAAGAGCCGCGGAAGCGAAGAAAACGGAAATGCGCGATCACCGACACATCTCCACAAGCGCAGGAAGCCAAAAAGTAACGAACTTTCTCACCAGATACGGCTCGACGGAGTCGAAACCCAGGACCACATCCGCCAGTTTCCCTGAAAGCAACGAAAAGAAAAGGACAGGCAGACACGATCGAGTCATCATCAACGATTCCGACCATGAACAGAGACCACGATCATGAGCGACGAACCGTCTTTGCCCGGAACGGAGAGCGAGGCGATGGTGCAGCCGAGGTTGGCGATCTTCACCCGCATGGTCCCATTGTCGAGCTCGAACAGCTCTGCTTGCCTGGCCTGATCAGCTATAAAGATTCTTCCTCCTTCTTCTTCTTCTTCTTCAGGGAAGAGCACGATCTTAGCCAGTTTCTCCACCGAGTTTATCCAAAATTTTTAGAGAAACATATATCGTTTGAATTTAAGTCTAATATATAATTTTGGAATGGGATTCTATCGATGTTGAACATTTTTACATAGTAAAAGTTTATGAACTATATTACACATTAGAATAAAATTTAGAGATCACATTAAATAAATTAAAAAATTATGGATCAAATTACACATTTGATCAAAATTCATGGATTATTTTTATCATCTTTTCAATTTTTTTTGCTATTGCCACGTGGAGAGTTAAGGAAATAAGATATACGAAGATTACATCAATATACGATAAAGAATTACCAATCACTTATTAATGTTATTAATAAATGGAAATTTACTGTCCACTTTGATTTTAATACTTTTCTATATGAAATTTTACCAAGTATAATGAATATCACTAGTCCATAAAATTTATTAGTTTCTTATAGGAAATGTTGCTAAGCATATCCAAAATTATTTTGATGCATATGAAAATCACTAACCACATATATACGTTATCAGTAAATGAAAAGGTATTGACTAAATTTACATATTTTATTTTTTTATGTGAAATCTTACTAAGCATATTGAGAACTTCTTTACATTATCAATCAATTATAGGTATTTTTCTAGACTGGACTAGTTATTTCCGAAGAAGAAAAACCTACCGATATAACTAGTTATTTCCCATATTAAAAAATTTTATGCGCATTGAAAGTTTACTTCAATATGTAGGAAAATTACTTCCATGATCATGAAAGTAAGGAAGTAATTTTGTTCCTATAAGCAATTTGTATTTTTCTAGACTGTTCTTTAGTAAATTCTTAACTTGAAAATGATTTAAATCTATCCAATCAATTAGTATTCGCACTTATCTGTAATTTTTCTTTTTCTCTTTTCAGTTAGTAAATTTTGACAAGTATTCCATAGTAATCTATAGCTATTAGTCAAATTAAATTTCTAAGTGTTTAATACATTCCCAACATTAGATGTGATTTATATGACCAATTTGTTAGAAATCTTATACAAAAATCTGCATAACAGATTGCCAGCTAAATTATAGTATCTTGATCCAACGGTGCTCATTGTTTTATGGAAAACGAATAGTGTAAATTATCCACGTACGCTTATCCGTAGAAGAGACCACGAAATTATAGAGCTTGCCAAACTTTCAAGCAAATCTACATCTATCCCATAGGGCAGCTCTTCAACGCACTCTCTTATTATTGTTAAATTGGAATAGATGGTCCTCTCTCTCTTCATAATTTTCTATTCACTAGCAAAAGAGCCCGTGCGAAAAGAAAAAAAATAAAAAAATAAACGCTCGAAGAATTAGTTTATTCGTAAAAAAAAAACAATATATATTAAATAAGAATGATGTTGACTTACCTCAAGAAAATATACGAAATATGTATTCATTTTGTTGGAAAAATAATTATCACATATTAAAAAAAATTGCATATTGAGGAAAACACGTAACACTATTTGTTGGAATTAGAAAAATAATAAATTTGAGAGAATAATAACAATAATATAATGATGATCAAGCCAATGTTTGTATAATATTTACATATAATGATGCTCAATCACTTTCCAAATACAAAATTGTTTGATTATAATAACATTTATAGAAAATTAAACATAAGGTGAGGTACGGCTAACCAAATTTCCCTAAGTCAATTAGTTCCAGCTAATAGTGTTAAGTAGCTTTATAAATTATGCCTCCCAATATATAATACCTCAAATCAATATATATTAACACTATACAAAATAGGATTATGTCGAATACTTCTAGAAATCAGCACACTTGGAGGAGTTCTTTTCCAAAGAGGAATTCTAATTTGTGAATGACTATTTGCCATGAATTATAGAAGATTCCGAAGATAATCATTTTCGTAAGCTAACGATTATCTTAGAATTGTTGTAGAGAGATTCTAGAAGATTGGTCATAAACAAGTCCCTTAATTCAAGTAAAATCTACTGGTCAAAAATGAAGTAATTTGTCCCTTAACGCGTCCATCCATTAATTTGTCCATAATTGAATCGCAAAACTATTGTGTGTCAAAACTGCTGAAAAAATGCATCCCTCAACACATCAATTAATTCGTCCATAAAACTATTCCACGACTGATGCATAAGGGCTTGAGAAGGAACGCATCCATTAAAATGTCCATTAACGCCGAAGGTTGTATAAGAAATGCACAAACTTATGTTGAGTTGTTAATACCATTTTTTTTTTTTATACCCAGGGAACCCCGTACAGCCGGTAGCCGGGCGGGTAAACCCTGGAGCAACGCTAGCGGATGACCCACCACCCTAACGTTGCGCTTAAGATCCCATGCGGCCAGCGGGATTCGACCCCCTCCACTTTTGTTAGTTTCATTAGAGAGCCTTATCCAACTGGGCCACCACAGGCGATGATTTAATACCATTAATTTCAACACATTCAATGCAAGAAAAAGAGAAGGGGAAGGTAATCCCCAATTTCCTGCTAGAACAGGAAGGTAATCCCCAATTGAATTTCCTGCCCCATAAGCTAAATATTGGACCTTCCCATACTTGGTCGCATATTGCTTCATTCTTTAAGTATATAAATTAACACAATTCACCCAATTCTATCTCACACACCAAATAGCTTTGAACTCCCAATAAAAAGAAAAAAAGAAACAAAAAGAAGGATGAAGAACTTTCAAGTTGCAGCAATCCTTGTGCTCTTTCTGTTCTTAACGACAAGTAAGCTTTCTCTTCGCGATATGTATGCTTCTTCATCTTCCTTTTTAAAGATTTACGTACTGAAATCATAAGGATTATATTATTTACACATGCATGATTTTCAACCAAACTAATTTCTTTATCATTTCTTTTTTTCTTGGGGAGTGGGGGCGTGAAGGCGAGGTGATAGCAGCGCAGCCTCCGGTGGGTCCATGTTTTGAGCGTTATGATCTTCCCGGCTGCAATCGTGAAGCGTGCATCGACTTTTGCATTAATAAGACCAAGTTGGCAACGGGTGAGGGGGTTTGTAGCAAGGATGGAGCCAGTTGTATTTGCATTGTAGTTTGCCAATAAGTAAATGCTCCTCTCTCTGTAACCTGCCTTCAATGAAGGGATCATTTTGTGACGTTTTCAAACCCACACACACACTCTCACTCTGTCCCCAAATATCACTAATCTCGATCTAAATTATGTCTACAAGAGTGATATCTCAAAATGTCGAGTAATTTTATTGCAATTGAAGCTTCATCACTCTCTAGGACAAGCCATACGGGCATAAGGCACATAGATTGACAACGGCACGAGCAGCCGATACTCACGATAGTAACAAAGTAAATTGATGAACTGATTGTCCTGAAAATTACGCGACTTGGAAAATGCCCGGAAAGCCATGTTGATTGTCAATTGACGATTGGCATAAATCGGAAAATCTGAGCAATCGAAATCCTTGTGCAATAAATGGACGACTAACAATTGAAGGGACCTTGAATATGCCTTGGTTCTTGGAGTTAAGGTCTACAATGATTCAAACGCTCAATTCTCGTTTTCAAAGAAGTTGATGGCGAGAGATCTTGTACGAGAAGTTTGGTTTTGCCTACATTGAATATGTGGTATCAAGAAAATTTCTGCATTTATTAATATGTAGGAATTTGTTTATGATCAATGTTATGTGCGAGAAGTTTATGCGATCGATTGATGTGACGGTTACATTTGAGCAATGGGTTAGAAACTTACAAAGTTAATTATTTACTTATGTTCGAAAATTTTTATTAAATTTTTTGACAAGTTCAAAATATTTTTCAAATTGATCAATATTTAGAACATACATTGTTTTATATATATTGATTTACTTGATTCCTTAGTATTCCAATAGAAAAAGCTACTATAGAAAGTCATTATTTTGGCTTCTCTTCCATTGGCAGGAGAGGCTTTGAACTTTATATTTTAATTTAGGGATATGTTAAGTCCTAAAACTTGTGACGAAAGTGTGATTGAGTCTAAGATTTACAAAAAGTCCAATTAAATCCTAAAACTTATCAAATTGATTCAATCAAGTCCTAAATTTAACATCGTCAATTTGACTAATAGTAAATACTAACGTGGCTTTTTAAAAATACTTTCTCTTTCCTATGTGGCAATGACATGGCTTAAATTATAATTTATTTAACCAAAATATTAATTAAATTAAAAAAAAAGTATTTCAAAAAACCAAATAAAAGGAAAAAAATGAAACTATGGGCAAGGGCGATAGGCCCTGACCGTTGTTGCCTTCGTTGCCAGAAAGGGTTGGTGAGGGTCCCTAGGGCCTCGGCTAGGGCCATCAACCTCACCCAAATCTGGGTGAGGATCACAACCCTTGAGCCAAATTTGGGCAAGGGTTGCCAGCCCTTGCCCTGCTATCGTGGCCCTCAGCAAGGGTCATTGGATCACATTGAGGGTAAAGAAGGTAAAGTTGTATGCTCATATATTGATTATGTTGCCCTAAACATTTGTGATTGTTATGTGAGGGCAAGTGTGAAGGTGAACTTTTACTTTAGATTTAGAGATTTCATTTGTTGGTTTTAGTTTCATTCCTTTATTTTTCTAGAAATGTAAGATGACCCTTTCGCCGCTATCGCTTTTTGAAGCCCAGGTACACATAAAGTATGAGTATGAGGAGGTTGTGTTGCCTAATATTGTTTTGACGTATACCAAGTACACTACTACAATATGAGTCGATATAAGACTTGTCAAATGGGTTCATCATCGGTATATAGTTTGGTCTGTGATATTCAAAAGTGACTAGAGGAGACTACCTGAAGGCTTTGATGGTCCTCCTAGTTATGTTTTCCAGGAGCCAATGTTGGGGTATGTTATTGATTCTTAGATGACAGATCAGTGTTGTACATGCAGGCTTTTGAGAGCAGCAGTATGGTAGTGGAGATAGGAATTACCTAACCCTTCCTAGGTGTTCTAAATTATGAGGTGCTTTATAAGTGATGCATTGTGCAAGATCCTCATGTTGCATCCTATATGCAAGTACTCTAGCCCATGAGCTATGCCAAGAGAAATCTGGTACAATGTGTCCCGAGTCAATAGTTGATCTAACTCCAATGTGTTACTCCTATTAAATATGAACTTTTCAAGGGATCCGTTAGGCATGAACTCATAAACCAAAGCTCTTTTGCTTTCTTCAAAACAGAATCACAAGAGGTTGCCAACATTGACATGAGAAGTCCTCCTACTTATGCTTGCAACTTCATTGAAAAATTCTTCGGCATCACCTTTCTTTAGAAGCTTCACTGCCACAAGTTGGCCATCTTGAAGCTTGCCTTTGTACACACAACCATAGCCTCCCTGGCCCAACTTTTCTTTGAAAGAGTCAGTCATCCTCTTGATGTCTTTATAGGTGTACCTTCTCGAAGAGATGAGTCCCTCGATTTTCTTTTCGCCATCAAAATATTCACTCATTTGCTTTATCAAAGCCATAATTCTTCTTATTATTGGTTTCTTCTTGAAGGAAAACATTAAAATAAGGGCGATCCCAACTTCATATGTAATCAAGTAATAAGGTGACTATAGTATTTTCCTTTTCTAAACTCCACGAGGTTAATCTTTTGTGGCACGGCGATACTAAATAATTATAATATATATGCTTGGTTGTCATGCCAAAAGCACACACATAGGAAAAATGACACTTAAGTTCATAAATTTTGACTCAATTTGCATTGTCATCCATTAATTTTTGGTTTTTTATAAATGTGATGTTTGGATTATTCTTAAATGTTCAATGTGATCCTTTTGCTTAATCGAACAAGGAAGAAAGTTATTACAAGCCCCAAAACTAGTGTGAAATGTTCAATGTAATCCCTAAACTATAACAAAATATGCAAACTAGTCTCTAAACTATTGTGAAGTGTGCTATCAATTCATAAACTTCCATTGTATTTAGTCTAGTCCCTCAACTTTCCATAACAAAGTCAAATCGATCTTTCAATACTATCTATTTACAAGTTTGCATAATTACATTATTGCCCAAATTTTATAATATATTTTCATTTCAATCTATTTCCCAAATAATAAAAAAATTATTCTTTGTTTTTATTAGATTATTATCCTTTCAATACCTAAACATATTACAATAGTTCTATATAAGTATATTTTAGCTTGCTATCTCTATGATAGTAAAAGTAAAATATCATTAAAAATTGTATCAAATTGATATTCCTACTATTTTAAGTATTAAGTGATTTCACAAAGATGATATCTAGAAACGATATTAATTTATCAATAGATACACATACTAATATTAATCTAAAACTAACTCGTAATCTTTTAAATAGATAAAAAATTTACGCTTTTATGTTACTTGTTTTCTTAATAAAGTTTAGTTAAATCTGTGCTTTTGGGGGGGTGTAAAAGTATCATTTTCTTGAACATTTACTGTAAAGCATGAAAACACACCATCGTATCAATAATTGTATTGCTTGTTCGCACTGTGCTATAAATTTCTTGAGGATCCTTGCACATGCAAAAGGGACGAAACATGGGCCTCAGGAAGCAAGAACGGTGGGTGAATGATTGGGCCTTGTAGACTCCGGCCCACAAAGGAGGCATTCGATGGCCTAGAGTGTCCAGTATGAGCAAATAAAGGTGCTTGACACTTTGATTTAAATGACAGAAAAAAAAAAGTCATTGTTCTGATAATCGGACCGGACTGGCAGTTTAACCGGGCATTAGTTTGATTTTCGGCCAATTCATTTCTTTTTCTCAACTTAAGCCAATTCAACCAATTTTTGTGGGACAATCCACTATTAACTAGTATAAAAGGATCATTCAAAAGATATTAAAACCGAGTAGTCCCAAGATTAGGTACAATAATCACTAAGCTAACCGCGAGATTGACCCTTGGACCATCGGATTAGCACGAATAATCCACCAAACCAATTCTCATTTTTAAAAGGTTAATCTTTCTTTTTCCCAGAAGGGCCCAACATCCTAAGCTCCCTTCAGGAATTTGCAAATTATGAGCCCATCATGGGGCTCACCACCTGAAGCCGATGGCTACTCTTTTGCACTTTTTTTTCCCTTGAAAACAATTTGAGGGGTGAAATTATTCTAGAATATGGTTGAGAATATGCTGTGTGGATGATGCTAATTTGAAGTTAATGGCCGAAGCATGTTCCCTTTAGTTTCAGAAACTCAGAAGAGAAGTCCCACCAAATTGAAGACTCGGAGAGAGAGGGAGAGAGAGATTGTGGGCTCCTCATTATCTTCAACCCCCAAAATCGACATTGGTCGTTACATCACTCATGTGCCCTTCTCTTTCTTGTCCACGAATGGACCACCTAGTACATGTCTGTCCACCACTCAAATGTCGCTCCTGGCACGGTCGTTGTGATGGGGGACGTGCAGCATGATCATCAACTCCTTGCCGTCCATACATATTTGGGCCCTCAAAAAATATAACCCACTTAAAAGTCATTTTCACCTAATATTACACCTATTTAAGTAACCTTTTTGGGACTTTAGAAGTATGTGCCCTACAATTTTTATTTTTATTTTTATTTTTTTGGTTGTAGGTGCCCTAGAGTCAAAGTGGGGTATATTTTGTGCTTTTATATTTATTGACCACTTGAGGGTAAAAATATAAAAACATAATAATAATAATCTTGTTAGCCAGTAGCATCACGTATCATGGTTAATGTCTACGTCGGCAATTTCTAGTTAAAATTGATCAGAAAAACTATTTAGTAGATCGTCAAAAGGTTAATAACTAAATTAGTCAAATTGAAAATTTTAGGACTGAATGATATCTATAAAATAAATTTTAGAATTTTTTTCCCTAATTATCTTACCAATTAAGTGCATGAGATAACGGTAAGATTGAAGAGAGGCTAATGCTTCAATTTGGGCATGTCACCTTTGATTAGGACATGTTTAATGTATATCTTCAATACCAAAATTCAATAATAAGACTTGCTTGTCAATCTGTGGTCTCAATGGCCATTGAAAAGATATGAAGGACAAGATGTGCTTCAGTGTTTTATGCTAAGTTAGGTCTATGTCATGTACTTTTCATTTGATTGCGAAACCTATAATATATTTGAGAGATCGAATGATTGAGAGAGAGTTTATGATTTAAAGCTGGACAAACGTAGTTTGTAGCTTTTTTTTTTCTTTGTGAGAAAGAATTTAGTCTTAGCCTAAAAATTGCATTCTTCAATTGCATTGCAGGTGGAAATTCTAACCCTAGAACACTCAATTAATGTACCTAATTTCCTTTTAGTTAAGCAGCCCCAAGTGGAATGGCTCAAACCGGCCTATGTCCTCTTCCAATGCCATTTGTTGAATTCTTTCATGATTGGAAAAATAATTTGATAAGCCAGCCAACGATTTTCAGCACGCCAATGAAGAATTTTTTTTTTCAAATCTTTTTTTAATGAAAAAATTGAATTTCCAATTATCACAATCAGTAGTCTTGCTTCCAACCTAGGAAAAAAAGGGGGATTAAATAATGATCGTAATTCCAATTCTTATCACTGTGGGTCTACTGACTTTTACAAGGAGGATTCAAGTCAATCTAGTTGCACTGACTTTTACAAGGAGGATTCAAGTCAATCTAGTTGCACTGACTTTTGATAAATAAATAAAATATATATTGAAGATATTGAAATTTAATCTTACATTTGCCAACAACTACCGCCACTACTAGGATCCTACATGATCTGAATTATTCAAGTCAAACCGACCCTTTGGACCCAAAAATAAAAGTCAAACTGATCCTCCATCATCAGCCTCAAAAAGTATACAGAGCTAATTCACTTATGCGCTCGAGGTGGGTCTTGTTCCTACACATTACTCCCTAATAAGATATTCCTACACGTTCTCCGTTATCTTTCAATATTAACAAATATTTGAGACTGAGTAGGATGCTTTAGATCCAAAATCATAAATTTTCCATCTAAATTAAAGAGATAAGTGTACAATATGTCTTAAAACTTATCATGAAAATACAATTGAATCTTAAAATTTTCAAAAAATACGATCAAATCCTAAAACTTGTCAATTATTACTGTTAAGTCATGTTGTTAACTCCATCCGATTTGGCTAATAAAAATTACCAATGTGGTTTTTTTTTTTATTATTTTTTCTCTTATACGTGGTGCTAACATGACTAAAACACGAAGGATAATGCTACAGTAACTTCATTTTGGTTCATGTATGATTTATTTTTTTCTAAATACTATTTTAATTAGATTAAAAAATTTTAAAAAGGAAGGGAGGCAAAATGACAAGCACCTATACTGTGGCTGCCCACCACCGCCAAGAAAGGTCGGTGATAGTGGGGGATAGTCAACCAAGAGTCAACGAGGGTCGACAACCCTCACCCGATGTAGGGGAGGGCCTATAGGCCCTCACCTACGGTTGGTGAAGGTCGCTAGATGTTGGTAGCAATGAAAACCTTTCATCACCTAGATTTTTTTTTTTTTTAAGTTAGCTTAATTTTTAAGATAATTTAAATACAATTTCAATTAAAAACCGAATTTGGACAAAACAATGTCATTTTAGCCACGTAAGCACCATTTAAGAGAGAAAAAAATCACATAAGCACTTTTTATTAATCAAGTTGGATAGAGTTAACGGAAGCACTTAATTGCACCAATTTGATTTTTTTTTTTTTTTTTAAACTTGATATCACATTTTATAAGTTTTGCGACTTAATTACATTTTCTTGACAAATTTTAAAACTTTTAGTACATTTATTTTTAAGATTAATTATCATTGAGTCGGGTAAGCTCACTAAAATATCTCGCATGCAAAGATCTAATGCCACATAAGATATTATTATTTAGGGCATCAAAAAAGGGTCGGTCAATGTCAGATAGGGTTTGGTGTTTCTTCACTTTATATAATGAGTTTTGGTTAATTTGGACTCAGAATTACCCGATTGATTAGGGTTATCACATGGGGCAATCTTTGTTGGTGCTTCCTTTTCGCTAATTAAAAAGAGGCAAGAAAAGGAGAAGACAAACACACCCACATTGTCCAATATCCATGTAGACCCTTTCTAGGTCACGAAAGTTAAGGGTGCGCATGACAACCATTATGTTATGTTAGAAATAGTTTAGAACAGAAATAGATTTTTCTATTTCTATTTCTATAAGAGTTTTAGCAAAAATAAGTTTTGATAACGACACAAAATTTCTACTATAAAAATATAAATTCGTTTGATAACAATACAAAATTTCTTTCTTTCGGATAACGGCGGCAACGATCGACGACTTTTAATATAAAAAATAAAAATGATTTAGTAACAAAAAAAAAAATGAATAAAATAAAATAAATCATAAAAATATATATATCCTTAAAAATAAATTTATTTTATTTATTCTATTTTATTTTATTTTACGAATAAATTTATTTTAAAATGAATAAAAATAAAATAAAAAAAAAATTATTTGGCAAAACACTCAAGGCAAATAAAAATAAAATGATAAATAAAAATAATTTATTTTATTTTAATAAATTTATTTTTATTTTTAAATGAATAAAATGAATATATTTATTTTTATTTATTTTTATTTTTAATAAAATGAGGAGGCGGAGGAGGAGGAGGAGGAGGCGGAGACGTAGAGGAGATGAGGAGGACTTACCGAAATTAGGGTTTAGTGAGAGAAATTATTTCTGATTTCTCTTCCAGAAATCAGAAGTATAAAATTTTAGTTTATGATTTCTCTTCCAAACCTATTTCTAAAATAGAAATCTATTCCGAAATAGAAAAACTGAATAGGTTTATCAAACGGATTTCTCTTCGAAAACAAGTCTGGAACATAAATTTTGGGTTGTCATGCACCCCCTAAAAGATTGTAAAGAAAGTGCAACAATGTGAGGAGAGGACAACACGAATGGGACAAGACCTGAGGCGTCATGTCATTTTTATTGTTGAGATTTATGACGAATTATGTTAGAAAAATTTTATGCCAAGGAGTTGGTTGGTGTGAAATGGTTAATAATCATATATGGACATATAACTTTTTCACTTAACCTTTCAAAATTAAAGTGGGTTGAACTAATTATATTGACCAATATCGAATTAGGCTCCCTCTTGCATATGCTTAGATGACGGTATCGGGCTTCCGTTGCACTCTACCAACATTTATCCTTTCATTTACATTTCATTTTTTGCGAATTTTTTAGTGATGATACTAGCTCTATTTATTTTATGAAAAATAAATAATTTGAAAAGTATTTTTCTAAAAACGATCGTTAATGTCACTTATAAAGATGAATGAATGAAATAAATTTTATTCTTTACGAAGATGTTTAGACATAAATTGTTGTTAATGATGAAAATATTTTTGTCGACTAATTATTCCATGTGAGATAAATGATCGTTTTTTTATAAAATATTTTTCAAATTAACAAATAGAGTCAAGATAAACAAATAAAGTTGCATTAGGCCAATTGCCTTTGAGTCTTGGATAGGCCTTCTTCGACGAATTAGAAACTGTCAATGAGAATAGACTTTGAGTCTTGAGTCCGGAGGTCTTCAAATTTTAAATAGTAGAGACTGCAAATCTTCAGACTAGACTAATGGAAACGTTTTGTCAGCTTCAAAATACTCCAGGAAGATTTCTCCAATGGTATTGACATGATGCTCTCTTGTCTCGAGCATATTTTGGCAAGATCAAAGTCGGAAATCTTGAGACCATAATTTGCATCAAGGAGAATGTTGTGAGGCTTTTATGTCAAAGTGCAAGATCCTCATGTTGCAACCTCAACGCAAGTAGTCTATCCCTTGAGCTATTGCCCCCAACTCAATAGTTGATCTACGTTACTCCTATTAAATATGAACTTTTCAAGGGATCCATTCAGCATGTACTCATAAACCAAAGCTCTTTTGCTTCCTTTAAAACAGAATCCTAGGCAACCGACAATATTGACATGAGAAGTTTTGCTTATGCTTGCAACTTTATTGAAAAATTATTTAGCATCGCCTTTAAGCTTCTCTAGAAGCTTCACTACCACAAGTTGACCATCTTGAAGCTTACCCTTGTACACACAACCATAGCTTCCTTGGCCTAACTTTTCTTCAATAGAGCTAATCATCGTCTTAATGTCTTTGTAGGTGTATCTTCTTGAAGAGACAAGTCCCTCAATTTTCATTTCACCATCAAAATGTTCACTCCTTTGCTTGATCAAAACCATAATTATTCTGATCATTGATTTCTTCCTTAGGAAAGCATCAAAGTGAGGGCAGTACCAATTCTAGTTCTCATTATGGCTATTCCTAAAGAACACAAAATATTTTCAAACGACCTCACTTCATCACTTTACCGAGGCTTCTAAGTTGTGAATATAGAAAATATTCAGTGAAAATCACAGTTTTGCAGATTATCTCTGATAGCTTTTGTCCCCAAAATGCCTGGTTTCCTTGCTAGGACACAAGGCCTTATCAAGCGAATCCCCCAAGAAACTAGTGAAGTACTTCCTTCAGTGCAATAGACCGTGCATATATATCATATTGAAAGAGTATATGGCATGCTTGGATCCCCGCTCATGCTATTTGTAAGTGAGGTCATGTCAAATTGAAAAACGGCTTTACTTGAAGCGTTAAGATCTAATGCTTTGTACAGTTCATATCTATTAGTCGTTATATATTTCAATTGCACGCTATATCAGATTTTAGCCTTAGTAGTAGAAATGGAAGCTTTCTTTTGTTTGGTTGTGTGCACGATAAAATCCTACGAAGAAAAGCAAGTTGTTTGGTCCAAGATCTGCCAATTCTTCCATGAACTCGGTGCATCTTCACTCAATACATTTAAACCGTAGTTTGATATTTTGGGACGCACGCACCAACCTCATGATCGAACAATTAAGGCAGCGAAGGTTGCAGAGGATGGGATGTGGAGGTCTTAAGAAGGTTAAAAACTTAGGAGTCCAAGTTGTATGCCCAGCAAAATGAGATTGTCAGGCTTTAGGGCATGAGTGGGTCGTTTTCCAATTAAAAAACAAAGGAAAGGATATGCCCAGCAATTCCCTCTCATTAAACAGCTTCAGCTGATTGGAAACCACATATTAGGTGAGAGTAAGCATACGCACTTTGTCCGTCACAGGTCATTGAATAGACTCCATCATGGCAAAAACAAGTAAATTCTTGCCTTGTCCAGAAATACCTGCATCTTCCCCCCAATTTTTTGCACTTTTCGCACCGTGACGTGTCGGCAATCCAGGTGATCTCGAAGCCCGTGCTCAGGACCTGACTAATAGTAGCACTGCCCCGGAAAGTTAACACCACTAGACTTAGAGTTTCACTTGAAATCGGGACAGGGACAGTGGAGTTGCAATCACTGGGCATTGAAAGCAACTGATTGGGAACAAAGTAGTTATGTCGAGTTGCGTTGCGGGACAAAAACACTCATAAGATCGTGGGTTCAGCCAATAGTTGCAATTGTAGAATAAGGTAACATTGAAGTCACTATAAGTATAGTTGTAGAGATTCAAGTCTAAAGTGGTTTCAGCATATTTTTGAAGACATATATCTTCCCATAAATCCATCCTTGCCACCACAAGGATCCGTGTGCTCATATTCATGTGGGTTATCCAATATTCCAAGGACTTCATGGACAGAGCCAGGTCATTTCCATAACAGCCGAACTTGTAGCCTGGATACCCACAGTAACTTGGTTGCTTTTTATCCCTGAAAGGATAGCTGATTTGTGGATATCCACAATCAAAAGGAGCGCCCTCTTGGAACGGATTGAAGTAGCTGGAAGCTGGCACTAGGAAGTGAATATGGAGGAAGATGAGGAAGATCAAGGAGAGAAAGGAACATGACTTGGTAAGATCCATCCTAAAGGAGTTGGAGTTCGAGCAAACAAGAAGGATACATGTAAAGGAAGAGGATGCAGAGGATAGAGAATATTGCACCATGACCTCGGTGACCGAAGACCAAGACTTTGACTCAGGACTTGGTTAACATCAGTGGATGGCAAAGCGCCGTGACCGCCTATTGGACCTTTACGTCGGAAGCAACAACCGAACCTTGCCGTCTTTTCATGATAGAAATTGCCGAGGCCCACGAGTTGCTCAAGCCTCTATTCATTTGGAAGCCTAGCACCGTTAGCAAGAAAAAAGAGAACAGACATCTTTCTGACAAGGTGCAACTAATTGACAGAGCCCACTTTCCAAAATTTCGCTGAATAAAAATACTTTTTACTTCTAATGACTGCTACATAAGAGTCTTTATACTTTATCAATCTCGAGAGAAATTCATTTAGCACGGGGTGTTAAAATACTCGCATCGCTCGTCGATACGGTCTTTATCCACCTATTGATTTAAGTCTTTGAATTGGAATTTGGACATGGTATTGGAGTAGAGTTCTGTCCCAATTTCTTTCATGTGTGTTGTGTCCTATTACTTAAATTTTATATGTTGTTCTTAATCCGGTTTGTATGCAAGAGAGATGTTAAAATATCTCACCTCACCTATCTACGGTTTATTTATGTACATATAATCTCTCTCTACATATTGATTCTAAATTTGCATTGGATTTTCTAACACAGTACTATACATGCAAAAGTGGCTGCTATTCAAATTTTGAAAAAGTAAGGAGCAAG
This sequence comes from Eucalyptus globulus, assembly GCA_014182545.1. Classification (NCBI taxonomy): domain Eukaryota; kingdom Viridiplantae; phylum Streptophyta; class Magnoliopsida; order Myrtales; family Myrtaceae; genus Eucalyptus; species Eucalyptus globulus. Next base: position 9,538,154 of record CM024718.1, read on the forward strand.
TAATCGACCAACCAAGTAAATACTTTTCTAATGCTAAAAGCTGCTAAAACATCAAAATATGCAGAAACACGCAATTAATAGGCGACAAGCATTCAAAAGGCAATCGAGGCGATTGGCGAACAAAATGCAGAAACCATTTTCTAAAGAGAGATAGAAAATAAACAGACACAAACCTCATCCTTACCTTCGCAAAATGAATCGTCAATGTGAATTGACCCGTCGTTACAGAAGCACAGCGCATGCTCCGTCCGGTTAAACATGCACTGCCTGCCGGAGTGCTGGCACCTGCTGCGATCAAACCCCTCGCTTATTGCCCCCAGCGAACTCGTCCACAACGTTCGCAATTGTCGCCTCCATCAACTTCACCATCGACACGACCGTCTCCTCATATTCTCACCCCCTTCCTCGAACGCCCGCCTCCTCCTGGCTCATGTCCATGAACACGTATGACCGGTTATCACCAAATCGCAAGCAATCAATGGCCACGACAGTGCTGGACACCTGCGGAGAGTGCTGCAGTTAAAGATGAAGGTGACATCGAGATTGGCAGAGTTGTAATCAAGCGGAAGCTAGCTGATCGTGAGGTTGGGGAGGGCCCTGGGGCATATCTGGCTGGCGACGTCCATGTTGGCGAATTTGGGTTTCATCAACATAGTTGATTTCGGTGATGAAGTAGGTTTCTTCCGGAAGAGAGAGGGTCGGGTAATCGGAAACATACGAGCAACTGAGACTGAGGCCTGCGTAGCCGCAATGTACAGGTCTAGATTGAATATTGGATGGGGACGAGGTTGAGATGGAGTTGCATATGGTCGAGAAAGCGGAGTGGACACCATTGAAGCTTCCCAAGAAGAAGAAGAAGAAGATGGAGAGAGAAGGGGAGAGAATTCAGAGAAGGTCGTGGTTTGGCATGTTCTTTGTCCTTTTCTTGGTGTGGAACGAGACAATCGTTCGGCAATTTAGACTGAACCACCTAAATAATAATGCCCAAGTCTTGAATTGGAACTCAGGAAAATTATTCAGAACATCTTAGACTCATTATATTTTTGTCTATTTAGTTTTAAATCTTTTTACATATTATCAAATGAGTCCACTTGACCAATCTTGACAAGAAATTGCTAATGTAGACACTACTTATCTTGTGTAACACAACCGGCATTGTAGAAAATCTTTTATGATATTTTATTTTTTTTTTATTTTTTTTTCTTTCTCTTTTCCTTCTTTAGTGTTTTCTTACTTGACTAGCCCCTTAGCGGCCACTTGTAGTGAGCTCCTCACCGGATGTGAGCAAGTGTCGTGACCCTCAACTAGCCTTGCTTGGACCTAGGCAAGGCCATTGTGGCCACAAGCGATTGACCTCGCCTGGATTTGGGCAAAGCTGTTGCAAGTGAGCCAACCTAGTCTACATTTGGCCAAGGCCAACAAGGCTGGCCTTGCTCATGGCCGCGCTATGGCCCCACCCAACTAGGCAATGGTGTCACGGCCCTCATCTACAGCTGGTGAGGACTCAACAACCTCACTGACCACAATAAGAAAACAATGAAGAAGAAAAAGAGATAGAAAGAAACAAAAGGACAAAGGAAAGAAATAAATAAATGTTAAAATATAATTAAAAAATATTCACATCATTGTTAGTTGCATAACGTAGAGCGACTAACATTAATGTTAATAATTTCTAATCAAAATTGATCAAATAAATTCAATTGGTAAAACGTAAAAATGTTTATAACTTAATTAACAAACTTGACCGGTTCAATACTAATTTGGGTATTTGACTTTTTGGATAAATTTCCCCTCAAGAATATATTAGTTCGAATTTGTATTTTGTTGCAAGCTATGTTCGAGTAATCCTATGTGTACAAGGGAACACTTTTAAAATTTTATTTTTTAAAATATTTATTTTCCCGAAATAAATAAGGCTAATTTTTTTTCATTCTTATCTGCCTTTAGAAATAAGATCAACTGGATCTTGTCACAAATGGTATTGGTTACCATAGACGAACGGACGAACGGATATTGTAGTCAAGGTCGGCTTACTCGGTATTGGCCATCGAGGACGAAACTCGTGTAATTTGTTTCCCCATGTTCCACTTAATGCTTGATTTTTTATGCCAATTCAACCAAGTTGCACCGTGTAAAAAGAGGATGGGCTCCGCTCCGCATCTCTGCTTGCTAGGGAATGATTAGGCTGCTACCGAAATGCAGCGTAGATGCTACAAACGGGCGCTTGTGGCGTCCATTCATCCCATGTTTACGTTACTTGCAAGTTGCAAGGCACCGGCGTAGCATATGCAAGAATAGTCCCCTATCAATATCCAAATAAAAAATGAGAATCCCTCGCTCCGTGACTCCTCGAAAGTTCATCAACTCCCATTCACTGAGAGAAACCTCTGCAAGTAGGGACAATTTTTCTTTTTTCTTCTTTTTTTTTCCAGTCGGATAGGAACATTTTTCAAACGCCCCTGCACATGTGGTAACGTTTTATGAAGACATCCCCCATGCGCATCACCAAATTCTGTGCTCCGTCACTTTAGGACACTCATAATAACTATTTTTTTCTCTATTTTTCTATTTTTCTAGATCCCAGAAATAGGTTAGAACAGGAATTTGTTTAATAATGCAATTTTATTTTTCTATATTTGGAACAATTTTTTAGTCCAAAAATAGATTTGGAACATAAACGATAACTACAAATTTTCTATACCGCCGCAGGTAGCCACCACCCCTCTTTTGAAATGATATTATTTAAAGATAAAAATCCTAAATCTAAATGCAAAAAATACAATGAAAAAATGAAGGAATCCAAAAGGGAAAATGGTATTGCCAGAACCGATGCTTATTCAATGTCTCCATTTTATATGTCCCGATGTCCCGTGATAAAAAGGGTTGTAATGGATCCAAATGGACATTTGTATCTGAGGATGTAACAAATGAACGCACAAAGGAAATTCACTGAGGACCGACCCAACTAAAACCTGAACGTTCGAGTCATGAGTCGAATATCGGATGAACCGTCAACATTTCATATTATCAGTGCTAAAAATCTAATAAAAGCGGGCCCCCACATGCATGAGCACGTGCCATGCGAGGCTAAAATGAATATATAAGGCAGTCAAGGACTGGCTCGGAGAGGCGCGAGTGGGCCAAACAATGCTTGCTGTTCAGATCGAAGAGCAATTGGCACAGTGAGCATTCGGCCCACTTCTGGGCCCTGCAACATCTCTAATTCATGCCTCGGTTAACCTAGAACGGCCCTACACCGACACTAATTGGATTACCAAAAGCACATATGCATGATTAAATCCAAGTGATGTGACGAGCGATTCCAAGCAAATATCACTACGAAATTATGTCCTTCCTCTATTGATCACATTAAACAGGATTCTACGCACACGGAAATATGATTTAAACATTTATGGCCTTAAGCAATAAAGGATGCCTAATTAGTTTCACTCGATGAAGAATTACAAGATGTTTCCAATAGGTTTTACAAAGTTCCTATGTCCTTAGGATCAAGTATCAGATTCAAGAACCATAGATAAATTTGAGGCATAGGTATACCGACATGATGGCAAGAAAACATTAGTGGGCTCACACCAGAAAATAATTTGAATTGTGGAAGTATAGAGGCAAAATTGCTCATCACGCTAAGCAAGATGGAGGATGGGAACAAGGTTTAGGAACGTCCAGATTCAGGAACAACTCTGCTGTTGACCGAGTCCCCTTCTTTTCCCATGATCTCTCTCTCCCACAAAGAAATGAAGGCTTGCTCCGATTTTGCCTTACTATTTGTGAACTGTGAGACCTCCCTCCCCCCACCCCCTAACAAAAATCAATCAAACTACTCCCGCGTCATTTATTTTTGCAAAATGATTCCTTTCCTAGTTTAGCTCCACTTTCCTTTTTTTTTTTTTTTTTATTCTGTTGTTCAAAAAACTTACCCTTATTTCAAGTTAGTCTTGTTGATGCCTAAATTTTATTTTTTTACTTAAGTCAATCACATAAGAAAATTAAAAATTAATTTTTAACCCATAAAAAATAATTTGCATTAAATTGCATTGGATAGGGACATTGGAAACATTTGCATTACTAGTTTTAGTTATTTAAAATCTTTGAAAAAAAATTTTAAAATTTTTCTTTAAAAAATTATTATCTAAAAATATTCACCCTATTGGTGGTCGCGTGGTTTGCGCTCAATCCCTCTACCGGAAGGGAGCGAGTTCGAATCCCCGCGGTCGCTTGTGCAACTCACCCGCGATCCAGGGGAGGTGGGTCTCCTCGGGTCGCCTCGGGTTTACGCTGCCAGTTACCGGCTATACGGCAGTTCCTGGGTCACTAAAAAAAAATTATTATCTTAAAATTGTTATTATAAAAAAAATCGAAAAGAGTTGGGCCTGCGGTAGGTCTGCTCGGCCCTCTCTTCTCTTCCCGCCGTTTCTTCTTCCCGCGAGGCCAGCCCAATCCACTTCTTCTTCTTTTTTATCTCCCCAGTGGGCCGGCCCAGCGCCTCTTCCTTCCCAGCCCGGCCCACTCCTCTTTTGTTCTTTTCTTCCTCCCCACTAATCCACGCGGCCCAGTTTCTTCTCCGCCGGCCCAGCCTCTTTCTCTCCTTTCCCCTCCCTCCCTCTAGCCGCTGGCTTGACGACAAACGGGGAAGGACAACGGCTGTACGTGAAGCGAGGACGGCGAGGACGTTGGCGACAAGCGTTGCGCGCGACGCCAGCATAAGGAATGTCTTCTGGTACGAGGCTAGCCGGCGTCGCCCTGGAGGAGAGAGAAAAGCCGAGAGAGGGATAAAGGGAGAGAAGGCAGCGAGAGAGGAGGAGCTCTGTTTTTCTGCTGGTTAGAACCCAAAGAGAACAACCGAGAGAGGGTGAGCTCGAGAGAAAGGGAAAGCGAGCTCGAAAGAGTATTTCACCATTGCCTGAGGTATGTTTGGTGCTCGCCGTCCCTCGTAGTGCTGCATCCGAACCAGGTAGGTCTTTCCCGAATCCTCGTGCCCTGTTTTTGGGGCTCGGCCGGAGCTTGCGGCCGACCAGTTCGCGCGAACTTCGGTACCGTCTGTCTTCCATTAAAGCTGCTTTGTGCCCTAGCATGCATCGTTAGGAGTTTTGGTCCACGATTAAGTCCCTAGCGAGTCCGCAGTCCCTTGTTCAGTAGTGTGCGTCAGCTGTTCGCTAAAATGTCTAAGTGAGGTCTGTGTTCTTGTGATTTGTTTTGGCCGAGATTTGTGATTTTACGGTTACTGGTGCTAAATGCTGAAGATTCGTCCCTAAGTTAGTCTCGAGTGTTAATCCTATCTAGTATGACCAATCTTTGCCTAAACCCGAATCTCGAATGAGCCTAGGTCCTCCCTCTAGCCAATGCATTCTATCTATTTGATGAAATGTCAAAGCGAGATTCAGAAATGGTTTTTATGAGGTTCGTTTCTGTGGTGTCGTCTTTGTTCAAGTCGAAGTCCATTCCACTGTGTCGTTTGCTCATGCTGGTGTTAGTTCTTGAAGCGTTAGAGTTTTGATCATACGAAATTTTAGGGCTTGAAAATCTTTCGTTGGAAGTATTCCGACAATGGTTATGACCTCCGGCCAACCAGTGGCCGACAATGGTGGGTGTTAATCAGACCAAAGGACCAACATTGGGTGGTGGTCTAGCAATGGTTCGAAGGCCCGCGAGGGAGCCGTCGAGAAAGAAAAGGAGCCGCACAAAGAGGAAGAAGACCAGAAAAATAAGAGAAAAAAAGAAAAAAAAAAGGGAATATAAAAAAAATGTACTAAAGAATGAGGTTTTATTTGAGTAGTTTGGATTCGGGTCGGAGGATCGGGTTAGCAGGTCAAATCGGGTAAACCCGATCAAAACCCGTTTTCATGAATATAATAATATTAAAGATTAAAAGATTAAAAATTAAAATTAAAAGGAAAAGAAAAAGAGTATTAAACAATAATAAGAAAAAATGCTACAAAATCATAAAATGGGCTAATTCGAAATGTTTTAGAAAATTCAAAATTTCTGAAAATTATTTTTAAACAATCAATAAATTTTCAAAAAAATTCAAAAAATTCAGAAAAATCTTTAAAATTCAGAAAATTTGGAGAACAACAAAATTTGTGAAGATTTCTAAAAAAAAAAAAAATTAATAAAAATTAATTAAAAAATTCCAAAAATTCTGAAGCCTTTTACTCTAAATTTGTGCTAAAAATTGAACATACCCTTAAGGCTTTACTTTAGAGTTTCGATTGTCCTTAAGGACAATTGCCTTTGGTTGCCCAATATCAATACATTGATTTTAGTTTACCTTGAGTTTAGTTAGGATTGGCATTTATCTTATTCCTTAGTGTTAGGTCCTTGCTATCCATGCAATTTATTTTTTATGCGCTCCTGGATTACTGATTATTATGTTAATGATTGTGCACTCGTGTAATCACCTCACATGTTAATGAATAAGTATAAAATCAATCCGGACGGCCTAATGAAAATATTTTTTTGAAATGAACAAAATTAGATGCAAAAAGAGCACTAATTAGCGTAATCAAGTCCCTGACCTTTCATTTGGTTATGTAGGAAGTGAAGAATGCTCCCACACTTCACTTGCTTTCTAGCTAACTCTAATAGACTAGTGGCGACTCATTTTTTTAAAAGAATTCTTATACCATCAATTTAAACACTCGACGTCATGTGAAGTATGGGTTTGAGAGAGCCCACGTTTAAATCATGGGCCAAAGGCCCGTCCTTTAAGCAATACTCCTAAGCCTACTTTCCTCCCTATCGAGAGATAGGTCGGGACAAGCCTCACCTATCACCATTCCTTGCTATTTTGAAGAAGAGAGAGCTGGGGAAGTGGGGTATGGTTGAAAATGGATAGGGCCGTGTGATCGAGAGAAGTCAAGATTAGGCCGAGTTCTGTCGGCCTAAATTGAGCTTCAAACTTGTCTAAGTTTGGCGCAAGAAGATGAATTGATCACACTTAAGCATGGAGGAAGTTATACAATTGTAACATTTGTTGCTTGAGTAATTCTCTAGTGTCGTCTATAATAAGAATTATATGAAATGACATATCTCTCTATTATGATTATAAATGGATTAGGCCTATTCGATTCAAGAGTTCATGAGAAATGACAAATTATATCATATTTGGACAAATGACAAACTCAATTTATAATATGAAATAATGCCCTTTTCACTTTTTTTTGGTACATCTTCTTTTATATACTATTATTACAAACTATGTCAGTCTCGTGTACTTGATGTTGGATTTTCCCAACTCAAGTCACTATTGTTTTATAGATACAAACAATCACTCGGACAAGTAGCGAGCGATCTTGAGGAGATGATAAGGATGGTATAGGAGGAATTTGTGAGGCTTCAACACTTCCTTTTAGCATCTCTACAACTTAGGTCATAGATGGTCGAGCTCTCGAGTAGTTCTGAATGTACCATAAGCCTATTACAATCATCTTCTTCGCTATTCTTTCATCCTTCTCATTCGTGATTCCATGTAGCCCAAGCTCTTCTCAGAGTTCTAAATATTGGTGTGCCCAATGAAGGGAGTATATTTGGCTAGTTTGATCTATTGTGACTTGAAATTTTTCCTCCTGCTAACCATCTCGAGAACCATCATAACGTAGCTATAGACATTCAATTTGTAAGAAACCCTGCCCATGTCCCTCATGATCAGCCTGGAGCAATGTATCCGGGGGTGCCTTGAGCACCTAGCATTGACATGATGCTCTTTTGTCTAGGGCATATTTTGGGAAGACCAAAGTCAGAAATTTTGGGACAATAGTTTTGGACCAGAAGAATGTAGTGGGGCTTTATGTCAAAGTGCAAGTTCCTCATTCGGTAGCCTCTATGTAAGTACTTTAGCCCATGAGCAATGCCGACCAAAATCAAGTACAATGTGTCCCAACTCAATTGTTGATGTATGTCCAAAGCATTACTTCTGTTGAAGACGAACTTTTGGTGATTCATTTGGATCGGAAGGAGGCAAAGGATCACAGAGGATAGGAGAAAGAGGCAAAAGAGAGTGTGGAAAGCATTTGCGGAAGAATCAAATGGAGTTGGTTTTGGTCCAAACTCCCATCACTGTCAAGTGCTAGTTCTTCAACTTCGAAGCAAATACCAAGTGAGGCAGAATGTGGACTAATGCGTGCATTATTCAAACAACCAATGAAGAATATTTGCGAAAAATTTGCTCCACAAAATCCTAAAGATCAAACCATGAAACTCCTAGTAAAAGGGACCTCTAAATTACAATTAGGAACAAACCTCCCATTATACAAATCTTCGTGACTAGTCAGCAAAAATGAGTCTCTTGTGAGATTTTGTGAAATAATTGCCAACTATTCTAAAAGTTTTAATTATTAGATGAAAGCGTGGTCTATTATTTAAATATTCTAACACTCTCCCACACGCTTAATCTTGTCTTTTGCCTAGTACTAATCGTGGAAATTTAATTGTGGAGACAAAATAAGGCTTGGAAAAATTTGAACTTAAGAGGAATAACTCCGATATCATATGAGATTTTGCATGATCATTATTAGTTATTCTTAAAGTTTAAGCTATTCTGTGAATGCATGATTTATTATTTAAATATTCTAATATCTCTCATGAAAAATTCATCCCCAAGCAATAAATAACTTGAGATTTGCTCTTGCTTCGCACCACCAAAAAGAAAAGTCATGAAAAAGTCATCATTGTCGCATGACATTCTTAGTTGGAGGTAGACAAAACAAGTACGGCACCATCGAATTTCTAGCAAAAGAAACAAGTGGATCACATTCAATCAAATTGAGTTTTCTCCGTACAAATTCTTGGGGTCTATCGACCATGTGATCTTTGAGGCACTAATAGAAACTGACTTCACAAAAGCTCAAGGTTTAGTGATTTTGTGCATATTCTACATGGTTGATAATAGAATCTGATGCGCCTATAGAAACAAGAACCTGCCTAATAAAGTTGAGAAAGCTCACCCGAGAATGCTACTGAAAGAACGTACGGGGTCACTGCAGGTACGAGCGGAGGGTTGCCATGCAATAACATGTGACACTAGATGTTGAAGGAGAGAAGTTGCTGCTGCAAGAACCGCGAGAAAAAGTGCACGCCGACCACTCGGCTTGGTCACCACACTGAACATCAAACCCTTGATTCAAAACTTCCTACAAGTTGATATTGCATCTTCCCATATCATCGAGTGCGGTCTAACATCGTAGTGGAAAGGAGACGACCAGGCTTGACAAAAAAGGGTTCAATTTAACGTCAACACGAAAAGGAGACTACCTTGCTTGGCCTTAAGATCACTGATTAAGATAACAAGGAATTGCTAACACATTGATGACACTTTATCAGGAAGGAAGTCGGTGCATTTACAACTCTTAACATTTGTTGCCTAACTAATTCTTTAGAACAATCCATGATAAAATCTTTAAACAAAATGACAAATCTCTCAACTATACTTGTTAAATGAATTAGGTGCATCCAATTCAAGAGTTCATAATGAAGGTCATTCAATAAAATATGTTCAACATGTCAGCTATTTTGCATGATATAATTCCTATTTGGATAAATGGCAAACTATATTGATAATATGAAATAATGCACATTTCACTTCTTTGCTTTTCCATCATACTCATAGGAATTTAATCTAAACATTTGATCACAAGTTCATAAAAAGCTCAATAGTCATTAATTAAAATGTCGATAGCCCTTTTTAGTGTTTTTTATTTACTCTATTACAAACTATGTTAGTCTGCTATAAGTGAAATTGAATAACCACAACTCGAGTCATTACTCTCTTGCAAAGAAGAACTTTCACATGGACAAGCCTCCAACAATCTTGAGGATGATGACAAGGATGGTTTTGGAGGAATTTACAGGCCTCGGCACTTCCTTTTAGCATCTCCACAACTTGAGTCATACAAGGTCGAGCTCTTGGATCAATCTGAATGCACCATACGCCTACTATAATCATCTTCATTGCGATTCCTTCTTCCTCCTCATTCGTGATCCCATGCAACCCAAGATCTTCTCGGAGCACTAGACGTTGGTGGACCGAATGAGGAAAGTATACTTCACTGGTACGATCTACCGTGACTTTGATGTTTTTCCTTCTACCGACCATCTCTAGAACCATCATGTTGTAGCTATAGACATCTAATTTATGAGAAACCCCTCCGATGTTCCTTATGATCAGCTCTGCAGCAATGTATCCAACAGTGCCTCGGGCACCTAGCACTGACACGATGCTCTCTTCTCTTGGGCATATTTTGGCAAGACCAAAGTCAGAAATCTTGGGACAATAGTTTGCATTGAGGAGAATGTTGTGGGGCTTTATGTCGAGTGCAAGATCCTCATGTTGCATCCTATATGCAAGTACTCTAGCCCATGAGCTATGCCAAGGGAAATCTGGTACAATGTATCCTGAGTCAATAGTTGATCTAACTCCAATGTGTTACTCCTATTAAATATGAACTTTTCAAGGGATCCATTAGGCATGAACTCATAAACCAAAGCTCTTTTGCTTCCTTCAAAACAGAATCCCAAGAGGTTGCCAACATTGACATGAGAAGTCCTACTTATGCTCGCAATTTCATTGAAAAATTCTTCGACATCGCCTTTCAACTTCTTTAGAAGCTTCATTGCCACAAGTTGGCCATCTTGAAGCTTGCCTTTGTACACACAGCCATAGCTTCCCTGGCCTAACTTTTCTTTGAAAGAGTTGGTCATCCTCTTGATGTCTTTATAGGTGTACCTTCTCAAAGAGATGAATCCCTCAATTTTCTTTTCGCCATCGAAATATTTATCCTTTGCTTTATCAAAGCCACAAGTCTTCTTATCATTGGTTTCTTCTTGAATGAAAGCATTAAAATAAGGGCGATCCCAATTCCAACTCCTAATGTTGCTACTCCTAAAAAAACATAGAACATTCCAAACGGCAATCTCACTTCATTACTTTATCAAGACTTCTAAGTTGGGAATCTTTATAGAAAATAGTTAACGAAAAACATGATTTAACGGATTAGCTATGATGACTTTTGTCCCCAAATTTCCATGTTTCCTTGCCATGATGCAAATGCTTATCAAATAAATCTTGAATGATTTAATGGATTACCTATGATGGCTTTTGTATTTATTTGTTTTTTATTCTTACTCATGGACCGCCAATTGCCAACCGCCGCCGCACGACCGACGCACAATCGTCGCACAACCGCCACACGATCGTCGAACGACCGCCGCACGATCGCCGCACGACCGCCGCACGATATAATTCCTATTTGGATAAATGGCAAACTATATTGATAATATGAAATAATGCACTTTTCACTTCTTTGCTTTTCCATCATACTCATAGGAATTTAATCTAGACATTTGATCACAAGTTCATGAAAAGCTCAATAGTCATTAATTAAAATGTTGACAGCCTTTTTCAGTGTTTTTATATACTCTATTACAAACTATGTTAGTCTACTATAAGTGAAATTGAATAACGACAACCTGAGTCATTACTCTCTTGCAAAGAAGAACTTTCACATGGACAAGCCTCCAACACTCTTGAGGATGATGACAAGGATGGTTTTGGAGGAATTTGCAAGGCCTCGGCACTTCCTTTTAGCATCTCCACAACTTGAGTCATACAAGGTCGAGCTCTTGGATCGATTTGAATGCACCATAAGCCTACTACAATCATATTCTTTGCGATTCCTTCTTCCTCCTCATTCATGATCTTGTGCAACCCAAGATCTTCTCGAAGCACTAGACGTTGGTGGACCGAATAAGGAAAGTATACTTCACTAGTACAATCTACCGTGACTTCGATGTTTTTCCTTCTACCGACCATCTCCAAAACCATCATGCCGTAGCTATAGACATTTGATTTATGAGAAACCCCTTCGATGTTCCTTATCAGCTCTGGAGTAATGTATCCAGTAGTACCTCAATCGTCGCACGACCGCTGCACGACTGCTGCACGATCGTCGTATGACAACCGCACGAGTGATCATTGCACAACCGCCGCACGACCGCTGCACGACTGCCGCACGATTGTCGTATGACAACCGCACGAGTGATCATTGCACAACCGCCGCACGACCGCCAACCATCACTATCAACCGCCGCTGCGGGATTGCTGCCCACTGCCCACTATCCACAAGAGGGGGCGGTAAGATCGCTGGCCCTTGTCCAGCCGATCGCGGTTCGCGATCGGCCACTTGTTGAAGGAGAAGAAGAATAGGAAAAAATGAAAAGAAAAAAAAAGGAAAAAGTATAAAAATTATTTAAAAACTAAAATAAATTGATTTGGAACATAATCAAAGAGGATTGTCTGAAACGCAATTCTATTCCGAATCGAAACTTTGGACAGTTATCAAACGGCTTAAAATGCTTAGAAATTGTTCATGGGAACATAATCGTTACCAAACGCGTCCTAAATGTACGCTGCAATAATAACTCCATACACAAAGACCTTACAAAAGCCACTATGATTGATTGAAACTTCATTCAAGGTTCGAAGAGCGATTTGCACCAATCTCTATTAGGACAGTCAAAATTAAAATGATTTGGTTATTTTCTTGAATTTATTACACCATTCTCTGTTAGAGCAATTTACACCAATCCATGCTTGCAATTGATTGAAGACTTTGAAAATGATTGTCACGCCCGATCCTCCTGGCAAGTGTCCATCCCTCTTTGGTTGATTAAATAGCAACGTCCCATGATGCATCACTAACCCATTCATTTTAATACGCATGCAGAAGCAATTAATAAATCCCCAAACAATAACAAGATATGATAGAAAAGTAGGGCCTTAATTTTTCAAACCAAAACAAGCTTTTTTTTATAAACATACAAGTTTATAGACTATGCTAGGCTATTTACAAAAATATCGGCTTAACGAAAGGGGAACTGTCCTATGACCCTCTAGTTGGACATGTTCGCTGATTCTTCGGTCTCCACATTCCCAAACTCCGGGGCTTCGGGTCCTCCACCAACATCATCTAAGAACCTGAAAATGGTTATATAATAACCAGTGAGACAATGTTTCAACAAGTTCAATCCCCTAAGACCCGACTAGAAAAAAAAAATGCTTCGGAGGTCTTACCTTTACCTCAGTTCCTCCCTGCAATTCAACACAATTCATAATTTCATCGAGTCACATCAACCAATCCAATCATTTACTCAGATTGACTCATCGATTAATCGATCTAGTCGATTACATGTCAAACAGACCGTTCCCCAATCATTTCAGTTAATACTATCTATACAGTCCAACCACCTTGCGGACAGCTTACTCTAAGCTGAAAAATGGATAGTAGCTAGCCTCAAGGCTAATAACTAATATATTATTCCTTCTCCAAGATGACATATCAAGTCATCGAGTTGATATAATATACCATTCTTTCTCCGAGATAACATACCGAGTCATCGAGCCAATATAATATAATGTATTTCTCCGAGATGACATATCGAGTCATCGAGCCGACATAATATACGTCTTTCTCCGAGATGACATACCGAGTCATCGAGCCAACGTTTGTTCTCCAACAATTTCTCAATTTTTAGCATACCCGATAAAATAGCCGTGTGTGGATACGCGGTTGGCCTTAGCCAAAATATAATAATTTTCTTTCCATAAATCCCACCATTTCATATGGTTCACCAAAATATTTTTGGCGTTGTAAACCGACGCTCAGTCATTTTCCAATTAAATAATGAAAATAAATAAATTTAGGAATATATCCTAAAATCACAATTCACACCAAATCAATACAAATTCGAGCTCAATTAAATAAACAGATCACATCATCACAATCAGCATAAAATTCCGGTCACCATTTATCTGGTCTAATTTCCGGAAAATAATTAATTAATTAAATAACTATGGAAAATAATTATTAAATGCCAATAATTAAAACTTAGGCCCGTAAAACCTAATTGGAAGCCGAGACGGGCCGAAAAATTACTGAACCACTCTAGTTAAATACTAGAGTTTGTTTAGGCTCTAATTGCACTAACTATCCACCTAACATGTATCAGTAATTAATTAAATTCATTAATCTAATCTAGCTAACCACATAATCCATACTTAACATAAACTAATCAATCATTAAACGTCATTAACCTACTAAGCGAGGATTAGTGAGTTAAACTCACTTGTTTAACGAACCGCTCGGTTCAAATCAATAGGAACGCAACAGGGCTCGACCTTCTCTGAAGTGGCAACGGCCTTTGAGCACAGATCGGGCCTGAAAATTGGCCTGCAAATCCTCACGGGGTTGCTGGATTTGATGTTGCACGGCTGAACTTTGTTGGTCGGGTTGTTGGTGGCACGACCAAGGAGGGTCGATGGGAACGGGTTGCTGCAATCAGCCAACAAAAATTCAGTGGAGGGGACGTCGGCGTGGAGGATCCGCGGGCAGAAAAGGGCAGGTTGGTGGCGTCGTCAAAGCTGTAGGGTTCTTCCACAACCGAAACAAACAAAAAGGGAAATTGCAAGGTAACGAGTGAGAGAAAAAAAAATGAAAAAAGGGATGGGGGCGCGTCAGTCAAGCAGGGAAAATGATGAGAGGATAAGATAGAATCAATAAAAGTCAAATAAGAGGGAGGAGAAGTGATACACGGCAAAGAGAAGGAGGGAACGTCAGTGGGGGAGGGATTCGCATGAGGGAGAGAGAAAGAGAGAGAGGAAAGGGAATATGCGGCCAAGTGGGGGAAAGAAAAGGAAATAAAAAGGAAATCCTAAAACTCAAAAATCTTGGTACCACTTGCTCTTGTATTTTTTTCTTTTGTGACGAGGGAAATGCAAGCCAAATGGCTGTGAGCAAAACCCCTGAGGGAGCGACCGCACCCACCATCACAAGAATAAGAATCCCTAACGACACCTCCAGGATTCAACTCCTCCCCTTTGTGAGGGGGAGAGAGCCCCAAGCCAGCTGCGCTGCTGCGGGCGGTGGTCCCATTTGCTCTTGTTTAGTCCAATTTGGTTCCCAAAAATCCTCATCTTAAAGTACTTGATTCTCACTTGCTTTCTTGCACCAAATTTCCCCCAAACAACAAGTCTCAAGCAACAAAAACGTCCATTTCCTTCAATTCCTAATTCTAAATTCTTTTTTTTTTTTTTTGGAATCCGATTTTATGAACAAACTTCTTCGATTGAGATCAAATTTGGATGAAGAAAAAGCCCACACAACTTTCTTTCGCCAGGTAACTCATGCCGGAGGCCAAAAATCTCTTCCATTTGGCCAATCCAACTTTCTGTTCGTTTTCCAAATCATCCTAATCGATTTTCCTTAAAAATTCCGAACTCGCCGAAAAATCCTCGAATTCCTAAAATGACATGTAACATGATAGAACTTTCAATTTCTGAAATCGGATTCAAATTCGTGGTTAATTTTAATAAGATGCAATTTTAGCGTGACCTAACCTACCGAGTAGCTTTCAGAAATTTTTAGTGCAAATGACTCATGGTTGATTTTCTTCAAGCCACAATAAACCTCTTCAACACATTGGCGACTCTCAGTGGTCATGAAAATCTCAATGTGTCAAATACGAACATAGGGTACCACAACGATAGAAAAATCAATCTAATATCAATCGACGAGAATTTTGCAATTTAGTGAGATCACCCATGTTTTACCATAGATCTCAATCGAACTAACCTATCTTTGATTTCTAATCGATCTTACTGTGCCAAAATAATCTCTACAGATGAGCACAATCGAGTAACCGATTTTTGGTCAAATCGTCAAGACTATTGCATTAAAATCTCTTAATGACTTTACCTAATAATCTAGTTATCTCATGAATAGCCATCTCAAAGAAAAGCACTATAGTCGCTTCGATGAAAAACCCAACTTATCCAATCGAAATCAGAACCTGAAATTCAGGATGTCACAATGATCGTGGACTTCCATAGCGAAGTTAGCCCTTTCACTGGACCATTACTATTTTTGTCTCTTATTTATAGTGGACCTACATCCTCCCCGGGGCTAAATCTACCATATTTTCATTAAAGAGAAAAATTTGCCATTATATTATCCGATAAAACTTTAAAGTGGTGAATCCCAGTTTTATTCATTTTCCTCCTTTTCTTCAATTTTTTATTTATATGTTGGATCTAGTTGCCATAGTTATGAGCATCACATATTTTTTTTCTCTTTTTTTTTAAAAGTAATTAAGCAGGTATTACCATGAAAGAAAGTTTCGAGAGACCTAATTTTTTGGTACATTATAGATTCAAAATTCATAATTGTTTGTAAATTACCAGTATTAGTGAAATACGAAAACCCACGTTATAATCCTTGTATAGTTTCCCATAATCATTCATAGAACACTTATTCTTGCCTATTTACCTTCATCATTAAGTTTCCTGCATATTTACTCTTTCAGCACTTTAAACTTCCTCCCCCTCTACATTTATCTTCTCGCAACGTTTAATTTTAAGTGCCTACATTCCGGTTCCTTTACATTTACAATCATTTACTTGTCGGTCCAAAATAGAATAAAATAAATCTCAAAGTTAAGAATATTAACGGGAAGATAAGAATTGAGGAATTTTTAAATATTTTAATGTGTAATAATAAAGAATATGTATGTCTATTTGTAGGTTTTACAAGATGACTGTCTACCATAATAAGATAGACAATCAAAGATATGCACTATCAAGAAGACATATGCATAATCCTAAGAAATATGCATAATCAAGTAAATATACTAATATTGCTAACATCCCTCAGACATAGGTGTATTGAAACAAATCAACTT
This sequence comes from Eucalyptus globulus, assembly GCA_014182545.1. Classification (NCBI taxonomy): domain Eukaryota; kingdom Viridiplantae; phylum Streptophyta; class Magnoliopsida; order Myrtales; family Myrtaceae; genus Eucalyptus; species Eucalyptus globulus. The sequence continues at coordinate 9,554,903 of CM024718.1, forward strand.
GAGTTTGAAAAATAATTCAAACAGTGTGCCAAATTTTCAATTTATGCATCGTTTACCATCGACTTTATTGTCGAAACAATAACCAAATAAACGTAGCTCATATGACTGGCGTGGCTATAGTAAGCTATATACGCAGGACTTTATTAAGAAAGTTACTATGTAGCGTTAAATAATACCTCCATGAAAAAGAAAAGTTCCATAACACAACCACCATGCTGCTTTCTCAAACGAGAATGACACACTCAAATGAACACTGTTGAGCGACAATGATGGATTTATTTTGCTACAGTTCATGGGATGCACTAGGTGCGAAGTGCACTTTGGGTGAACACCATTGGGCGGCGGGATGGATTTATTTGGTTACACGTCATGGGATGCACCAGGCGAGTTTGAAGTGCACCCAGTGCATTAGAGTTGACTCGGTAAAGGAGGCTCTGATATCAAGTTAAGAATAATGTGGAAGATAAGAGTTAAAGAATCTTTGTAAATTTTAATGTGTAATAATAGAGAGTATGTGATCATATTTACAAGCTTTACAAGATGACCACTTATGGTAATGAGATAAACATAACAACAAATATAATCAATCAAGAATATGCACTATCAAATAAGATATATGTGTAAGTATGAGAGGTACGTGGAATCAACCTAATATACCAATATCACGAATGCTCAATTTTCTTAAATTTCATGAATTCCAACCTTTTTGAAGATTTTCGCTCATTGGAAAAGATAATAACGAATAATTGGGGTGTCTATAACCATGATTTAGTTACGTGATTCTAGCACCGTTACTAGAATGACTTTCGTTTTGGCCGTATTGCGAGTGCCAGGAAGCCACGTATTATTTCGATATTCCTTAAGTACACTTCAAAAGATCAAGATAAGAGTAGAACCTCAGAAATTTCTTGGACTTGGAGCTTTGTTTATTACATTAGTCTCCTAGAAAAAGAAATCTGGGAGAATTCCACAAATATATATATGAGGAATATATTTAGGAACATGTATAGTTATCGAGTATTAATTTAGCATAAATGACAAGTGAAAGTGCTAGTACGAGCACCTAGAGAGGGGTGAATAGGTACGAAACAAATTTTGCAAAATATAGTGTAAAACTTTACTTTTAACCTGAGACTGGTTAATAGTAGATTTTGCAAAGGAAATCGAACTCTAACAATTAAATAGAGTTACGAACACAATAAAAGAGTTTAGGGAAGAGAATAAGAACACAAGGTTTATAGTGGTTCAGCTTAATTCAAGCCTACATCCACTCTCCTGCACTGACAGCCCACCTGTTGGATTTCACTATGAATCAAAAGAGTCATTACAATATCTAAACTCTTTTTTTAGTACAAATTTACACTCAACAATTGAATTAGCAAAGAACAAGAAACTTCAGACTTTGGAATTTATCTATCGTGCACACCCTCGAATAACTAGAGCGTCTTCCTTATATACTCCTCCATGCCTTCATATCCGTTGGCACCTTCCAAAGAAATTCTTCCAATCTACCCATTGGACATAATCAATTACGGAGATTGAGCTACTTAAGGAATGTGATGATAGCCCACCAATCCTACTCGCCTATACAATCAAGATCTAGGTTTCCATAAGTAGAACCTTTCAAATATACTTCGCCAATCAACGGATCCAAATTACTCAAATTAATTGCAAAACGAATAATAGATCTTGAGATGCTATCTCCAGCCATGAGAACTTCTTTGGCCGCTTGAATCAAATCCTTAAAGAAATACTCGATTATGGATAAGGCTTCTTCGTTAGTCTAGAAGTTGTCAATAAGGGCAGACTTTAAATCTTGAGTCTGGCAGTCTTGTGGTCTTCAAACTTTAACGAAAGAGTATGCAAGTCTTTAGACTAGATTGATAGAAACGTTTTGTCAGCTTCAAAATAAATAAGGAAGTTTTCTCCAACAACAATGAATTGCTAAGACACTTATCACCCTTAATTAATCACAAAGGAAGTCGGCGCTTTTGCAAGGCTAACATTTGTTGCTTAACTGGTTCTCTAGCGTAATCCATAGTAAGATCTTCTAACATATCTATCATTATACTTGATATATGGTTTAGGCTTACTCAATTCAAGAATTCATGTGAATTGGACTCGCACGAATGGAGGTTATTCAATAAAAATTGTTCAACATGTAATCGATTTTGCACAGTCTAAATTCTATTGGGATGAATGACAAACTCTATTGATATTATGAAATGATGCACATTTCACTTTTGTCCGTGCATCATACCATAGAAATTCAACCTACACATTTGATCACAATAATTATTAATCCGTTTACAGTTGCTTATTTTAATACTATATAAAAAATTGTCCATCTCGTCTACTTGATATTGAATTAAACCCAACTCGAGTCATCACAATTCTACAGGGACGAACTTTCAGCTAGACAAGCTGCGAGCGATCTTGGGGGAGATGACTAGATTGGTCTAGGAGGAATTTGCAACACCTCAACACTTCCTTCTAACATTTTCACGACTTGGGTCATAGATGGTCGAGCTCTTGGATCGATCTGAATGCACCATAAACCTATTACAATCATCTTCTTCGCGATTCCTTTGTCCTCCTCGTTCATGACCCCACACAGTCCAAGATCTTCTTGGAGCTCTAAGCGTTGGTGGATCCAATGAGGGAAGTATATTTCACTGGAACGATCTACCATGACTTCAATATTTCTCCTCTTGCCTACCGTCTCCAAAACCATCATGCCATAGCTATAGACATCTGATTTGTGAGAAACCCCTCCAATGTTCCTTAATATAAACTCCGGAGCAATGTATCCAATGGTGCCCCGGGCACCTAGCATTGAAACGATGCTCTCTTCTCTTGGGCAAATTTTGGCAAGACCAAAGTCGGAAATCTTAGGGCAATAGTTTCCGTCGAGGAGAATGTTGTGAGGCTTTATGTCAAAGTGCAAGATCCTCGTGTTACAGCCTTTATGCAAGTACTCTAGCCCGTGAGCAATGCCAAGCGAAATCCGGTACAATGTATCCCAACTCAATTGTTGATCTGCCTCCAAACTGTTATTTCTGTTGAATATGAATTTTCGAGTGATCCATTGGGCATGAACTCATAAACCAAAGCTCTTTTGCTTCCTTTAAAACAAAACCCTAGGAGGCTAACCACATTGACATGAGAAGTCCTGCTTATGCTTGCAACTTCATTGAAAAACTCTTCCGCATCGCCTTTCAGCTTCTTTAGAAGCTTCACCGCCACAAGTTGACCGTCTGAAAGCTTGCCTTTGTACACGCAGCCATAGCCTCCCTCGCCTAACTTTTCTTCAAAAGAGTTGGTCATCTTCTTGATGTCTTTGTAGGTGTATCTTCTCGAAGAGACGAGTCCCTCAATTTTCACTTCATCATCAAAATGTTCACTCCACTGCTTTATGAAGTTTGCAATTTTTCTTATCATTGGTTTCTTCATGCAGGAAAGCATTAAAATAAGGGCAATCCCAATTCCAGCTCCGGATGCAGCTATTCCTAAAAAGCAGAATATTTTCTTACAGCAATCTCACTTCATCACATTATTGAGGCTTCTAAGAATTAGAAATATTGATTCCATTGAGCAGCTATGCAAGTTACTATCGAAAAGTCAGAACGAATTGCAGAGAAAAATGTAGAGAAGTGGAAGAGAAAATCTGGATATAATTACCTATTCCGATTTTCAGTCCAACGTTTCGTTTTCCTGAGATAATAGTCATCAAAAGTGAAAAATGTGTCAATGAATTGCAAACAGGTGATTTCAAAGTGTCTTGAGAGATAAAGATGAGGGCACATCATGAGGTTATAGTTAATTCAATTTCAAGAAACCAAAAATACCACCATTGAGTGAAGAAAATTACGAATTCACCAGTTTGGCTCTATTCTCCTCTTGAACATGGATCAAACAGTGACATCATACTAGAAGAAATTGGAAATACATGCAAATGGATCTGTGGCTGATTAACTAACAAGTATAGACATTAGCTATAATCCTGAATTCTAGTGCTATCAAGGGATGCACAGGAAGGCAGTAAAGGCTACATTTTCTTGCTGGTATAAACGTAGCAAACATTCTGAAATGTGATCGACAATGTGGTACCAGAGGCAGAGACAAATAAAACTTTCTGCGTCACTAATGGAATGGGCTGTATGTTCTAGACATGTCTCAACTCTTTAGCTTCTAAGCAGACCTCTAGGCTTGACTAGAAGTCGTTCCATAATTAAATTTATTGGGCAGCTCATGTTAAGGCACAAATTTTGGAGCTTCTTGTATCATGAACACCACTAGCAAACTATCGCAGAAAGATAGAAACATCAACAGTTCCTTTACTGCTCTTTCATTTCCTCCAGCTTTGCAAAGTCACAATCTATGAGGTTCCAATAAGATATCTTGGAACCCAAGAGAAGGGAAGTTTTGTTTGCAGCAGTAATCGAGTCTAAGGAGAAGCAATTGGAAAAGCTGAAGGACATTATCCACAGCACATAGAAATGAAACATTAACTGAAAAACAGGAAAAAAAAAATTTAGTATTCGATAAAGAAGATCCTTCATAATTAAAAGTTCTATGAAATCTAATAGATACAACTGCAAGGGGGAGGGATAGAACAGAGTACTTATACGTGCTATCATAATGAGAAACAAGTTCATTGATAATGTTGAGATTTAATTATCTGTACGGTTCACATCTGGCAATTTTATAAAGATATTTCAACCACACAAATGATCAGATTTTAGCAACACTTTCAGAAAGGTAGTTTTTCTTCTTCCTTTTTTCATTTGGTTGTGATCATAATAAAATCTCAAGAAGGAAATGAGTAATTTTAGCCCAACATTTGCAAAATTTTACAGTAAATGCGGAGCATCTTCACTCAATGTATTCAAACCATCGGAGCTCGTGGGTCGCAAATATCAACCAAATGATCAAAACAGAAAATAGGATGATAAGGTTTTAAGAGTCTAAATAGTAACATGATCATGTCTGTCGTAACGAGGATGACCACACTCCATTGCAGTGAAGGATATGCCCAGCAAAATGAGATTGTCAAGCTTTAGGGGCATGAGCAGGTCGTTTCCTAATTAAGAAGCAAAGGAAAGAGTATGCGCAGCAATCCCTTTCATTGAACAACTTCAACTAACTGAAAACCACATATTAGGCGACGAGAGTGGCCTCATTTGAGATTGTGTCTTGCGGGATCCAATTAAATACTTCGTCTCCGCGTTATTCTCTGGTCTTTTTCTTTCTGCCAAACAATGACTTATTAATTTTCCCCCATATTTTCCTCTAACCTTCGCTTTCCATCCCATTTCGTCACTCCCAAATTGCTCAGCAAAGTAAAATGAGTGATAAGGAAAAGTTAAGATGAACCACCTTGTGTAGACGTGGCAGTTGTTGCCTCTGGGGTCGCAGCAGATGTTGATGAGCCACAAGTTTTGGAACCAAAGAACTGGTCAGGACAATAGCAAGTGGGCGAATTGGCAGAGGGATCGTAACCACAAACTCCGTTCGATTGAGTGCACTCAACACATGCTTCACTATCCACCTTCAGCTGAACCTCAAAACCATGCTGCAGCAAGTCACTTAAACTGGACGAGCTATACCCCAAGTCACTCCAAAAAGACCAGGAAACCGGGACTACCACGCTCTTGAAGCACGCTCCAATGCCAACACTCAACCCTGAAAGCACATAGCCTACCGTGTACGAAACCCCCCGAACAGGGCACGAGAATTGGCCCAAGAAAGATGGGACAACCGATTGGCAACCGTAGAGAAAAGTGAAGTTGGTGTAGCCCTCGGTGATTTGGAACAGCGACGGGTCGAGAGTCGTGTTGAGGAAATTCGTGGAACAGATTCCCTGCATATAGTCATCCCTCGCGATTCTCAGCACCGGATCCACGCCCAGAACTCGGTACTTCACATCCTGCATCACGATGGTCGTGTTGCTTCCGTTCTCGCAATTGAGCTCCAACTCGGGATACCCGCAAGAGCTCCCTCTGTTGCCACCCCAGAAGGGATAGCCGACGCCTTCAACGTCCCCACAGCTGAAAGTGCCGTTGCAGCTCGAGTAATTATCCTCGCCTAGGGAACGAGGACTCTTGATCAAGATCAAGAACAGCGGGAACAAAAAGTGGAGAATACGAGCAGAAGATGGAGAAGGAACCCAAGAAAGAGACATGGTGATTCGCGAAGAAATGGGAATGCGGTTGCTAGAAAAAGGGTTAGCGGAACGCAAATTGAAGGTCTGGAGAAATAATCCAAGAAAGAGAGGGCCATTTTCCGTTGACTCTGAAAAATTTTCTTTTTGACTCATTTTCAATCTGAACATACGAAAAATCAAAGAAACGCATTTTGATGCCGGGCGGTCTGCATCGCAGGCCACTAGTAGGTTCTGGGAAATTTCGTGGAGAATGGTTCTATAATTTTAAATTACTAAATGAATATATAATTTATTATTTAAATATTCTAACACTTCCTCTCACGTTTAATCTAGTTTATTACACTCTCCATCACGCTTATTCTTTTTTTTTTTACCTAGTACTAAATATGAAAATATTTAATTAGGGAGGCAAATAGGATTGGAAAATATTTGAATTCAAGACATCCAACTCGATGGCATGTAAGATTTTTATTAGACCACCATTCACTATTTTAAAAACTTAAATTATTAGATCAAGACACAATTTAATATTTAAATATCCTAATAAGCTCCATCTAGGCAAAAATAATTGAATCCCTGCCTACTTCCAATCATATCCGCATCTTCCCATCGAAAATTTTTTGCACCGCGATGTGTCCACAATCCAGGCGACCTCAACGCTTTGTTCTAGAAAGAGACATGGTGGGTCACGAAGAAACGGGAATGCGGGTGCTCGAAAGAGGAAGTGCACCCGCAAGAGGAAATGGAACGCAAATTGAGGGTTTGGAGAAATAATCAAACAAAGAGAAAGCCAATTTTCGTTGACGTAGCAGATCGTTGAATAGGCTCCATCAAGGCAAAAATAATTGAATTCTTGCCTTCGTCCAGCTATACCCGCATCTTCCCTTTGCAAAATTTTTCACCGCGATGTGTCAGCAATCCAGGCGATCTCAAGGCCTTTGTTCAGGACCTCACTAATAGTAGCCCTATGGTCGTCGTCTTCCTCCAAAGGTGGAGTCCCACAGCTATTAGTATTCATTCCCATATAACTATTTGTACGCGCAATCCTCCCTCGCTAATTAACAAGTTTTTTGAGCTCATTCCTAAGCTCAAAAGATCGCTACCCATCTGCCTCACAATTAATTCCCAGCGAACAAACTAAACAACCACCCCCATTAAGTATAGGACCGTTCTTTTAGTTTGAAATTTGTCCTATCTCGTCAATGTCTTTTTCAGTGACGAAGTTGGTGTTGTCCAGAAGAGAGAGGCTTGGGTAATCGGAGCCGGACGAGCAATTGAGGCTAAGGCAACCTCAAGGTACGGCGGCATTGCCAACGGTCCAGAATGGATATTGGACAGAGACGCTGCCGCATTGGGACTAGGATGAGATGGTGTCGCAAGTGAGCGAGAAGTGGAGTGGACGCCATGGAAGCTCCCGAAGGAGGAGAGAGAAGGAAAGAGAATGCTGAGAAGGAGGTAGTTTGGCATTTTCTTTTTTCTTCTCATGCCGATGAAGAAGATGATTTTGTTGCAATTTAGAATGGACCGCCTAAATAGTAATTTGTTCAAAGTCTTAAATCGGGACTACAGACTATTAGTTTGACTTCCATTTTTATTGGAAACTATATTCGAATAATCCTATTTGTGTAAAAAGTTGTACTACACTAATAACAACTTATTATGTTCATTAGTCACTGATTCAAAAACGACTAATTGTGCGAGCGCACAAAATTTTACGTGTCAATTTCCGCAAGCACTTCATGCACAACCTCACGATCGGCTTACTTAATTGCAAAAGAAAACATGTGCATCTTTTGGATGGATTAAACAAATGCATTTATCATATCATCAAACAAATGCAAACCTTCAGAACTCGCTCACCACAATTCGACTTGTGTTTCGTTTTGATAGGTTCTTTACTTTAGTAAATTATTTTCTGGTAGGGAATTATCAATCTTCAAAGTATGTTGCAATAATAATTCGATACACAAAGGATTTTAGAAAAGCCACTACAAGTGATTGAAATTTCGTTAGGAGCAATTTACACCAATTTCTATTAGGACTGTCTATTGGAAGCAGCCCGTCGACACCTAAATTTTGGCAATTCGGTCATTTATTTATTGCATAAAAAGTTAAGGGTTAATTTTATCCCTAAAAAAAATATTAATTGCATAGCATATAAATGTATGTGCATTTATGTTTAATTTACATGTTTTGCATTTATTTATTGGACCGATAAGTTCGAATTAGTAGTTCTGAGCTTTAACTTGGCAGGCCGAACTAAGTCCATGACCAGAGCAAATCTGTCCAAGCCCGTATCATCGAGGAGATTTTACTGATTTATCCCGAATCAAATCAGAAACAACTATTGCGTTCAGAAAAAAATAAATCTTAGGTTTAGAAAAATCTTTGTGGATATAGATTCGAAAAATTAAAACCTAATCCCTAACCTAAAAAGGTAAAACACGTAGGGTTTTGGGAGGCCGAATATACGGCCGCAAAGAGGGTTTTCCTCTTTTTCTCTAGAGTTAAAGGAAGGCTTTTCCATGGTGTTTTCTTTCGAAGGGAAACACGAGAAAAGAAAAGCTTGAGGGAAAAAAGGAAGAGAGAGGCAGCCGTCCGTCGGTCTTCAAGAGAGAAAGAAGAAAAAACTTGAGAAAAGTCAAACAAAAGTACAAGGGAGCAGAGAGAGAGAGTGAGACGGGTGAGGGAGACGTGAGGTGAGAGAGAGGAAAAAAGAACTGTTCATCGTCTTCTTCGCGTCTCTTCTCGCTGTTCCGCCTGCCGGTTTCCGCTGCGCCGGTCTCAGCCCCGCCACCGCACCCCTGTGCTGACGCCTCCGCCTGCTGGCGCCGACGACCCGACGCTGCTCTGCTCCGCCAGCTCGAAAGCCGCGACCCGCTACCTGCGCCTGCTCTGCTCCGACGCGCCGCTGCTCTGTTGCCCCCACCGGATACTGCGTTGCTGCCCTGCCAGCTTCGGTCACCTCTCAGCCTAGCACCGTGCCGCGCGAGCTTCCCCGATCGACTCCCCTGCTGCCCGAGCCTTTTGCCGACGCCGTGCCTGCAGCGCCTCGACCCGACGCCCCTCCCTTCGCCGTGGATCTGTCCGTGCTGCCTCTGTTTTGGGTTCCCGTTGCTTGCTGGTCTGTTTTGCTGCTGCACTCGCCGGATCTCGCCGGAGCTCCAACCACCGGGACTTCCGACCAACGGTGGCCAGCGACACCATAGCCGCTGCCCCCGCTGCCCTTGCACCGTAGTTCAATCTACCATTGGATTTTTAGGAAAAAATCTAAATTTAGGTAGAAATTTGTTTTATCTTATTTGATAGGTTTATTTTTAGGTAGATTTAATTTATTTAGGTAAATTTACTTTATCTTATTTTAGTTTTGATATTTTATTTCTTCTTTTGAAATAGTTCTCAATGCATGGTTGAAATCCCTAATGTAACATCCAATTCGCAACCGCACGAACTTTTATTCTATCTATGAGACCTTAGATTGAATAATTATTCATGCGGGAGTAAAATTGATATTTTAATCTTTAAGACTTAAGATCAATTTATTGATTTTATTAGCAAGATAATCGAGTTTGAATTTCAAATTGAGTGATGGATAACGTTTTGAATGATCATGGATGGTTTGAATGTTTATCTCTTAATTATTCTATTTATCTCGAAAACACAAAAATTGCATTTTGTATTCCATGTAGATTAGGATTGATTACATGATAGGCTAGTTTTTTTTTTTAAATGCATGTTTAGAATGCATTTAGAATAGATAACATTTCACTTTAGTTAGATTTTTAGTTTTAGTGATTTTCATTAGAACTAGGTCATTTAGTTAATTTAGATTGCATATTTAATTATTGCATTTCTTTAATTTCGAATCTCATGGACAAAAAATCATTTTTTAGAATAAATCCATCTCATGCTTCAGGATAGGCCGCATGCTTATTTATGTCATATAGCTTAAGTCATGTTGTCATGTCATATCATTTCATGTTAGATTAGTGACATGCATTGCATAAATCATGATTTTCATTAAATAAGTGAAAACAAAAATTGAGTGATTGCGTGTTAATTAGAAATCATATCTAGGACTATTGATGTGAATTCTGATCTAACATTGCAGATGATTTCGTTGTTATAAGGTAAGTTTTGCAATTGCAATTTATTCACTGTTTTATCTAGATGTTAAATTGGTGGTTTGCACCCCCGTATGATTACCTCACATGTTAGGGAGGTAAATTAAAATCAATTCAAGCTGCTTGCAAAATAATTTTTAAAATAAAAAGGGAAAGGTACTGAAATTGCGTTAGAGAAATCAGTGTAACCAAGTCCCCAAACTCACAATCTCTGGTTCGTATGAGTAAAGTAAATCTCTCGCTACTTTACTAATCGACCCACCAAAAAATAATTAGTGGTGACTCCTAATTAAAAAAATCAATTGTATGTTAAGAAATTGAACCTAAATCGCGAATTGGGAACTTGAGAGAGCCCGAGCTAAATTTATGCTTACTAATCCATTGGGCTAATTTTAGGTGGTGCACCCAAAATTTAGGTCGTGACACAACCCAACATGTTTAAGAGTCAATTTGGAATATCCCGATGATTGCTTATCAAAAATACCTAACAATAAGGAGTCCTATTATGGTAGGACAAAAAGGAAGAAATCTAAATAAGGAACCTTATCTAGGAAGAATAATATGATAGAATCAATTATGGTGATTGCCCAAATCAAAGGAATTCAATCAATCGAGGAGATATCTAATTACGAATTGATTACAAAATCAATTAGGGAGGATTCCTAATTTGGGTGAAGGTCTATCACTATAAACAAAAGGGTTTTGGTGGAGGATTCTCTTGTGTACCATAAAATACTCTAGAGAGATCACAAAATTCTTAAACAACATGGGTAAACACGAGAGTTCTTGAGAGTTTTTCAAGTGAGGAAATGTAAACACAAGAGATCTTGTGAGTTCATCAAGGAGGATGTGTTTTATGACAATTATAAGGATTTATTGTGATACAAACACTGTTAAGAGTGTTAATTGTAATCCTTTGATTATAGTGGAGCAGTTCATGGATCAGCATTCCGTAGTTTCTCCCATCTTGGGTTGTTCACGTAAAAATTTATGGTGTATCGTTCTTCTTCTCTCTTATCTGCTGTGTTATTTACATTCCACATATTGTAGGATTTTGACAATTAGAATTCTGCTATGGTCGATTGCGATCCAACTTAATTTACAAAAAAGTGGTATCAAAGCAAAGATTGTAAAAGATGTCAAAATATAAAGTCAACATAATCATGCTCACTGCTACAAATTACGCAATATGGAGGTTCAAGATGGAGGATCATCTTCACATCAAAGGCTTGCAAGAGCCAATCAAGACAAGAATGCCCCCAAAGGGCATGGTAAAGACTCTTGCAAAATCGGCAAAAGTTGGAGAGGAAGAAGATGACTCCTCAAAAGCCCAGTACTAGCAATGGAAAAAGAGGAGGAGGAGGAGGAGTGGACTATCCTCAACAAAAGATGTGTTGACATCATTAGAAGGTGGCTCAATGAAAGCATCTTTGAAAACTTCACTCAAGAAGACAATGCTTATGATTTGTAGAGAAATATGGATAGAACATGCGTGAGGAATACATCTCAAAAAATAGCAAGCTTTATAAATAAATAAATAAAGATATCATGTATAGAGTACAAAGATGGAACGAGTGTCTTTGAACATATAGGTACTATGGGAGGTCTAGTGAATCAAATCAATGCAATGGAGAGGATGATCACTCCAAAATTGCATGCACACTTCCTAATCGATTCTATGCCAAAAAGCTAAGACCCCTAAGTTATGTCGATTCATAATTCCACATTTGATGGAGCATTGACCGTGAAGTTAGTAAAGGATAGATTGTTGAGTAAAGAGCACAAGCGCAAGACGAGAGATAGATACTATAACCATGGTGAAAGAACTATTGTTATCGATGAATAAGAGAATAAAGTAGATCGTGGGAGGAGCAAAAGCCGTGACCCTAAAGGTCAATCAACCTCAAGGCTAATGTTGAGAAGAGAGCTTGTTTTCATTATGGAAAAACCAAGCATCTTATAATAGATTTTCGATTGAGGGCAACCAAGAAGCAAGTTGAAGCACTAGCTACAAATGTCACTACAATTTATAAAAGCATGATGATTATATGCACTGATGAGAGCATCAATTGAACATGCTGAGACACCACTTGGCTAGTTGATTCTAGAGCCTCGTTTCACATAGTCCTTAAGAGAGAATTTTTCTCCTTATATACAACTGAAGACTTCGGTGTCGTAAAGATGAGTAATGATGGCTCATGGAAAATTGTTGGCATAAGAAATGTTGAGATCAAGACCACTAATTGATGCAAGCTAATCTTGAGTGTCCCTAATTTCGCCTAAACCCGATCTCTATAGGAAAACTAGATGATGATGGTTATGTGAGTCACTTCAGCGAAGGGAAGTGGAGGTTAACCAAGGGCAGCTTAGTGGTAGCAAGAGGTGTGAAAAACACATCTCTCTACACCATACAAGTGAATCAATGCGGCATATATCTTAATGCAGTGAGGGAGGTATCTACCGAGCTTTGGTACAAAAAGGCTTGGACATATGGATGAAAATGAAATAAAGGTTCTCACAGCGAAAATGTCATTCCCGAAAATAAAAAGTACCTATATACACCCCTATGAAGACTGCATTGTATGAAAAAATAATATAGTTGTTTTTAAAACTATTTTACCATTGAAAAAGGCTAATCAACTTGATTTGTTACATACTGATGTTTGTGCCATGACTTCGAGAACTATTGGTTTTGCATCATACTATGTTACCTTCATGAATGATTTTTCAAGGAAGGTGTGGGCTACTCCATTAAAGATGAAGGATCAAGTTCTTGATATCATCAAGGATTTACATGTGAAACAAAAAAGAGAGACCGGCAAAAAATTGAGATGTGCAAGGGCTAATAATGACAAGGAATATCGAGGGCCATTTGAGGATTACTACAAAGTTTATGACATAAGGCTCGAGATAACAGTGCCTAAGACACCACAACTCAATGATGTTGTTGGGAGGATGAATCGAACAATGTGTGAGAGGATAAGATGTATGCTCTCCCATGTGAAGTTATTAAACTCCTTTTGGGGGGAGGCAATGTAGACAGCGGTGGACTTGATAAATCTATCACATTTGATTCCACTAAAAGGCAAGACACCACAAATATAGAGCATTTGCACACATACCAAGAGATGAATAAGCCAAGCTAGATGGAAAGGCCAACGAGTGCATATTCTTAGGATATGGTCACGAGGATTTGAGCTATAGATTGTGAGATCCCAAAAGCAAGAGGGTGTTTCGAAGCCAAGATGTTGTGTTCTTGGAGGATCAAACTATCAAAGACCTCAAGAAGCATGAAGAACCTCAAAGTATAGAGTAAGAGTTAGTTGACTTGGAGCCTTAGGCTCATCAAAAAAATTTATTTGTGAGGGAGCACAAGAAAAGGCCAAGAATGATTTAGCTGAGCCAACACAAATTGAGACAGTAGCCAATGATGAGGTTTCTTAAGGAGTTGAGACCAAGACTGACAATGAAGATGGTAAAGATGCAGTAGTTGATGATGAGGTTGAGAAGGAAACAATTGATGTTGTTGACTATGTTCCTCAAGAGCAGCCAAGGAGTTCAACGAGAGAGAGCCAACCTAATCGAAAATACTTCCCAAACAATTGCTTTTCATTGGCTGGGGAGAACCTACGAATTTCCAAGAAATGGAAATTGATACCCACAAGAAGGAACGGATGAAAGCAATGCAAGAAGAGATGCAATCCTTGTATAATAATCACACCTATGATTTGGTGAAACTACCAAAGGGCCGAAAAGTACTCAAGAACAAATGGGTGTTTAGGTTGAAGACTGAAGAAAATAGCCCAAACCATGTTACAAATCAAGATTAGTGGTGAAGGATTTCGATCAGCGGGGAGGGAGTTGATTATAAGGAGATTTTCTCTCTTGTTGTAAGGATGTAATCATTCATGTAGTTCTTCATATGGTAGCAACCTTGAACTTAGAGGTTGAGCAACTCAATGTAAAAATGACATTTTTACATGATGATCTTGATGAGGAGATATATATATATATATATATATATATATATATATATATATATGGAGCAACCCGAAGGTTTTGTGACCAAAAATAATGAAAATCTTGTATGCAAGTTGACGAAGAGCCTCTACAGGCTCAAACAAACACCAAGGCAATGATACAAGAAGTTTGATTTATTCATGAAGAGGAATGAATATAAGAAGACAACGAGAGATCATTGTGTGTTCATCAAGAAGTTCAATGATGGTGAGTTTCAGATTCTTTCATTATATGTTGATGTTATGATAATTGTGGGGCATGATGTTAGAAAAAGCACGAAGCTCAAGGAGGAGTTGAGCAAGGAATTTGCTATGAAATACCTTGGACCGACAAAGCAAATACTTGGGATGAGGATATTGCGGGATAGAGCTTGTGGAAAGCTATCCTTATTCCATGAAAGATATGTAGAAAAAGTTGTGCAAAAATTCAACATGAGCAACACCAAAGCAATCAACTCACCTTTTGGCTAGTCATTTTCAGCTTAGCACAAGGCAATGTCCCTCAAGTGAAAGGGAGAATGAAGAGATGATGAAAATTCCTCATGCCTTTGCCGTCAGAAATCTCATATATGTGATGGTGTGCAAAGATCGAATATTGGATATGCTATTGGAATTGTTAGTCAATACATGTCAAACACCAGCAAACAACATTGAGAGGCTATCAAGTGGATACTCAGGCATCTTAAAGGTACATCTAGTTTGTGTTTGTGTTTGTGTTTTGGTGATGAAAAACTGATACTTGAGGGGTTCACCGATGCAAACATGACGGGAGATGTAGATTCCAAGTGATCTACATCTAGTTATTTGATGACTTTTGTAGGTGGAACTATATGTTGACAATCAAGATTATAAAAGTGCATTATGTTATCCATAACGGAGGCTGAGTACATAGCCACCGCCGAAGCTAGCAAAGAGATATTGTTGATGAAGAGATTTATGCAAGAGTTAGGGCACAAGCAAGATGAGTATATTATGCATTGTGATAGCCAAAGCATTATTCATCTCAGTAAAAATTCCACATTTCATACAAGGATGAAGCATATTGATATTAGGTATCATTGGATACGAGAAATGTTGGAAGATCACCTTCGCGTCTCAGCCTCTTGTTTGACACTTTGAGCCTTTTGATTCGCTTCACCAACTTGGCAATCTCAGCATTCTTGGAGCATATCACGCCCTCCAACACCGAGGGACGCCATCTCTCGGACAAGCTTGTGCTTAAGGAGCTCGGTTTTGAGGCGCGTGCCATCACCTACACCGAGCACGCCCGCTGCAAGACTGTCACCGCCATGGACTTCGTCTACTCCCTCAAGAAGAAGGGCAGGACTCGTAAAACTTTGGCGATTGATCCCATCAGCTAAGCGTTCGATCTCGCAACTAGGGTTTCGCTGGACAAGCGTTGGGATTTTGGGGTTGTATATGGAAGTCTAGGGTTCCTTCTTGTTAGCTAGGTTCACCTCCTTTGTGGGGCCTAGCTGACGTATTAATAAAAGTAAAAAAAAAAAGGAATTCAAGTGTCAAAAAAGAAAAAAGAACAAAAGAAAAAAGTTGCTTCGTGCGTGTGAATGTGAGCCCAAAAGTGAGAAGAGAAAAAAAGTGTCAGACCAAGAGTATCCTACCATTCTTACTAATTAGTGAAAGTTTTTTCTGCATTGAATTTCCACATTAAATCATTAGTGTTGTTATTGGCTTTGTTTCATTATCATTTCGGCATTATATATTATTGGTTATTGTTGAGGTTAAGTTGATTTCAACTGGTTTAATTTTGGGAGAGCAATTTATCCTAGATTGGATTTAGTTCTTGTTGTAAAAATATGCTTGAAATTGGGTAGTACAATGAAATCGGATCGAGTAAAACAACTCGGACTTTGAGGCGTGATATCACTTTCTTTAAGGATTTATTTGCCCCACAACGTTGCTAATGGTCACGGCAAAAATCCTCCAGGATACAACAAAGTCTCGGATGAGAATACTAAATAGCAATTCTAGTATTTCTCCGGGGTCTCTCTAAGAAACAATCGAAAAATTGGCTCTTTGTTTATCGAAAGAGGACTCGAAAATGACAACACTTGTTTCTTTCCGAAATGACAAGTATATATATGAAACGATATTGCAACTCTTCGTGAAAATTGCGAACAAACATGTCTTTAGAAAATTGTTCGGATAAACCAACGCGACTCTCCGGAAGAAGTCGAAAAACGAACAATTGCAATCCTTCGGATAAATTAAAACCGAATAAGTAATTTTTCAAAGGTTGTCTTGAAAAGACACAAATAAAATTCGATATTTTTAAACTGACCCTCCTGCTCCCACATTTTCTATGTGGGACAATGAAAAAGGTACTCATTTTGTTTTATCAAACAAAATTCCAACAGTTCTTAGTAAATTGTTCCCCGATTCTCCCAACATTAGCTAAGTTTTAGCTTGGTGGCTCTTGTGAAGCGAGATTGGGTGAATCAAGTGGATTTGATGCTCCTTTTCCTCATGTAGATCGTGTTCTTTTGATTTTCAGTGGAATTAATGAAATTCCCAATCTTTCGACCCATTTCATTTCAATACATTTCAGTTTCTTTTTCTACTGAATTGATAGATTTTTGTCAGTGTTTTAGCAGTTATTTTGCTTTGGATTTGTAATTGACAATTTGAACTGAAAGGATCAAGATTCTAGAGACGTGTGTTTGAATGTCGACAATAGAAAAACGCCCTGATTTGGAGACGTGTATGAACAGCAAGATGGGTTCTTTGAAGATTTAGAGGGGGAGGATCGCACCAGGGAAGAGGACGAGGGGAAAGGGAAAGAGCGGGAGCTCCCCAGCGTGAGAGGAGGACGTAGAGCTGGCACAATGGTTCTCCAGGGAGGACGAGGCCGAGCACTAAAGAGAGCCTGGATTTTTCCGGCACCGCCGGTGGTGGGAGAGGTGAGGTGAGGAGGAGCCAAAGAGGAGATATTAGGATTGGGGATTGGGGAGGAGGAGAAGATGGTGGTGACCAGGGATGATCGGTTTTAGGATGGGCGATTTTCACTCTAGAACCGGAAATTGCCCACTAAAGACTGGATTCACAAATAGAGAATCGGAAACTGTCAACCGGCTCCATGTATCCACCTAGAAATAGGATCACCGGTTCACAATCGCTATATTCCCAACTCCCAGGAGATCTCCTCCCTATGGTGAAACAAGTTGAATCGAAATGCAATTTTGAGGGACTATAAAATACTAGCCACAGAGTAAAAACTCTTCACAAGATTATTGAAGAGGCAAGAAGCCGCAAATTCTAGTAATGACATAACCAAAAGGCAAGAAGCCACAAATTCTAGTAATGACATAACCAAAAAGCAAGAAAAACACAATAAAAGGGGGCAAAACCTAGAATTAAAAAAAAAAAAAATCAGATAGTAGAAACAATCATGGATTTGGAACAAAGTGAACTCGTGATCAGTTGCCCAAGTTGAAATCTTAGTTAAATAGCTATGCATTTGAGGGATTGGGGGAGAGAGAGAGAGAGAGAGAGAGAGAGAGAGAGAGAACAAGAACCACGAACCCTAAAATTTTGCCCCAAATCGACTTCAGCAACGTAAAACGGCACCCTTCTACTAGAAAAAGATCTTGAGGGTATAGTTTGCAATGGACTTAGAAAAACATAAGAACAAGGATCAAGAGGCAAGGCGATAGACGGACCGGAGGTGAGACTGAAAACCCAACTGACTCACTGAGATTACTCATAAATGTAGTCTTGCCTTTTAGCTTTTCATGTAATCATTGATACTGTCCAAACTTCAAGCTAAAATCAAATAAGGATGAAAAGTGCTACGTGGATCAACCCCTGGATATTCATTTATATTGGATGGAAAGCTTTGAGTGAACATAAAGCTTGATCTCTCTCAAATTGCCGCCTTTGATTAAATGGAGCACACTAATTTGAATATCTTGATCTTAGCTTGCAAATTTCTAAAAATCATTGGATTTGTAATAGGTTTAAGTGGTAGGCCTTCAAGTTTTGACAGAGAAGAACAAGAATGAAAAATGAGGGAGAAAGATGACGGTTGGAAAGAAAATGAAGAATGAGTCTCATGTTTCTTACATTTAATGCATTAATTAACCAAGGTTAAGGTGATGTCATAAATAATGTCATCTCTTGGTCAAAAACATATGGTTGAAAATTTAGGAGATGTGGTTAGATAAATGAGTGAATAAGTGGCTATCTCTAGTTGGCAAAGCTTGTGGTTCTAAAAGAAGATGGAAAGAAGGTGATTGAAACATGTGATAAATATCAATGACCACGAGAAAAAATAATAATAGAGGTATAAGTTAATTTAAGTTTGTTTCTCCTAAAGGAATTTTGGGCATTTTCAATGTATGGTAATCTTGCCACCCATGGCAGTATCATAATATTTCATTAATCTAGTGTAGTTCTAATGATATGCTCATGAATTTTACATAATCCAAGTATACTTGGTCTAATGTTGAAATCATAAAGTGCTAAGCGTGTGTTACATATCACGTAAGAACAGTATTTGACATGTCAATGCTGTCTTACTTTAATTTTAATATGAAATTTTTTCATGTAATACAAAAAATTGCTAAAATAATAATTAGAATGAAAATTTAGTATGTAACATGTTTCAAGGTTATCGCCAAACCCACCAGGCCACCATTCCCGGCTGTCCTTGCTATTGAATGCCTCTTTGGTCTCTTTACGTCTCAGCAGCAATGTATAACATTAATCATCTTCTTAACTAGACAAGAATACATAACTAGTAGTAGAATAACAATCATACATCATGTACGTCATAAGTAAACAAGCAATTTTTAGAAGTGTAAATGATATTCCTTTATTAGGTGATATATGCTTGATTTATATATTATGAATTCCTTCCACAACATTTTAACATTTAAAAAAATTGTGTAAGATATTATCTGGGTTCGTGTCAATAGTTCAATATTAACGACATCATCTTTATTATAGTTTGATGTGTTTGTTCGCACCTTGTTATAAAATTTTTTGAGGGTTATTGCACATGCAAAAGGGATGTAACATGGGCCCCTAGAAGCAGGAATGGTGGTGATTGGGCCCTGTCGAATCCAGCCCATAAAGGAGGCATTGAATTTGAATGGCCTAGAGCGCCCTGTTTGAGCAATTCTCTACTCTTGTCGACTTAGCTTGGAGTTGGACTTTTGTCGTGACCAAACTCTGCGCTTGACACTTGTCAACCGAGCTTACCACTCGTTATTAATAAGAAAATTGATCGCTTTTTTGTTTTTTTTTTATCAACAATAGTACTAGGAAGTTATCTATGGATAAAATATATATAGTTGTTTGGAAATAACCGTTATTAGTGAGATATAAAACCCTCCGTTATAGTCTGTGTAAAGGTTTCCATAATCAATCATGGAACATTTGTTCTTGCATTTTTTACTTTTATCATTAAGTTTCCTATAAATTTACTCTATCAGCACTTTAAATTTCCATGTCCTTGATCTTTCTCGCAACCTTTAATTTTCAAAGCTTGCATTGGGGTTCCTTTACTTATGCAATCATTTATTTGCCAGTCCAAAATATGATAAAATAAACCTCAATTTTCTTAAGTTTGATTAATTCCGTCCTTTTTGAAGAATTTCACTTTTTGGAACAATAATATCGAACAAATTGGGTGTTTACAACCATGATTTAGCTAAGTGATTCTAGCACAATTTCGAAAATGACTTTCGTTTTTGCTGCATTACGAATGCCAGGAAACCATGAATTACTATGAGATTTCTTGAACACAATTCGTAGATCAAGATAAGAGCGGAATATCTAAAATTTCTTGGACTTGGAGCTTTATTTATTACATACTTTTTAAGAAAAAGAAATCTGGGATGATCTATAAAATTATAGGTGAGGAATATATTTAGGAGCACGTATAGTTAACAAGTATCGTAGGATTTCTAGTTGAGCATAAATGACAGGGAATAGCTAAGACACCGATCCCACTTGATCACGAAGGAAGTCGGTGTGTCTATAATGGTAACATTTGTTGCTTCACTGGTTATCCAGCATACTCTATAATAAGCTCTTTAAATGAAATATCTTTCACTATACTTAATATGGACTAAACCCAACACGAGTCATTACTCTTTTGCAAAAACGAACTTTCAGCTGGATAAGTCGTGAGCGATCTCGAGAGAGATGACAAGGTTGGTCTTGGAGGAACTTGCAATTCCTCAACATTTCCTTTTAGCATTTCCACAACTTGGGTCATAGATGGTCGAGCTCTCGGATCGATCTGAATGCACCATAAACCTATTACAATTATCTTCTTCACAATTTCTTCGTCTTCCTCGTTCGTGATCCCACACAGCCCAAGCCCTTCTTGGAGCTCCAAACGTCGATGGACCCAGTGAGGGAAGTATATTTCGCTAGTACGATCTACCATGACTTCGATATTTCTCCTCATGCCTACCATCTCAAGAACCATCATGCCGTAGCTATAGACATCCGATTTATGAGAAACCCCTCCAATGTTCCTTACTATCAACTCTGGAGCAATGTATCCAATGGTGCCTCGAGCACCTAGCATTGAAACGATGCTCTCTTCTCTTGGGCAAATTTTGGCAAGACCAAAGTCGGAAATCTTGGGGCAATAGTTTCCATCGAGGAGAATGTTGTGAGGCTTTGTGTCAAAGTGGAAGATCCTCGTGTTACAGCCTTTATGCAAGTACTCAAGCCCATGAGCAATTCCAAGTGAAATCTGATACAATGTGTCCCAACTCAATTGTTGATCTGCCTCTGAAGTGTTTCTCCTACTAAATATGAATTTTTCAAGAGAGCCATTGGGCATGAACTCATAAACCAAAGCTCTTTTGCTTCCTACAAAACAGAACCCTAAGAGGCAGACAACATTGACATGAGAAGTCCTGCTTATGCTCACAACTTCATTGAAAAATCCTTCGGCATTGCCTTTCAGCTTCTTTAGAAGCTTCACCGCCACAAGTTGACCATCTTGAAGCTTGCCTTTGTACACGCAGCCATAGCCTCCCTGACCTAGCTTTTCTTTGAAAGAGTTAGTCATCTTCTTGATGTCTTTGTAGGTGTATCTTCTCGAAGAGACGAGTCCATCAATTTTCATTTCGCCATCGAAATTTTTGCTTCTATGCTTTATCAAAGCCAGAAACAGTATGATCACTGATTTCTTCCTTAAGGAAACCATTAAGATAAGGACAATCCCAATTCCGGCTCCCAATATAGCCATTCCTACAAAAATGAAGAATATTTTTTAACAGCAATCTCACTTCGTCACTTCTAGGATATTTAGGAAATATTGATCCCATTGAGCAACGATGCAAGCTTACTGTCAAAAAGTCGCCAGAAATTGCAGAGGAGAATGTAGAGAAGTGGAAGAGGAAGTGTTGAAATAATTACCTAATCCAATTTTCAGTCCAATGTTTTGTTTTCCTGAGACAGTAGCCATCAAGAGTGAAAAATATGTCAACGAATTGCAAACTGATAACTTCAGAGTGTCTGAGAGATTTAAAGATCAGGGCACATCATGAGGTTATAGATCATTCTGTTTCAAGAAAGAAAAACACCAAAATTGAGTGAAAAGATTACAAATTCACCAGTTTGGCTCGATTTTTTTCTTGTACTTTTCATGGATCAATTGGTGAGATCTTACCAGAGAAATTGGAAACACATGCAAATCAGTATAGCATTAGCTAAAATCCTGAATTCTAGAGCTATCAGGGGGATGAACAGGAAGACAGCACAAAAAAACATAGCTGTTTAAGAAGTAGCAAACACTCTGCAATATGATGAACAATGTGGTATCAGAGACGGAGACAGGAAAGAACTTTCTGTGTATTAAATCGGCGGTATATTTTGGACATGTCCCAACTCTTTTGGCTTCTAAGCGGACCTATAGCCTTGAGTAAAGTCGTTCCACAGCTAAAAACAAGTGGGCAGCTCATGTTCATGCTTCTCCAATCACGAACCAATTGATGACTGCAAACTATTGCGGAAAGAAGAAACATCAAAATGCATTAGGTTCTAATGAGATATCCTGGGACCCAAGAGATTGGGAGTTTTGTTTATAGTGGTGGGTGAGACCACAGTCTAAGCTAAGGCAAAGAAATTGGAAAAGCTTAAGGACATTATTGAATATCAGAACAACATTTTTTTATTATTTAATTCTCCACTATCATCATGAACAAAAATTTCATTGTTGGTGCAGAATGTGCTGTTCACCTCTATCAATTTTGTAAATATATTTCAGCTACACGAATGATAAGATTTTAACCACCACTTGTGGAGACGTAGCTTTGCTTTTCATTTGGACAGAACCCCAATAAGAAAACTCGTAGTATTTACAAAATTTTACGGTAAATTGGGAGCATCTTCACTCAATGTTTTTAAACCATTGGATCTTGCAGGTCACAGATACCGACCTAAAGATATAACAATTAAAGCAGAAAAGGGTGCAGAGAATGGGATGATAAAGCTTTAAGACCGGGAGTCTAAATAGTGACATGATCATGGAGGTCGTAGGGAGGATGACTGCAGTTCATTAGATAGAGAAGTATGCCCAGCAAAATGAGATTGTCAGGCTTTAGGGGCTTCAGCTGGTCGTTTTCCAATTAACAAGCAAAGGGAAGGATATGCCCAGCAATTCCCTCTCATTAAACAACTTTAGCTAATTGAAAACCAATTACTAGCTGAGAGTAAAGATCACATACTTGAATGGAAGCTTCCCGGAACTCGCCTTCTGTTGCAGACCAGTGAAGAGGGTCCATCAGGGCAGAAACAATTGAATTCTTGCCTTGTCCAGTCATACCCGCATCTTCCCCCTGATTTAGTGCAATTTTCGCACAGAGATGTGTTGGCAGTCCAAGTGACCTCAAAGCCTTTGTTCAGGAACTCACTAATATTAGCACGACTAATGAAAGCACTATCATCTTTGCCCTCTGGTGGTGGTGTTAGACCTGGAGCTTCACTTTGTGAAATTGGGACAAGGACACTGAAGTTGCATAGCTCATGTAGCGGGTTTTCATGGTCCGCATCAAGAGCAAAGTAGCCATCTCCAGACAGGGGACAAGAGAACCGAACATGAGGTGGAGTGGGCAGCGATGAATCGCAATAGTAGAATAAGGTGGAATTGAAGTAACTGGAAGCATAGTCGAAGAGACTGAAGTTTAAAGTGGTGTTGACATGTGTTCCAAGACATACATCATCCGATAAATCCATCCTTGCCACCTGAAGGATCTGCCTGCTCATATTCATATGGATTACCCGATATTCCAGGGACTCCATGGACAGGATCGGGTTATGTCCGTCACAACTGAGCTCATAGCCTGGACACCCACAGTGATCTGGTTGCTCATCATGCCTGAAAGGATAGCCGATTTGTTGATCTCCGCAAACAAAAGGAGCGCACTCTTGGAACATCGGGCATTCGCCGGAAGCCGGCAGGAAGTATGTTTGGAGAGAGACGAAGAAGACTAGGGACAGAGCGGAACGAAACATGTTAAGATCCTTCCAAAGGGAGATGGAGTGGGAGCAAAACAAGGAGGGTACATGTAAAGGAAGAGGATGCAGAGGACAAAGAATAATGCTGCTTTGGGGAATGACTTGACCCTAATGCATTAATGAGAAGCTCTTGTCTTGCCATAGACTGGAGACCTTTCGCAGATGGACCAGGACACGAAGACGAAGACTTTGGCTGAGGACGCAACAAACGAGTTTCTTGAGCTCATTCCTAGAGCCCAAAATATCGCTAGCCAATTGCCAGGGAACATACAGGGCCGTTCTTTTCTTTCGTAATTCGACCTATCTCGTTAGTGTCCCTTCCCGTGACGAAGTAGAAATCAGTTTGAAAGAGAGGGTCGGGTAATTGGAGCCAGACGAGCAATTGTGGCCGAGGTAGCCGCACAGTACGGCGGGATTGCCGACGGTCCATAGTGGATGTTGGATGGCGACTTTGTTGGGGTTTTACGAAATATGTATAGGCGAAATAAATATAAACACAGTGGAAGCAAAAATAAAATTATATTATATATGTATCTCCAAAGGTATTGTTTGTGTGTTTTAATCAAAAATCAGAATATCAAATGGGGTTATACGGATTACCTATCGAAGCGTGATTTAAACGAGTTGATTCAGATATTCACCTAAATTTTGGTGACTCGGTCATTTATTTATATAGAGATTAATTTTTAACCCCTAAACAAAAATATTAAATGAAATTGCATGACATGTAATTTTAGGAGCATTTATTATTTAGTCTATAGTTGCATTTGTATTGGACCGGTGGATAGATTTGAATTAATGGCTCTAAAATTTAATTCAAGAAATTGGACTAAGCCTGCAACGAGAGTAATTTGGCTGAGGCCATGAACATTGTTAGTGGTAAAAAATATCATATAGATTGGAGGGTTGAATTAAGAAAGATGAATTTCTCGAGGGGCAATCATATTATACTCGTTTGAGTTTTTGGCGATTGGCGGACAACATGAGGAAGATACTGTCAATATTTTGATGGAATCAAGCCAGCCACTAGTCTAACTAAATTGGGAATGTGATTTGGGGGCAATGAGTGAGAAAAAAATTGATTCCTGCACGTGTAAAATTTGAAAAAAGGAAAGAGATGAAGATCATAATATATTCAGCATCTACTAAAGGAGCAAAGACCGGTTCTCTTTCCTTGGAAGATCCTCGGCTACCCTACGTATATGAAGCAAGACCTATAATGATAGAAGAGGAGGCCACACATTGAATACACGATCATTGAGAAAAAAACGTGAGTGAGGGCGAGATTTAGATTGAAAGAGGGACTTCTTTTTTACGCTTTTTGGATCAAGGTCATCAAAGGGAAGGCACCGCAATTCAGGAGGAGAGCACGTTCATTCATGAAAAAAGAAGAAAGTGCGGGAGGTAGAGAGAGAGAGAGAGAGAAGTGACTGCGTCAATTCAGATGTTTTACAATATTTTCTCTCCTCCCCTCATCACATTCACGCCTCTGCCCCCTTTTTCTTCGAGCAAATCACGTACTCCACTATATTATTTTTACAATTCCTCATGATCAGGATGGTCACATGGATTATCCCATGATCTGACCATCACTACTTGGAGGCCGGCAATTCAGAATTTTAGAGTGCATAGAATGCTAGAGAGATACACGTGAGTGAAGAGAAGAGTTTCTTTGTCTCTTCTGCAGGTTACAAGAACACGCTTAGATCAACAAAGTCAGCATCTCCGTGGGTCCTTGTCACTACGCCATACCCCTCCTCGATCGATGTTAAGCTATTTTGACGAGCTCTGCTTCTGGCCGAACCTGTGACTGAGACAACCACTGTGCCTCTTGTTTTGCTCAAGATCCCGACGCCGTCCCCATCCAGACGTGAAGCCACTGCTCACCTTAGCTCAATGCCAAACCCATATCCTCCCGGTGGCAGTAGACGCCGTGCCGTTTGCCGCCTCGGCTTGCCCCAGCGTTGAAGTTCCAGCGAACGCCCGGATTAGCTCTTGCAGTTTTCGGACACGAAGCTTATAATCCCAACGTCACCCTCACTCCCTGCAGGTTAAGTGGATAACTCCAAACGGCGGTCAAAGGAGCTTTAGTGAAGATTGTATTAAAATATAATAATTGGAGGCAATTCAAGGAGGGGACGTTCAGCAAACAAGAAAGTTCACTTGAAGACTCTCAGTTTTGTTCGACAACACCGACGTAGCCCTCATCGAGCCAAGAGCCCTCTCCGCTAGGGGTGTGCCACGGTTCGGTTCGGTTCGGTTTTTATGAAAAATCGAACCGAACCAAACCGTTAAAAAATCTTCGAACCGAACCGAATGGAAACCAAACCAAACCGAAATTTTCGGTTCGGTTTTTCGGTTTTTGAGTTTTCGGTTTTTGGTTTTGGTTTTTGGAAATCGGGGCTTCTGCTCGTTCTTTTGAAAAAAGCAACACAAAAACAAAAGAGAAAAGAAAGCTTTATAGGGAAAAGTCAAAAGGAAAAGCTCTACAGCAACAACTGTAGAGAAGAGACAGGGAGGGAACGGACGTGAAGGACAGGCCAACAGAGGGAAAAAGCGGAACACTGTTCATCTTCTTCCCCCCGCTCTCGCTGCCCGCGTCCGCCGTTCGCAAGCCCAGCACAGGCGGCCTAGCGGCGGTCACCGCCGCTCGCAATCTCGCCCGCGATGTGCAGCCCTGTCGCCCGATCGCCTCCGCCATTGCCCGCTCAGCCATGCCAGAATGCTCACCGCCTCTGAGCGTCTCCGCCTGCAACCTGACGACGGCAAATCCCGAGTCACCCCTCATCCGAGAGCTCGCACCGCTGCTCCGCCAGCGACCCGCGAGCCCGACGCCTACAGTCGCGCCACCACTCGCCCGTCCCCTGCGGCCTGCAGCTCCTCCCTCCGAGTGACGACACCACAGTAGCTTCCCCTCCGCCACACCTAAGTGATCGCCGTCGCCGTTGCACGTCCAAGCCGACCAAGACGAGACACAAGAGGAGAGGACTCAGCATCGGGAGAGAATAAAACCAAAGATTTGATTTTATCGGTTTTTGGTTCGGTTCGGTTCAGTTAACCGATAAAAACCGAACCGATTAAAAGATATTGGTTTTTCACGAGAACCGAACCGAACGAAAAAAACCGAATTTTTCGGTTCGGTTCGGTTTTCGGTTCGGTTCCTGACACCCCTACTCTCCACCATCGAGTGCCGCAACCCTTTCCCGGTCATTTATCGAACCGATTCCATTGTCGAGCCGATTCCGTTGAGTTCAAATTTGACAATATTATTTGCGAAATTAGGTAATTATCTTATCTAAATTTGATTTTGATATGTTATTGCCTAATACATGCATTTCAATATCTTACACGCATATTTAAATTATTGGCGTGTTCCCAATTATGATTTATTGCCCAGTCCACAACCGCACGCCAATTTTTTATTACATCTATAAGGCCTTAGATGAAATAATTAATTATGCAATAATCAAATTGATATCTTGATCTTTAAGGTTTAAGATCAATTTATTGATTTTATTAGCGAAATAATCAAGTTTGATTAGATATCGTTTCCAAATTCGAATGATGGATAATATCTTTGATGACCGTAAATGATTTGGTGCTTCTCTTTTAATTGTTTTATTTATTCCAAAAATACAAAAAAAAAGATCGCATTTTCATATCATGTAGATTAGAATTGTTTCCTAGATAGAATTGCATGATAGAATAGTTAGATTCTGTTCTAATTATATTAAAATGCATGTTTAGATGGTATCTAGGTTAGATGATATATTGGAATTAAATTGCATGTTGAGATAAATTTTTAAGTTAAGATAGGATTCAGATTAGTCTATTTCCTAACTTAAAATAGTTTATATCTCACTTTAGTTAGATTTTTATTTTTAGCAATTATTAATTACGAATTTTTATTTTAAAAATACAAAAATATCATGCGCATGTCATAAAGAATTAGGTTCATAAAATACGTGTCATTTAATGATTGTTGCTAAGTCCATTTAATTAGAAATTGTCCATCATTAGAATTAGGTCATTTGATTAAATTGCATTGCACATAGATTAGATTTTATTAAACAAAGAAAATTCTTAAAAAAGATTGAGTGACTGCATTTTAACCTTTGATATGAATTTTGAGTTAACATTGCAGATATTTTTGTTGATATGAGGTAAGTCCCATAATTTATTTATTGCTTTCTTGGGTGTTAAATCGGTGGTTTGCGCACCCACATGATCACCTCACATGTTAGGGAAGTAAATAAAAATCAATTGAAGCTGCCTACAAAGCATTTTTTTTCAACATAAAAGAGAAAGATACCAAAAGGGCGTTAGAGAAATCTAGCGTAATCAAGTCCCCGAACTCACAATCTCTGATTTGCAAAAGTAAAGTAAATATCTCGTTACTTTACTTAGGGTTCTAATCGACCCACCAAAAATAGATTAGTGGCCACTCCTAATTGAAAAATCATTTGCGTATTAAGAACTTGAATTTAAGTCGTGCATTGGTATGAGCTTGGGAGAGCCTGAGCTAAGTTTAGGTTTAGCAATCCATTTGCCGAACCCTAGGTGGTTCACCCAAGGTTAGGTCCCGACATTCAGTTCGAGCCTCATAAACATTAAACCTCTAGTTCAGACACACTACCAATAGATCTTGAACGGAAAAGAACTCGCAGGTAATCGCCACTATGATTGTGATAGCAATCTCGTGGAGATAATCATGTGCACGTGATCAATAACCGTTGCTAACTATGTAATCCTCTCTCTTTTTCTCTAACCCACTCACCATCTCTTTATTGTATAAAAAAATATCCCAATAAAGTCAACATTTAACTTTGTCCAAAAACAGGTCTCTAACTTTTCAAAGAAGTTAAATGAATATTTCCTCTAGAAACTATTCTTCAACATCTCAAAAAGTCAAATGATTACTTCTTTTAAATACCAGTCTTTAACCTCTCAAAGAAATTATTGATTACTTTCTCCAGAAGTTGGGTGAGTGAGAGAACAGCTCTCGTGAGTGGATTGTGGCCAATTGAGTGAATTGCTTATAGTGTGTAACATTCCCAAGTTCATCACTGAGCTGATAGTAAAATGTGCACTAACACATTAGTACTCCTAAGAGAATTGATTGTCCCGATCAATCTTTAGATCCTACAAGCCATGATTGAATATGTCATGACTACCCAAATAGTGTGAATACTTTAATAACATAATGAACATGTCAGCTTTGGTTACGGTGTAATTCCATCCCTCTATGTTACTATGTCTCGATTGAACAAAAATCATAGAATATTTGCCAAGTCACCAATTCAATCATATATAAAAACCTAATCGACTTGCATTTTATACAAGACATTAACAATTCATTCCCGATTACAATCCTGGTCGAAGATTTCAATGTAGTGTCATAATTAGATCACATAAGACATTATTATAATACCTTGCATGTAATAAGGAGACATATTACATACTACGCACACGTGTAACTTTGTATATGAATGAACTATGATCATCAGGTTAGAGACGAATCAATGAGCCACCACTATGCACGCCTATAAACCATACCCGTCCATCATACAAATCAACATCATGCCACAAGTCTAAAGATTATTTACATAAGACTAGAGCATGAACGATTAGACATTGACCACGCCAAAAGCTTCCATGTCGCTAATCGTTCTATGCGTGTCACGTCGGTGAACTTGTCTACTACAAACACCTGTGTTCTAACTCAGGCATCATAATACCCAATGACTCGTGACTTGTCATTACCCTAAGCATCCAATACTTAATAGTGAAGCTAATAACACACTAATCTCAATAGGATCATTAATATCCGCTCAATGATTCATTGATCGGGAACTGTTTAAAGTTCAGTCTAATTGTGAACTCATCATGCATATTCTTAACGTCTCAAGAATAGATTCAGTCACAACTAATCTTATATGTATATATAAATAATTGAACAAATGAATGAATATGTTTTTTAGATTGACAATACAACTGAAATCCTTAATATGTAATTATTATATGGTAACTTTAAGGCATACATTCAACAAATGTCCCGCATTGGGACAAGGATGAGCCGGAATCTGGATGAGATGGTGGAGTGGACACGATGGAGAGAGAGAGAGAGAGAAGGTAATAGTTTGGCATTTTCTTTATCATTGTCTTGGTGAGGAAGAAAGTCATTATCTGGCAATTTAGTAAATAACTACTAAATAACAATGCGTTCAGTGTTAAATTGACTATATTAGTTTGGCTAGGGAATAGATGCAGAAACGAAGAATAATTATGCGAGCCTATAAAAATTTTACGTGTCGGTGTATTGTACGGAAATATTAAGCCCACACGGCAACACAACCTATCTTTCATATCACAAAATAAACACAAATCATCGTAACTTGCTCGCTTTAATTTGACTCGTATTTTGTTTGATAGGACTATTATCTTAGTAAAATATTTCACTGTCAACTCGATAATTTCTGACCATGGAATTTTCGTTTACGGTTCGAGGAGCGATTGGATTGGTGTAATTGATTGAAAACTTTGAAAATGACTCTGGACTTTCATAGAGAAGTTAGCCCTTTCATTGGACCATAACTACTTTTTGTCTTTTATTTATTCTCATATCCATTTTTTTTAGGGAAAAGACCACAAAAAACCCCAAACTTTGCCCAAAGTAACAAATTTACTCCAAACTTTTTTTTGTGACACGAAAAATTCCAAACTTTGCAAGCGTGACAATTTTACTATTAAGGCCATTTTTGTCTTATTATTTATGTTTTTCTTTTTATTTTTTCATTTTTTAATTTTATTTTTATTTTCTTCTTCTCTCCGCGGCCCTAGCGGAGGGAAGCCGGGCCTGTGAGGGGTACCCTCGCGGCGTCCAGCGAGGGTTGCCCTCGCACGGGCTGACGCCAACAAGGGGTTCCCTCGCCCAACACAAGCGAGGGTGGCCCTCATCGGCATCGGGCAAGGGCCTCCCTAGCAAGGGTCTGGCGAGGGCACCCCTTGCCGGACGCCGGCGAGGGCCTCCCTTGCCAAATATGGCAAGGGCGACCCTCGCTCGAAGCCAGCAAGGGCACCCCTTGTCAGCGTCCCGCGAGGGCCTCCTTGCCAAATGGCAAGGCGACCCTCGCTTCGAAGCCAGCAAGGGCACCCCCTTGTCGGCGTCCCGCGAGGACCTCCCTTGCCGGACCCTCGCTCGGACACAGACAAGGGCGGCCCAACGTTGACATGGGAGGCCTTTGCCCGACGCCGGCTTCCCTCACTAACTCCAGCAGAGGGAAGAAAGAAAAAAAGAAGAAAAAAGTTTTTAAAAGTAAAAAGACCAAAATGCCCATATGATTTAGGGTAAATGTGTCACACAAATGAAAGTTCAAGATTTTTTGTGTCACAAATGAAAGTTAAAGTAAATGTGTCACGGTTAGCAAGCTTTTGGGTTTTTCATGTTCTGAGAACAAAAGTTTGAGGTAAATTTATCACTTTTGGCAAAGTTTGGAGTTTTTGTGGTTTTTTTTTTTTTCTTTTTTTTAAAGCAAAAAGAGGGGAAGGGAGACGATTTCGAGCTTGATGCACTTTTTTATATAAAAAAAAAAGTTAAGACTTTTATTAAAGTTTCGACAAAAACATTCGGGGGACTTAAATTTAGTGTACTTGTCATGATTAAATTTATAAAATTTCAGTATCATATAAATAAAGTAGCAGTGATAGAAATTTTCACACTTTCAGTCTTCAGCAAGTGCATAACTCGATAGAGTTTTGATTCGGCGGCTCGTATTTTATCTGTGACTACAATGAGATCAAAAAATTAATGGTCTAAAAACATTTTGAATAAAAACTTCACGTGTAATCAAGTACTAAAGTGACTACAGTATTTCCCTTTTCTAGACTTCTCGAGTTTAATGTTTTGTGGCACAAAAATATTGAATAACTATAAATAATAAAAAATGTCAGATTGCCATACCAAAAACACAAGTATAACTTAAGTTCTTTAAATTTGGCCCGTGTGCATTGCCGTCATTGAACGTTTAATTTATTTAATGTTATCTTTGAAATATTCCCAAATGCTCAATCTAGTCCTTTTGTTTGATCAAACAAAGAAGATAGTCATCATAAGGCCCCATACTATAGCAAACTGTGCAATCTAGTCACTATACTATTGCAAAATGTGCAATCTAGTCCTAAACTTTCATTGTTGTTCAGTTTAGTCCCTAACTTTTCATAATAAAGTCAAATTAATCTTTTAATACTATCCACAAGTTTGCATAATTACATTATTGCCTAAATTTTATAATATATTTTCATTTCAATCTATTTCCTAGATCAACAAAATTATTCTTTCTATTAGATTTTTATCTTTTCGGTAGCTATAAATATTACGATAGTTCCATATAATTATATTTTAACTTTTGACCTATATAATAGTAAAAGTAAAAACCTCATTAAAAGTTGTATCAAGTTGATATTTCTACTATTTTAAGTATAAGTGATAGGAGGATATTGAGAAAGATATTCATTTATCAATAGATACACGTACTAATATGAATCTAAAACTTATTCATATTCTTTTAAATAGATAA
The DNA here is from genome assembly GCA_014182545.1 of Eucalyptus globulus. Classification (NCBI taxonomy): domain Eukaryota; kingdom Viridiplantae; phylum Streptophyta; class Magnoliopsida; order Myrtales; family Myrtaceae; genus Eucalyptus; species Eucalyptus globulus. Next base: position 9,587,289 of record CM024718.1, read on the forward strand.
AACTTTTCAGCTTTTATGTTACATTTTTCTTAATAAAGTTCAGTTAAATCCGCTTTTTTTTTTTTTTTTTGGGTAAAAACATCATGTTTTCGGATCATTTACTTTAAAGGATGAAAACACACGGTCAAATCAATCATGTTATTGTTTATTCGCACTGTGCTATAAATTTCTTGAGGTCATTGCGGATGCAAAAGGGAGGAAACGTGGGCCTTAGGAAGCAAGAATTATGGGTGATTGGGCCCCAAAGACTCCGGCCCACAAAGGAGGCATTCAATGGCCTAGACTGTCCAGTATGAGCAAATAAAGGTGTTTGAGACTTTGATTTAAAACGACAGGAAAAAAAAATCATTGTTCTGATAATTGAACCGGACTGGCGGTTTAACCGGGCATCAGTTTGATTTTCAGCCACTTCATTTTTTTTCCTCAATTTGGGCCAATTCAACCAATTTTTGTGGGACAATCCACTATTAATTAGTATGAAAGAATCGTTCACGAGGTAGTAAAACCGAGTCGTCCAAGATTAGGTACAATAAGCATTGGGTGAACCGTGTGATCGACCTTTAGACCATCGGATTACCACCAATAATCCACAAAACCAATTCCCAATTTTAAAAAGTCGCTCTTTCTTCTTTTCCCAGATGGCCCAACATCCTAAGCTCCCTTCAGAAATTTGCAAATTATGAGCCCATCATGGGGCTCACCACCTGATGCTGATGGCTAAAATTTGCACTATTTTCCCTTGAAAACAATTTGAGGGGTGAAGTTATTCTAGAATATGGTTGAGAATATGCTGTGTGGATGATGCTATTTTGAAGTTGATGGTTGATGTATGTTCCCTTCAGTTTCAGAAACTCAGAAGCGAAGTCTCACCAAATTGAAGACTCAGAGAGAGAGAGAGAGAGCCAGAGAAATTGGGGGCTCCTCACTATCTTCTATCCCCAAAATCAACATTGGTCATTACATCACTCATGTGCCCTTCTCTTTCTTGCCCATGAATGGACCACCTAATACATATGTGTCCACCACTCAAATGCTGTTCCTAGCACCGTAGTGCTAATGGGGGACATGCAGCATGATCATCAAATCCTAGCCGTCCATACATATTTGGGCCCTCAAAAAATATAACCTGCCTGCATGTCATTTTCAAGAAATATTACACCAAGTAACCTTTTTGGGACTTTAGAAGTTTGTGCCCTAGAATCAAAGTGGGGTTTATTTTGCGCTTTTATATTTTCATTACAGACACTGCTTTACGTAAAAGAAATGGTTTGATAAACCTATTCAGGTTTTTATTTGGAATAGATTTACATTAGAAATAGGTTTGAAAGAAATCGTAAGCTAAAATTTTCTACTTAATTTCCGGAAGAGAAATCGAAATAATTCTCTCACTAAACCCTAATTTTGGTAAGTCCTCCTCATCTCCTCTACGTCTCTGCCTCCTCCTCCTCCTCGCCTCTCCTCATTTTATTAAAAATAAAAATAAATAAAAATAAATATATTCATTTTATTTATCATTTTATTTTTAGTTTATTAAAAATAAATTTATTAAAAATAATTTATTTATGATAAATAAATATAAATTTATTTAATAAATTTTAATAAATTTATTTTTATTTGCCTTGAGTGTTTTGCCAAATAATTTTTTTATTTTTATTTGTATTCATTTTAAAATAAATTTATTCGTAAAATAAAATAAAATAGAATAAATAAAATAAATTTATTTTTAAGGATATTTTATTTTAAAATAAAATGATATTTTTATTTTAAAATAAAATGATATTTTATTTTAAAAAATAAAAATTATATTTATATTTTATTTTTATGATTTATTTTATTTTATTTTATTCATTATTTTTTTGTTACTAAATCTTTTTATTTTTATTTTTTATATTAAAGGTCGTCGGCGTCGCGCCGCCGCCGTCCGAACGGAAGAAATTTTTATGTCGTTATTAAACGAATTTCATTTTTAGAGTAGAAATTTTGTGTCGTTATCAAACGGTTATTTTTCTTAGAAACTCTTCAGAAATAGATACATTAGGAAATTATATTTACGGAATAGAATGGTTGTCAATGCGCGCCTTTATACGCTCGAGGTGGGTCCTATTCCTACACATTAGTCCCTGATAAGATATTCTACACGTTCTCCATTATCTTTCAATATTAATAGATATTTGAGACTGAGTAGAATACTTCCGATCCAAAATCATAAGTTTTCCATCTAACTTTAAAAGATAAGTGTATTGTACGTCCTAAAACTTGTCCTAAAAGTATAATTAAATCTTAAAAATTTAAAAAAGTGTGATCAAATCCTAAAACTTATTAAATTGGTGCTACGAGTCTTTTCGTTAATTACATCCAATTTAGTTAAAAGAAAATTACTGACGTGGCTTTTTTTATTATTTTTCTTTCTCTTATACATGGCGCTAACATGACTAATACACTAAGGATAAAGCTAAAGTGACTTCATTTTGGT